>CM061141.1:44134616-44240559 GCA_030789695.1 Scilla litardierei
TTTCTCAGGACGTGGGTTTCACTTACTCTTATAGCATGCACCGAATGAGAAATACATGTCAAAGAATCTTATTTTGATATCATAGTATAATAGTGCAAATAGAAATAGAAAACCCATGAACAATGATATAATCATGAAGAACGGAATGATTTTAAAATTAACATTGCCTGAATCATTTAAAGCGGTATACAAATCACAGATCACACACTTTTCAATTGAACGCTTTCTATCTGGAATATAAGAGTATCACACTATAGAATAGGGAGAATAGAAAAGTTTGGATTTCATGAAATGAACGCTAGGCTTAGATTTCTGGATTTCGTGAAGCTAGAAACAATCTCACCGAGTATAGAATATTACTTAGCCTAGGTTGTCGTGCAATGTCAAGTAGTCACTCTCTCACACATCAATGGGTCCCCTCCCCCAAGCTTATCTATAGGCGTGGTGGCACAAAAATATTTACATCCCCATTTTTATATAGCTCCAAAAGCAAAGAAGAGAAAGAAGAAAGAAAGAAAGTGAGATGGGATCTTTTATTGAGGATTTTTCCTCTTTTCTCTTTTTTTTTCTCTTTTTTTTATAAGCAATATATACACAATGATCCCAACTCAGAGAGAGATAATGATATACAAGAATGTTTTTCTCTCTTTTATTATATATATATATATATATATATATTATAGAATAAGAGATTTGGAGCTAGGAATTAATAGCGGGGGAAATGCCATAAAATAGAATCACTAAGGGGAGATTCACCAATGATTTTTAAAAGTAGAGAAATGATGTTCAAGATTTGTGGAGAAAGAAATATATATAACTCTCGGTTCACTCTATAAGACATGCATGACAACTTCAGCAGGGTAATCTAATCTACTCAGTTTCGATCACAAAAAAAAGCTAACTAATCCAGATATATCATAGCTAACATCATTCAATCGTCCCGAAGTGAAGTGTACAATTCATGCATATAGAAGTGATATAGGAAAAGAAATCAGTACTCCAGATATAGGCATTCAATGCGTGAATCTTGGTGTGTTTTCTGTGATAGCATACATATGAATATTCAGGCTCAGCTAATAATAAAACTTCATCCATTTTCATGTGGAAAAAGTGTGGGTTACTATTTCTAAATGCAAAGCAAGTCATAGCATATGATATCAGAAATAAAATCTAAGACATGACAAATATAGCATGCATATAGAATAAGCTAACTCCACGTAGACATCATCACAGAAAATTCATCTCTAGCATGAGATGAAAAAAGGAAAGAAATAAAGATAAGAAAAATAAAACTATGTAATGCGGCACACAGAGAAATAAGAAAAACGTGATGCATGGCAAAATGAGAAAAAATGATAAGTGAAAATAAGTGCAAACGCGGGAAGTGGCGTGAAAAACTAAAAATAAAGGTGGCAAAACGAAAAAAGAACGTGAGAACTCACTCCCCCAAGCTAAACTGCACAGTGTCCTCAATGTGCAAAGTGTGGCACACAGAGAGACAAGTAATGAGAGGGGCCAGTGAGGATGCATGCATGATGGAAAGAAAAAAAGATAATAAAACGAAAAATAAAGAAATGAAAATATGATGCGGATATGATGCATGCACAGATATGAGTGATACGAGTATAAATGGGTCACCAAAAGCTCTCCCTCTCTCCCAAAAAAGGATATATAAAGATACGGCAAATGAGAATCCCAAAATAAGTGAGGGGAGGGGGGGCAAAAAGGCATCAGGACCCAGCAGAAACGGGCAGCACAACGGCAAAAGGAATCGATGGCATCAAGGGTGCCAAGGAAGGTGGTGCTGCGCCGTCTCCGTCCTGAGGCGGAGGTGGTGGTGGTGGTGGTGTAGGCTGCTGAGCTGGGGTGGGCGTGGAAGTGGAAGCAGGTCTGGTGTGTGTGGAAGTGTGTGTGGGAACCTGCTGGGTGGGTGGGGGTACGCGCGGAAGACGCTCTAAGATCTGTGTCAGGCAGTAGTGGATCTGAGGGATCAGGTCAAAGCGTCCAGCCATCGTAGAGACGGTGGAGGACAGGGTCCTAAGGTCACCTCTAAGACCACTCACCGCCAACTCAAGAGCACGTATGCTCTGCAGTACAGTGTCGGGCGGGGGTGGTGCAGAGGGACGCACCGGTCTAGGCTGCGCAGGGCGGGGCTGGCGTACGCGAGTGGAGTATGTAACGGGCTCAGCAGGGAAGGGGACAAAAGGTGCCGCGCCAGCAAATGTGGGCCTGGCCTCAGTGTGAGGCCGGGACACCGGCTGGTGAGAAGTAGAGGCAGCGGCAGCAAAGGAAGCGTGCAAAAGTGGCAACGAGGTGGCAAGAGAGGTCAGTGGCCCCGAAGTGTGGACAGACGCCACGACGCTCTCGGAGAATACGGCGGCTGTGGAGACAGAGGACTCTACCGCTGGGGCGGAACTGTGTGGACCAAAAGGCGCAATCCCAGCGGAGATCATGCTAGCCATGGTCTCCACGACCGCGGCAAACGAGGGCGCTCCACTCTCGACAAAGGTCGGCGGGCGCTCGGGGAGTGCGGAGCAAAGAGGCTCCACGGACAGAGGGCCAGAGGTGGCAGCGGGAGTGGTGGGGACAGCCTCGGAAGTGGTGACAGTGGTGGAAGTGGGCTCAGCAAAAGTACTCTCGACACTGACAGAGGTGGGGACAGAAGTGTCAGGAGCAGCGGAAACGTCAGGAACAGGCTGAGGGGCCACAGGGTCGACGGGGTCGGCAGCAGGCTCGGCAGGGTGTGCAGCAGGGTCTGCGGGAGCAGCCTGGGCAGCGTGGGCAGCGTGGGCCTGCTCGGCCTCCTCGGCCTCGAGCACGTACGCAGCGGGGATGAGGACATCCATCGCTGGGAGCCAGTCAACGTGGGCCGGTGCAATCTGGGTCCGAGCTGGGCTCGGGAGAATCATGTAGTCGGCACCGAAGGGGCCGTGCAACCAGACCCAGTGACGCTCACCATGCGGACGCAGCATCTTCATCCGGGCCATAACGTCTATCGACAAGGAAGTGGGGCCCGGAACGCGTCGCAGGTCATCAGGTAAGTCCTCGCCGGTCATCATGGTAAGCAGGGTGATCAGACCGCCGCAGCATATCAGTGAGCGAGCGCCCACCGACACAATGATACGGTCTAAAAACCAAGCCGCAATGTCGATCACGACGGCGGGGACAAGCTCATCTCCATCCCTAGATAGAGCTCTGGGACGTGTCATCGCGTAGAGCATGTAAAGCTCTGGCGTAGACATCGTGCCCGGCTCATATCTGGCCAAAAAGGTGGTCGCCATAAGGCGCTGGGCAATACGTAGGCAGGGGTGGACAATGGCCGAGGCCTTGGCCCTACTAGGGTCAAAGGCGGCGTGGTGGCCTGTAATACGTGCCCAGAAGGCACCGGCGTTGAAAGAGGGTGGAGGGATATGTGTGGGGCCGTAACCGCGATCGGCTCCGGGGACTACGGGCCATGAGAAGAATGCTCTCATCATATCGAGAGTGACCTGGCACTCTCGATCCATGAACCAGAATGAGCATCCCTCATCGGTCCGGGCGATCGAACTCAAAACCTCAAGTGTCGGGCGGGTAAAAGTATCCGCCGACACCTGGAAAAAATCTCACCAGCCCACGTTGTCGTACAACGTGAGCATCCCCTCAAGTACCCCCAGGCGTCCTAGGTCAGCGAGGTGTGCAAACCTGGAGGGTACGATCGAGCGCTGGGAGATACGCTCGAAGACGGCGCGGTGTGCGTCGTCTCGGAACGTAATCCCGAGCGGCCCGACCAGTGGAGCCGGTGGTGGTGGCTGTGGATCGGCAGGGAGAGGCTGTGCGGGCTGGGGGTGCACTGCAGGCTGTGCGGGGTGTGCGGGGCCTGCAGGCTGTGCTGGGTGGACGACGTGTGTGGGGGAAGGCGGAGGAGAGTCCGCTACCAAGTGGGAGGGGCCGGGCTCGTCCGACCGCTTCCGCTTAGCGGAAGCTCTCGTCGACCGCGGCCGTGTCCGGGGCTGCATATCGGCCCCGAGCGCGCCGAAAAGTGAAAAAGTGTGGCGTGTGCAAAAAGAATGGAAAGAGTGTACCAAAACACGCCGCGAGTGCTAAGCAGTGGAAGCGTGCGAAGTCCGCGCCTCCACGAAGTCCAAAACAGCCCGTAGAAGCTCCCCTAAGCTCCAAAAAGCAATCTGCACATGGAAAAGCGATATCAGCGAGTAATAATCAAAATGTATGGAGTAATAGGGGTATAACAGATATATATGGGAATTGATTCGGGTTAGGGGTTCGATTAATACACGGATCCTCAAAAACTACGCAAAAAGAGGAGAAAACGGGCAAATCAAGCTATACCGGAGGTGATCGGAGACAAGGCCGCCGGCGGCGACTCGGGCGGGGTGCGGCGATGGTCGGCCGGCGGTGGCTGGCCGAGCGGCGGCGCGCGCGGGCTTGGTCGGGCGAGTGGGGGCTGGGTGAAGCGAGATCGGGCGATGGGAGCTGAGGGGGCGCGGGCGATTTGGGATTTGCTGTTTCGAAATCCGCGCCCCCCCTCGCCACTTATATATAAAAGAGTTACGACTCGGCCGAGTGACGTGCTCACTCGGCCGAGCGAGGCAAATAAAAATTTTCTCCCCGATATCGCTTCGGCCGAGTGGCTTTGCCAGCCTCGGCCGAGTGGAGTAAGTCCATTCGGCCGAGTGACTCAAGCTACTCGGCATGACTCGCCCTAGGAGGGTATCCATTTCACTCGGCCGAGTGAATATATATACTCGGCCGAGTAGCAGTTATATCGAAATCAAAAAAATAAACAGAGAGTTGGGTACAACAGACTTCCCTCGTTCGTGAGCGGCTCGGCCGGACGAACCATTGTACTCGGCCAAGTGACTAGTATACTCGGCCGAGTGAGCCTTGTGTTCTGCTGTTTGTCTTCGTTTGGGCTCTAAACTCCATCTTTCTTCCTCCAGTCGATTTCATCCTCCTCCTAAGCGTCGAGCGCCTTCTTGGGGCGCTCCTCGTCGTCTCGTTCATCCTCCTCATGATGGATCTACCTATCTCCTCTCCTGTCAAGAAAAATAGGACCCGTTATCACAAAATTTTTGGTCGAATGACTCAAAACACTAAAAATCTCTAAAACGAAAATGAGGAAAAAGTAAAAATAAAGCAAAAACCGTCGGGTTGCCTCCCGACAAGCGCTCGTTTTAGGTCGTGAGCTCGACCCCCTATAATTTTCAATCAATGCGGGATGTTTGGTGCATATGAGATGCACCCGTCAAACTTCCCGGGGAGCGCGCTTGGATTTGGACGTGGCGGCGTAGCGTTCTCCCTCGGAGGTCTCTTGTCTCGAATAGTGTTGGGGGGAGGCTCCCCCAAGCTAGCATTTGCCCCGGTCAACGGCTTAATCGGCGATGTCGATTTCCGTACCGGCGGAGCTTTCTTTGGAGACTTTAATTTCGAGAGCTTGCAGAGCTCTCGAATCCTTGCGACATCAGCGTCGCCTTCATCTTCATCAGCGGAGAAGTCGGGGGAATCATCTTTATTCTCTTCATCTCGGCCTAAATCCGGGCCTTCTTCAAATTCTTCATCAAAAAGGGCGCCAATTGAGTGAGGAATCGTCTCCTCTATCACCTCATCGAGGAGGTCCATGTAATCAAGCTCCTCGTGGTAAGGCATGTGCTTCATTGCCTTAGGAATGTGGAGCTCCACCTCGATGTTTCCGACGTTTAAGGTTAAGGTACCTTCGCGCACGTCGACGATGACTCCGGCGGTGGCGAGGAATGGGCGTCCAAGTATCAATGAGGTGTCTCCCTCTTCCTTAACGTCCATGATGACGAAGTCATATGGCAAGCATATTCCACCTGGGACTTGAAGTGGGATGTCTTCGGCAATCCCCACCGACCTTGTTATCCGGCCATCGGCTAATTGAATGCGCATGTCGGTGGGTTTCAACTTTGTCCCGGTGTTAAGCTTTAAGAACATGGAGAGGGGCATGAGACTCACACTAGCCCCAAGATCGACCAACGCCTTTTGGAGAGGCACGCCGCCCAAAGTGCAAGGAATCCGAAAACTCACCGGATCTTTAAATTTTGCCGGCTCCTTCTCTCTCTTGGTGAACCAAGAGCCCTCCTCGGCTAGCATGATCTTCTCCTTCCTCTTCCTCCCCGAAATCAAGTCCTTCAAGAATTTAGCATACGTGGGAATCTCCACGATGGCGTCGAGGAAGGGAATATTGAGGCTAACTCCTCTTAGATACTCGAGGAATTTCGCTAGCCTTTTCTCCATTTTCGCTTTCGCTAGTCTTTGGGGGAATGGGACCGGTGGCATGAAGCGCCTCTCCTCAATTAATCGCTCCGCCCTAGATTTCTCCTTGTCTTGTGGCTCCTTCTCCTTTTCAATCTCAACTACCGGCTCAACCGGCTCCAAGCTTTCCTCCACGGCCTCCTCGGTAGGAATCATAGCGGGGGTGGTGTCCTTCCCGCCTCTAGTAGTAACGGCAACTACGGCATTGATGTGGCCCGTGTTGCCCCGTGGGTTTTGCTCCGGTTGCGTCGACAATCTTTGAGTGTTCCGATTGAGCAACGCCAATTGCTCCGATATTTGAGCCACTACGGTATTAAGAGATTCTTGCCCCGCCTTCAAAGTAGCATTCACCTTATTTTGCTCGACCATGAACGCCTCCACTCTAGTTTCGAAGTCGGATCGTTGTGGAGCTTGTGGGGGGATTTGATTCTGATTCCTCCACCCTTGGTTGTATCCGGGAGGCCTATATGGTGGAACTTGTTGCTTCGGTTGAAAGTTTTGTTGAGTAGGCCCCCTCGGTGGATAGTTTTGTTGTTGGGGTGGTGGTGGTCGAGCTTGTTGAGGCGGTGGTTGTGGCGGGTTCAAGGCTCCTTCATTATTGGCGTAGGAGAATCCCGGATGATTTCTTGCGGCCGGATTGGACCAATACCCTTGGTTCCCCGCAACATATTGTACTTGCTCCAAGGATCCTTCTCCTTGCTCTCCTCCCGAGTACATGACTTGAGATTGGTCTTGCCAATCACACATTTGGTTGGTCGGTGCGGAGGTGGATGGGCTTCCTTGGGGCTCCGTGATAAATTTCTCCAATCTCTCCACCACCTTGTGGAGAGAATCGAATTTGCTCGTGAGCTCCGCTACGGCCTTCGCCTCGTAGATGCTAGTTGGCTTTAAGGAGGATGTGGAGTGTCCTCGCTCATCGCCCCATTGTTGGTTATTTGAGGCCATCTCCTCAATTAGGGCCGTAGCTTCCTCGGGAGTCTTTGACAAGATTGCACCATTCGCCTCGGCATCAATAATTTGTTTGGTCCCCGGTTGGAGACCGTTGTAGAAGCTATGAACTAGCTCCCAATCCTCTATACTGTGGTGCGGGCATTGATGCTGCAAATCCTTAAAACGCTCCCATGCTTCATAGAGCGTCTCCTGTGGTCCTTGCTTGAAGGACATGAGAGCGCTCCGGATCTTCACCGTCTTGGATGGCGGATAAAATTTGTCAATAAATGCACTCGCCAGCTCGTCCCAAGTGGTGAAGATACCCTCAGCTTGCGTCCTCAACCAATAGAGTGCCTTGTCCTTTAGCGTAAAGGGGAAGAGGCGCAGTCTGATAGCATCGTTGGAGACCCCCGGCATCTGGAATGTGGCGCACTTCGACAAGAATAGTTGGATGTGGTAGTGGGGGTTCTCATGTGCGTTCCCATGAAATGGGTCTTGTTGCATCAAAACCACCAATCCAGTCTTTAGCTCGAAGTTCTTGTCAGCCGCCAACCCCGGCATGGCAATGGACGAGGTGGTAGAAGAAGTCTTAGGCCGAAGCCTATCTCGAATAGAGATTATCCTTGCCATCCTTGCCGCCAATTCTTCAGGAGTTTCCGGGTTGGTCATATACCTCCCTTCCGGATCTTGTCTCTTTTCCGCTCTAAGTCTCCGCGCGGTACGTTCGATCTCGGGATCAAATAATAAGTCTTCTGGGTCCGCCGTAGATCTCGTGTTCATGCACAGGGGAAACAGAGTTTCAAAGAAATGATTAATACCGTGGAAGGGTTAGGTAAGAATAGAAAAGTAAATAATAATGGTAACAATAAAAAAAATAAAAATAAAAGAAAGAAGTAGCTAGGGTGAAAAAGAATCAAACGCAATCGCCTCCCCGGCAATGGCGCCAAAAACTTGATCGCTCCGGGACGTACACCCAAAGAACGTTTGTAGTTTTACCGCAAGCGCACGGTATAGCGGCGAGCGGGTATCGAACACAGGGAGGACGAATGACCGTGCTTGCTCCTAATCAACCTGGCTATTTAAGAATAGAGAGAATTGCCTTGGGCGATCCTGTCACAATCGTCAGACAAATGTGCGAAATATCAAATCAAATAAAGAACGTCTAGGGAATGGGGAATCCCCGCTACTCACCGTATTTCATAAATGTGGTTCGTCGGTATCAAAATTGCTAGAATGAGAATTTGGATGAACTAGTTGCAACTAAATGTGGAACCAAGCTCACGCTCTCGCGCTGTTGCCGGTCTATAGCTATCCTAGGGTCGGGTCCAATCTCTTGCAAACCCTAGCCTAGGAAAGCTAGCATTAGGATCAACATCATCGTCCAATTGCGCACCGAGCCCAATCTCTTGCAAACCCGGTCCACAATCTAAATTAGGATAGTTCCTACCCGTCCAATCTCTTGCAAACGGGTATCGGCACGGAATTGCAACCGGAGATCCTAGTATCGGTCCAATCTCTTGCAAACCGATACTTCGAAAGTCCGACTCCAAACCAATTCGGATTTCTAGGGCTTCCTATCAAATTGGGATCCAATCTCTTGCAAATCCCAATTGATATGAATACCTAGCTATCCGCAGTAATTCGATCCCAATCTAATCTCCAATTATTGATTCTAGCACAATTTCTACCAATTTATCACAAATACGAAATTGGGCTTGTAGGGTTCATCCCCACGCCCTAAGACGTGGAGACTACTCACAAATCATAGCAATAGCACAAAAATAATCAATGAAATAGGCAATGGAATTCATCACAACAATGATATAAACAATAAAAATAGAGTTTTTGGGGAAGAGAGATGCAAACCAATGTAGTTCTTCAATTAATCCAACAAAAATCCAAGTTTTTCCTCTTCTCCAATCACAAATAATAAAGCTAAAAAGTAATCTCAAAAAGCTTCAAAAATCTAAGAGATTGCTCCTAAAACTAGGGTAAAAACAGGGCTTAAATAGCCCCAAAAATCGTCCAAAAATCCTGACCAAAACGCCCATGCACAGCCTGTTTTCCGCAAATTTCGCTACAGGCAGCGCATCGCACTCGGCCGAGTGACAAAAGTCGCTCGGCCGAGTGAAAACCCTGTCATTTTCTAGTAAGTCGGGGGCTTCAAGGGTCTTCAGTTCAGAGGCGGCTCGGCCGAGTGAATTGTCGTCACTCGGCCGATGGCTTCACTGCACTCGGGCGGACGGGATTAACCACTCGGCCGAGTGGGTCTTCTGAAGTTCAGACAGCCGAAAAACAGTAACTTGGATGTTTTGGAGGGGCTTCGTCTGGGCGCCACTCGGGTGGACGTGGTATCGTCACTCGGCCGATGTGGTCTCCGACGCTCGGCCGAGTACACATGGAAATCGTGTCTGAACAGGTCGGCCGAGCAGTGTCTCGCTGGTCGGCCGAGTGGCTCCTCCACTCGGCCGAGTGGGACACAAAAGATGCCTAATCTGATTGTTTTGGCCTCCTCGTCGCTCCTGCGACGTCCATTCTTCTTCCGCTCCTCTCCAACAGCAAAATATCCCTCGGGGAGGTCGTCGGTGGCCGTCTAGAGTAAGCGCGTCTCGAGATCACTCCAAATCGCGCCAAATCACCTGAAATGCGACAAAAACAACAAATCGTGAAAAGCATCGCAATATCGTCGATATATCGTGAAAAACATGATTTGGGCGATCTAAATGGCATGCAAATACACGGAAAAAAGGTGTAAAATATGGAGTGATCATCTACACTAAGCGACTAATTAAAATCTACGCTAGAAAACGCTTAACCACATACCCGGAATCTTGGCCCTGGAGCAGGCAAGATGTACCGCACCGTCTTGAGAAGCTCCTCGTAGCCGAGCCGCGTTGACCCGATCTCCCTGAGCCGCCTCGCACCCTCGCACCGATCCGCCCGAGCTGCTTTCGCCTCCGAGCCGATCACACGCGGTAGAAAGTTTCACTTGAGAAGAACCCGCGTCTTAGACGTCCGGATCAGATCCAAACCCCCTTCGTAGTCGTGCTAGGACTACTCCGGAGAATAGGAAAATAGAGAGAGAGAGAGATTTAGTCGCCGATCGAGCCTGCTCTAAAATTCTGGAGCTACTCGATCGTTGACTGGTGTGTATTTCAACGAGGAGAGTGCACCCCTATTTATATAGGGAGTGAGCACTCAACTTCTCGTTGCGGGCAATGTGGGACAATCCCCATGAAGAGAAAAAACAAATTAAGTCATTTGGCTTAATTTCAACTTTAAAGTTAGCCTTTCACAAAGTCAAACTTTAACGAATTAATTCTCCTCACATACTAAACTTCAGACACCAAACAAGCTATCAATCAGAAAAGCTTGGAATGGTGAACGCGTAGGAACTGACGGTGACGAATTTCGACTTCGTTTGACCCCTCAAACAATTGCTCAAAGTTTAGCAATTTACACAAAATTCGTAGCCGTCATCAGGGTTTTCAAAAACCCTAAATTGACTTAAGTTGCGGGCGCGCCCGCTAGACTTAGCGGGCGCGCCCGCCCAAGGGGGCAAGGGCGGGCCGCCCACCCGCTACCGCAGCGGGCGGGCGCCCGCTGCCGCAGCGGGCGCAGGCCCGCTGATGCAGCGGGCGCCGGCCCGCTGCACACAGCGGGCCACGCCCGCTGCTGCAGCGGGACACGCCCGCTGTGCAACGGGCGTGCGCCCGTTGCAGCCAGCGGGCGTTGCCCGTTTGCCTTTGCACATGGGCCTTTTGGCCCAGTGGGTCTAACCCACTTCCCCTTGAACTCTTTCTGCGTTTCTGGGCTCGTTTGAGCTCCGATTTGGACGCGGTTTGAACTTGTGTTTAGACCGGGACGATCCCGTCATCCAGGTAACCCTTTCCAACAAGTTTGTTCCTACAAAATTCGTCGTAACTAATTTACAACACGTTTAGTTAAAGTTAGCATCTAATGCAACGTTGTGCCCCTATTGCTAATGCGACTAACTTTCACAACTCAACTTGTGAATATCATCAAATGATATTTCTCTCTATTCTATATTCCTATTACTAAGACACGAGCACTACTCGGTGTGAGACCCTACAGCCTGACCTTACTACAGGTTGGGGCTCGAAACCCCTAGACGACGGTCACTACGAGCAGTAGCTGTCGTCCCTGTTTCAGAGTCATCATAACGTGATCGACCCTTTGACAAAAGTATCATATGGTTTGCATTGGCTGTGTCAGTGATGAATTCCGTTAGCTAAAATCCCTTCGTCAAGACTGTGTTATTGTTGGCCTAGGGTATGGTTTACTGTCAACCCTATCAGACAACATTGGTCAGTATACGGCGGTCTTTATTGTATACGCGTTGTACTACTTGCAACGCACCCCGGCCGAGGATTAACATAAAGACCGTACTGAGCCTATAACACTAACTTCCCTTTAATGGAAGTGACGAATCCCATCTTAGTCACTTACTCACCTAGAGAGCTTCTGGTGCAACCCAACCTAAGATCTTTCATCAGGACTGGTCCTCGAAGCTAGATCATGGGTCTAAGCTATACCGTCCGCTCACAGGTTTGTACAGATGACTTCAGGTCTTAAGGATCAACTAACCTATCATCACCCTAGAGTTATTAAAGACAGATCATTAAAGTTAACCATTTAATAACTCTAACTTGGTCGTTCAGTGAACTCATTCTCCAATGGGCACCTGTGTCTCGTCTCCGACTTCACCAAGTCGAATGACTATGAGATCATCATTACCCGAAGGTAAGACTAAGACACAGTGATCTATCCGATGTGTCGATATCCAGTTCTCGACACATCTACGATCACGAACCGTTTTAGACTTACGTTTCTATTCGGTCACTTACTTACTCATAATCTAGATCTCATTTAGATATGTAAGGACCTAACTATAAGTCTATGGATATTATCTAAGTATATTAATACAAATGATTTTATACTTAGAATAATACGTATCATATACGGTATGAACAAGACGTATAATCAAGATAAATTGCCTTATGGGCATATATCTTCCTACAGTGGTCGAGGGCTTCCCTCCGGAGGCCCTTCACACGATGCGTTACCGAGTCGGGAACGTCGAGTCGATATTCGACAAGGCCGGGGTAGCAGCTAGATTGGCCGAGAACTGCCAGCTGCCCCTGGATAAGGAAAACCTGGGCGCTGTCGGTCAAGAGCGACTGTGCGCCTCTGCGCCTCTGCGGTGTGGCACTCCATGCAGGTCGGTCGTCCGGACTGGATCAGGTATTATAGATGCATTTGTGCCAAAGAGTAGTCTGACACGTTCCATTTTGTCATGCAGGCCACAACTATGATGGTCGCCGCTAGGCGCCATACGCCCGCTCTAAACAAGGCCGAGGCTGCCGTTGCCAAGATGGCCACCAAGCTCGCCAGGCACAAGAAGGAGGCCGACGAGAAGCTGGCGTTGGAGAGGGGCCAGTGTGGCAAGCTGAGGTTGGAGGCTCAGCATCTAGAGGCGCTCCTAGCGGACCATGAGACAAAGGCCGCCGACGTGTCAACTCGCGTAGTGGAGCTAGAGGCCGCGTTGGAGCGAGAGAGGGCGATGGCGGCTGATCTGGCGGCGCAGGTGAAGACCAGAAAGGAGGAGTTGGCCTTGAAGACGAGGAATTTCGGGGTTATCAAAAGTCAACCGTTCTCCCCGCCCTCGTAGAGATGATGAGCGATGGCCTGGAGAAAGGTCGAGCCGAAGGCCTGGAGGACGGCCGGGCTGAGGGTTGGGAGGCCTGCCTTCGCTGGGTCAAGGAAAGGGCGTGGTGGCTCTACCCCTCAACCGAGGTCGATTTTGATAGGCTTGCGGCCTCCGACAGTGAGGGGGAAGCGGCTGACGACGAGGGTGTGTTCGTCGACATTGAGGGCGACTCCCCGAAGACCAACGCAATGGATGGTGCCCCGAGTGGCGGCGACCAGCCGGAGTAGTCTTGTCCCCCCTTTGTTTCTTTCGGACGAGTGATGGGGTCGACCAGAGGGAGGCCTCGTTTTGTGAGGTCGACCCTCGCCATGACTAAAAATTTTGTCAATGTTGAATAGACTGACTTTTTGCTCTGGTGCCTGGATTTTCTCTACGTAATTTAAGTAAAACTAAAGTGACAGTAAGAGATGATGAGTCGCGCTTGAGGGAAGGACGAGCACGTAGCTCGGTCCGTGCCCTTCTCCGGTTTGGGTGACGGAGCTCCGTAAGCTCGCTCCGAAGTTAGGCGGAACTCATAGACAAGTAGACAAGTAGACTTTTCCACAATGGAATTCGGTAATTCATTTGGGAGGGTCTTTTCACTAACTTTTACAAGACACTTGACAGTGTGCTGATGAGCATGATGGTTTCCGTAGACAGGCTAGCGGGCCGTTCTCCTTTGCTGTAAGCTGCTCAGGATGAGCGAACTCCAGTTTTAAGGGTGGCATTCCTTCTCTACCGGTACTTGTTGCGGCCTATTTCACATCCTCGATGATGGTGGGTTGCTTGATCTCATCTGGGAGTTCTCCCGACTCGAAAGGAAACCCTGGGAGAGGAGCAGGAGGCGTCATGGTGGTGTAGTCTCTACGGGAGGTCGAGGAGTGGAAGGCGGGCCGTTGGAGGGCGGAGGGGACCCGTTTTTCAAGAACGGGGTGCCCAGTGGGGTGATTTGGCAGGGCGGCCCCCAAACCGGCGATTTGGAGTGTCGCCGCGCGGGCGACGACGCCTTCCCCGGTGGTGGAGGTCGTCGCGGAGTAGGTGCTGGAAGGGAGGAGCGGTCCATCGTAGGTCCCCTAAGTCCCCTGTCGCAAGTTGTCCAAGGGAAGTCGAGGAGTGGAAGGCGGGCCATCCCTCGTGTAAGAGGAATAGCCCATCGGCGATCTGTATGTAAGAGGAATAGCTCGTCGGGAAGGCGTTGCCCATTGTCGACCGGGGGCATATCCAACAATCGGGCCCTTGTGGGACTCCTTTTAAGAAGGGGGGAGTGTCTAAAGGCAAATCGGTACTAGCGCCCCTGGTTTGTGAGGAGAGATTGAATACGGGGGAGTCTCGCCCCCTTTCAACCTTCACGGGAGGCGGACTAAGGCTTACTCGCCCTCCATTCCTTTCTTCTTCTTAAAGGGGAACAGGGGGAATATTTATAGATGGTGAGAGTAGGTAGCTACGGATAGGCTGATATGGTGAGCTGGCGCTATGAGCTGGTTTGTCAGGGTAAAGTCATTCGAACCCGCTTTCGCCAGGTGGTGTCAGGCGTGAAGCGTCAGACCTACTCTTCACGGGGGGCGCGTCGTCATTAATGGCGGGCTTCTCGAGTTCCTTCTGTAATGAAAAGTCGCATCAGGGGCATACTTTATCGGGACCATGATTTGACTAGAGGTCTTAGCCCTACGCGAGGCTGCCTCGGTCAGGGTGCCCGTGTCCTTTTCCCCCAGTTTGGGTGGTGAGGCTCAGATTCTTTGCTTGAAAAAGGGAGGAGTGAGCGCGTAGCTCGGCCCGTGCCCTTCTCCGGTTTGGGTGGCAAGGACGAATCCTGCCCCGTAGCCTGTTCTTGAGGGGGGAGTGAGCGCGTAGCTCGGCCCATGCCCTTCTCCGGTTTGGGTGGGGAGGACGAATCCTGCCCTAGAGTCTTCATTTGAAGGGGGAGCGAGTGCGTAGCTCGGCCCGTGCCCTTCTCCGGTTTGGTGGCGAAGCTCCGTAAGCTTTCCCCAGAGCCTGTTCTTGAGGGGGGAGCGAGCGCGTAGCTCGGCCTGTGCCCTTCTCTGGCTTGGGTGGCTAGGACGAATCCTGCCCCGGAGTCTTCATTTGAGGGGGGGAGCGAGTGCGTAGCTCGGCCCGTGCCCTTCTCCGGTTTGGGTGGCGAAGCTTCGTAAGCTTGCTTCGGAGCCTGTTCGTGAGGGGGGAGCGAGCGTGTAGCTCGGCCCGTGCGCTTCTCCGGTTTGGGTGGCAGGACGAATCCTGCTCCGGATTCTTCATTTGAGGGGGGGAGCGAGTGCGTAGCTTGGCCAGTGCCCTTCTCCGGTTTGGGTGGCGAAGCTTCGTAAGCTTGCCCCAGAGTCTTCATTTGAGGGGGGAACGAGTACGTAGCTCAGCCCATGCCCTTCTCCGGTTTGGGTGGCGAGGACGAATCTTGTCCCGGAGCCTGTTCTTGAGGGGGGCAATGAGCGTGTAACTCGGCCCGTGCCCTTCTCCATTTTGGGTGACGAGGACGAATCCTGCCCCGGAGTCTTCATTTGAGGGGGGAGGGAGCCGTAGCTCGGCACATGCCCTTTTTCTCCAGTTTGGGTGGCGAAGCTCCGTAAGCTTGACCCGGAGTCTTTGAGAGGGCGGGTATTGGGCCGTCGCCTCCCTACAGCCTCTATAGTCGGACAGGTATTGGGTCGTTGCCTACCCCCGCATTGGTCATTCCGGTTTGGGTGGCGAGGAATGATCCTGCCCCCTGAGTCTTTGTTTGAGGGGGGAAGGAGCCGTAGCTCGGCCCATGCCCTTTTTCTCCAGTTTGGGTGGCGAAGCTCTGTAAGCTTCCCCGGAGTCTTTGAGAGGGCGGGTATTGGGCCGTCGCCTCCCCGCAGCCTCTATAGTCGGACGGGTATTGGGCCGTCGCCTACCCTGCATATGGCACTCCAGTTTAGGTGGCGAGGACGGATCCTGCCCCGGAGTCTTCGTTTGAGGGGGGAGGGAGCCGTATCTCGGCCCATGCTCTTTTTCTCCATTTGGGTGCGAAGCTCAGTAAGCTTGCCCAAGAGTCTTTGAGAGGGCAGGTATTGGGCCGTTGCCTCCCCGCAGCCTCTATAGGCGGACGTGTATTGTGCCGTCGTTTACCCCGCAATGGTCATTCCGGTTTGGGTGGCGCGGAAGGATCCTGCTCCGAGTCTTCGTTTGAGGGGGGGAGGGAGCCGTAGCTTGGCTCATGCCCTTTTTCTCCAGTTTGGGTGGCGAAGCTCCGTAAGCTTGCCCCAGAGTCTTTGAGAGGGCGGACATTGGGCCGTCGCCTCCCCGCAACCTCTATAGTCAGACGGGTATTGGGCCGTCGCCTACCCTGCATTGGTCATTCCGGTTTGGGTGGCGAGGAAGGATCCTGCCCTGGAGTCTTCGTTTGAGGGGGGGAGGGAGCCGTAGCTCGGCCTATGCCCTTTTTCTCCAGTTTGGATGGCGAAGCTCTGTAAGCTTGCCCCGGAGTCTTTGAGAGGGCGTGTATTGGGCCGTCGCCTCCCCGCAGCCTCTATAGTCGGACAGGTATCGGGCCGTCGCCTACCCCGCATTGGTCATTTCGGTTTGGGTGGCGAGGAAGGATCCTGCCCCGGAGTCTTCGTTTGAGGGGGGGAGGGAGCCGTAGCTCGGCCCATGCCCTTTTTCTCCAGTTTGGGTGGCGAAGCTCCGTAAGCTTGCCCCGAAGTCTTTGAGAGAGCAGGTATTGGGTCATCGCCTCCTCGCAGCCTCTATAGTCAGACAGGTATTGGGCCGTCGCCTACCCCGCATTGTTCATTCTGGTTTGGGTGGCGAGGAAGGATCCTGCCCCGGAGTCTTCGTTTGAGGGGGGGAGGGAGCTGTAGCTCGGCCCATGCCCTTTTTCTCCAGTTTGGGTGGCGAAGCTCCGTAAGCTTGCCCCGGAGTCTTTGAGAGGGTGGGTATTGGGCCGTCGCCTCCCGCAGCCTCTATAGTCGGACGTGTATTGGGCCGTCACCTACCCCGCATATGGCACTCCGGTTTGGGTGGCGAGGACGGATCCTGCCCCAGAGTCTTCGTTTGAGAGGGAAGGGAGCCATAGCTCGGCCCATGCCCTTTTCTCCAGTTTGGGTGGAGATGCTCCGTAAGCTTGTCCCGGAGTCTTTGAGAGGGCGGGTATTGGGCCGTTGAATTAGGTTCAATATTACATATTTAACCCCCTAATTAGTCCTATTTTGTGCTCATATGATGATAAATTGTTCTCTAATTCATACGTATTTTGTACACAATTATTTATTAGAGAAAACACTTAATTTGAGCACAAAACAGCAATTAACTGAGTATTTCTGCATATTTTATATTTTTCATGGCAAGCTCTCGTTCTCACGATTCTAACGACTATTTATTTGTATTTTTCTGAGATCTGTGCTAATTACTATGAATTTTTGAATGCAGAATACTATTTAAAAGGAGAAATACGCATCCAAATACGCAAATACGGCCGTCAGCCAATCAATGGCCGCCACGTGGCACGATCCCCGCCGTCCCGCCTTCATCCTACGGTCGCAGCTCGGAGCGATTGCGATAAAGTGTCGACCGTTCGATCACGATCGAACGGTCGACATCATCTTTCCATCGACGAATCAAAATGGAAAGCCCCCAAATCTGTTCGATCACGATCCAAAATCTGTGTGTATTTGGATTAAGATCCAACGGTCGATTTAATTCCGAATCAAATTCGGATCTGAACGCGGAGCGGGCGAGCGCGGATTTTGGAAGACACGTGGCGCTTCGAGGATGAATCCCGTGTCGATCGAACGGTCGAGAATTGCGCCGGTTTGCGGGTTTGGATTTAAGTGCGGGTTTCGACCCGTTTAGCCCCCAAAACCCGCAATGCTATTATATAAGCATATTCCTAGGGTTTTTGGGGTATTCTGGCGTATTTTGGGACTTTTGGAGCGGCTACTGTGCGTATTTCTCCAGGAGAAAATTCTGAAAATTTCCAGAGACTGTTCTTCCTATTCTCAGAGAGTTTTGGGTTCTAAGGAGGAGATTTGGTGATAATTTCTTGAACTTATACCCCGTATTTGGTGTATTTCTTTGTATTTTGCTATCTAAACGATGTATTTTGCTATCAAATCTGATTTTTATTGCACCATGCGTGGCTAATCTCTTTGTGCTATGGTTGTGATGTAGTTAAGAGTATGTAGTTGCTAAATCTCATGTCTTTAGCCCTATTATCATGTCCAAATTGCTAGTTTTGTTGATTTCTACAACGTATTTGATGGGTATTTGCTTACTATCGATATTGTTGATGTGCCCTATGGCTAGGCCCTGATAAGGCTAGCCAATTTGTGTTCTCTAATCTGAACTTATCGCTGCGATTATTGTTTAATGAAATCAACATTGCTAGTAATACGTTTAAGGCTATTTTGACTAGTTTTGATCGATTTATCTTCCGACGCCTTCACGCCTTGACCGGGTGAAGCGTTGTGTGACATTAAAAGACGTGAAATTTCAGCGACTATAAACTCCTAATGAACTCACAACCGTAGCATACTTGTCTCATCGAATACCAAACTTTCGTGATACCGTAATACTTTTAGGAACCACTTTCTTTGCTACAAATCCTTACACTATTTTTCACCTTCACAAAGGTGGTTGTTTTCTTAACCGTATATTTTATTTGATTAGTAGAATTTTTGTTATCTCAGGTCGACTTGTCCCGAGGATTCGACTCTGGACTCTCCAGATACTACTTGCACGATCTCCTGCGCTTGGGAGTAAAGCTCACATTGTTTTGAGAGAGGCAAGTTTTTGGCGCCGTTGCCGGGGACAACGGTATCTTTGATCCACATTTTCAGCTTTTCAGAGGAGTACTCGGTGAGATCCTTCCACTTTATAGATTAGTTTTATTATTGAAAAAAAATATATCTCTTTGCTAGTTTATGTGGCATAGGACCTCTGCTTCACACAGATTGATAAGAATTGAAAACATGGCTAATAATAACGAACAACCTCTTGTACACCCACAAGAATTACCATTGAGTGCTACTTATATGCCCACTAGAGTTGCTTCTGAGTCATGTATTGTTTTGCCTGAGGGTGCTCATTCTTTTTCGCTTAAAGCCGGGGTGATCCAGATCCTTCCCTCTTACCATGGAGAGGATAGGGAAAACCCTTACTTGCATATTAAAACGTTTGAAGAAGCATGCTCTACTCAGTTAGATGGAAAAGTTAGTAATGATGTTGTTTATCTTAAACTTTTTCCATTCTCATTGAAAGACAAGGCAAAGAATTGGTTCAATGCATTGCCTCCTAGATCTATTACTTCTTGGCTAACCATGCAAACTGAATTTCTGAAAAAATTCTTTTCTTTGGCCAGGACTCAAGCTTTAAAGAGGCATATCATGTCTTTTTCGCAGAAGGAAACCGAAGCATACGATCAAACTTTGGAAAGATTTAAGGAGCTTCTGTTGGCGTGCCCACATCACGGTTTTGACAAGGGACGCACCATTGGATTCTTTTACGATGGATTGCAGCCGAATACGAAGCAATATGTAGAGATGATGTGTAATGGAGCTTTCTTTGAGAAGACCCCGACGGAGGCTTGGGCATATTTGGAGAACATCGCAGAGAATGCAAGAAGATGGGAGCCACCTTCAGAATTTGACAGGTCCATGTCTACACATCAAACAAAAGGTGGCTTGCAGTCTTTGAAGCCTGAAGATGCATTGATGGCACAAGTGGAGGCATTGGTGACGCAAAAGCTACAAAATATTGATCTCAGAGCAGCAAAGGCAGTCACATCAGAGCCATACTGCGTCATATGCGAGAAGCCAGTTCATGATACTACCGTCTGCCCACTAATCCCAGCAATTAAAGAATTGGGCAGAAATCCAGAATCAGAGGTGAATTGGGTGGCAAATCAAGGCTACAACGCCAATTGGAAGAACCCATCAAACCAAGGAGGTGCTTCATATCAGCAGAAGCAGCAGACATCCACTCCCTATTACCATCCCAATCACTCCAATTATCAAGGAAAAAGGGAGCAGAACAATGAAATTCAGAGTCTCACTGCTGCAGTTCAACAGATGGCTCAGATGCAACAACAGCTCACTGAGAATTTTTCGAGATTTATAGCGTCACAAGACAAAGGTAAATTACCTGCTCAGCCTATTGCAAATCCTAATACGAATCCATCTTCTTCTTTTTCAGGAAACAACGTCAAACCATGTCAGGCAGTGACTACATTGCGTAGCGGACGTGAAATTGAAAAACCAGAAATGCCTAGACATGAACAACCAGCTGAGGAGAAAGAGGAGGCACAAGCACCTGAAAGTTTGCAGGTTGAGGAAGAGGTAGCAGAAAAAGAGCCAGAACCCTATGTACCTCCAGCTCCATTCCCACACAGACTTGCTCCACCATCAAAAGACAGGTATCAGGCAGAGATAAGAGACATCTTCAAGCAGGTAAAAATTAATATCCCATTACTTGATGCAATCAACCAAGTGCCTGCATACGCTAAATTTCTGAAGGAGCTATGCACTGTAAAGCGGAGTCTAAATGTGAAAAAGAAAGCATTCTTAACACAACAGGTAAGTGCAATGGTACAACATGACACTCCTCCTAAATATAAGGATCCAGGTTCTCCTACTATCCCATGCATTATAGGAACTAAGAAATTTGGAGATGCTTTACTTGATTTGGGATCTAATGTTAATATTTTACCTTACTCTGTTTATGTACAGCTTGGATTGGGGGAGCTGAAGACGACACCTGTGGTTCTACAGTTAGCAGACAGGTCGGTAAAAATCCCACGAGGATGCGTGGAGGATGTGCTGGTCCAGGTTGACAAATTCTATTATCCCGTGGACTTTATCGTCCTTGATATTCATGGGCCACAATCAGGTAATTGCACTCCGATTATATTAGGACGTCCATTCCTAGCAACTTGCAATGCTATGATAAATTGTATGGATGGACAATTGAAGATAAGCTTTGGTAACATGAAACTTGAGCTAAACATTTTTAAATCATGTAAGTTACCTGCGAATGTGGATGACGTGAAAGAGGTATGTTTTATTGAGAGTTTAATTGAAGATTATTTTGAGGCTAAGTATGAATGCCCGTCAAATTTTATTGATTATAATTTCGACGATATTGATGAATCGTATTTTGTGCAGGGCAAAAATGAAAGATCGAGGGATGCATGGGTGCCAAAGTTCGAGACATTGCCAGTGGAATTGCCACCACAACAACCTTCAGAGATTGAGCATCCAAAGTTGGAATTGAAGCCTCTGCCAGACTATTTGAAATACGCTTTCCTTGGAAAGGAGGAGACCTTCCCCGTGGTAATATCCTCTAAACTCACACCTGAACAAGAAAGTGCTTTGCTTGATGTGCTTAGGGAACACAAAGGGGCCATTGGATGGTCTATTGCGGACATTACAGGTATAAATCCCTTAATTTGCACTCATCATATTTATCTTGAGGATGATGCCAAACCAACATGTGAGATGCAACGTCGATTAAATCCTACTTTGAAAGAGGTTGTTAAGGGGGAGATTCTTAAGCTACTTGCTGCAGGTATAATATATCCTATTTCAGACAGCAGATGGGTTAGCCCCATACAGGTGGTTCCGAAGAAATCAGGCCTCACAGTGGTAAGAAATGAGAGTAATGAGCTTATACCGATGCGGACCACCACAGGTTGGAGGATGTGTGTTGATTACAGAAAGTTAAATGCTAAAACACGAAAAGATCACTTTCCATTACCTTTCATTGATCAAATCTTGGAAAGAGTAGCAGGTAACGAATTTTATTGTTTTCTAGATGGTTATTCTGGCTATTATCAGATAGAGATTGCTCCAGAGGATCAAGAGAAGACTACCTTCACTTGCCCCTTTGGAACTTTCGCTTTTAGGAGAATGCCTTTTGGATTATGCAATGCACCTGCTACTTTTCAGCGTTGCATGTTGAGTATCTTTAGCGATATGGTTGAAAGGATTATGGAAGTGTTTATGGATGACTTTTCTGTATATGGCACTTCATTTGAAAATTGTTTATCTAACTTAGCTCTTGTCTTGCACAGGTGTCAGGAAAAGAACCTGTTGTTAAACTGGGAAAAGTGTCATTTCATGACAACTGAGGGTTTGGTTCTTGGACACCTAGTCTCCAAAGCAGGTATTCAGGTAGACAGAGCAAAAGTTGAGGTGATTGAGAAGTTGCCTACACCAAAATGCGTCAAGGACATACGATCCTTTCTAGGCCATGCATGATTTTATCGAAGATTCATAAAGGATTTCAGCACCATCTCCCGCCCCCTCTGCCACTTATTAACTTTAAATACTGATTTCATATGGACACAAGAGTGTCAAGTTTCATTTGATAAATTAAAGAACTCACTTGTTTCCTCCCCTATTTTGCAGGTTCCAGACTGGAGCATGCCATTTGAAATTATGTGTGATGCAAGTGACTACGCGATGGGGGCAGTGCTTGGGCAAAAGAAAGAGAAAGTTCCTTGTGTTATCTATTATGCCAGTAAAACTTTGAATGAAGCACAACGGAACTACACTACTACGGAGAAGGAGTTGCTAGCGGTGGTGTTTGCATTGGAGAAATTCAGAAGCTACATATTGGGATCACCTATTCTCATCTTTACAGATCATTCTGCACTGAAATATCTTTTATCTAAAAAGGATGCTAAACCTAGACTCATACGATGGATTCTTCTTTTGCAGGAATTCAATATTCAAATCAAGGATAAAAAAGGAGTTGAGAACAATGTTGCAGATCACCTTTCTAGATTGACGGTGGGAACAGAGTCGCCTACCATTCCATTGCGAGATTCCTTCCCAGATGAGCAGCTTTTCGCCATTTCTACCCTACCATGGTATGCAGATATAGCTAATTATTTGGTGACAGGTAGAACCCCTCCACATTGGTCTTCTTTAGATTTCAAACACTTCAAGCATGAGGTAAAATCGTTCTATTTTGATGATCCTTATCTTTTTAAATACTGCGGAGACCATATTGTAAGGAGATGTGTACCCGACCATGAGTTTGATAGTGTGTTACATTTTTGCCATGGTGGGGTATGTGGGGGGCATTTTTCAGCTCATAAGACTGTTGCCAAGATTTTACAGAGTGGTTTTTATTGGCCTAATATGTTTAAAGACGCCTATGCCTATTGTAAATCATGCGTGCGTTGTCAACAGTTGGGGGGAATTACCAAAAGAAACATGATGCCATTGAACCCCATGCTAGAAATAGAATTATTTGATTGTTGGGGTATTGATTTCATGGGGCCTTTTCCACCATCTTTTGGGTATATATTTGTATTGGTTGCCATTGATTATGTTTCTAAATGGGTGGAAGCTATTCCTTGCAGGTCCAATGACGCTTCCATTGTGCTGAAATTTTTGAAAGAGAACATCTTCTCGCGCTTTGGAGTGCCAAAGGCCATTATCAGTGATGGAGGTTCTCATTTCTGCAACAGGCTCTTCGCAAATCTAATGAAGAAATTTGGGGTGACACATAAAGTTTCAACACCTTACCACCCTCAAACAAATGGACAAGCGGAATTGGCGAATAAGGAAATCAAGAACATTCTTCAGAAAACAGTGAATCCAACACGCAAAGATTGGAGTCTTCGCTTGCCTGAAGCTCTATGGGCCTACAGTACAGCATACAAGACTATCTTAGGGATGTCACCGTTTCGTTTGGTTTATGGAAAAAATTGTCATCTTCCTGTTGAATTAGAGCACAAATCTTTTTGGGCAATTAAAACACTTAATTTGCTTGATGACTCATCAAATGTTTCTCGTAAATTGCAGATCATGGAGCTTGATGAGATACGACGAGAGGCATATGAAAATGCAAAGCTAGCAAAAGAAAGGATGAAAGCTGTGCACGACAAGATGATCCTACGAAAGGAATTCAAAGTTGGAGACAAGGTTTTGTTGTACAATTCAAGACTCCATATATTTCCAGGAAAGCTGCGCTCAAAATGGACGGGGACATACTTTGTCAAAGACGTCTTTTCACACGGAGCGGTGGTCTTAGTGAATGAGAAGGATGGCCATGAATTCAAAGTCAATGGACAACGTCTGAAACACTTTCAAGAGCTTTGGGCCAGAGAGGATACCACCATTGACCTCACAGATCCACCTTCGGGTGGTAACTAATCAGGTGTGTTCTTTCCATGATTCCCTCTCCTTAACATTGAGGACAATGCCTATTTTAAGTTGGGGGGAGGGTATAAACTTTTAGGATTTTTATTTTTATTTCTATTTTTATTTTATTTTTTTTATTATTTTAGTAGTTCCCTTTTCAAAAATTTTTTTTTGAAAATAAAAAATGGGGTTGAGTCAAGAATTATCACCAATGCTTATTACACCTAGAAATGAACCTCATGTGATGACAATTCTCGAAGTCTATTCACCACTATTCACATATGATTTATTTTCATCCACCGCTATTGTTAAATATTTCATTCTCATTCGATATGAATGCTAGTACTCATGGTGAATCTCTTTTGATATATCTCTATGGTAGGATTGAATGATGACTTAATGAAACTTGAAATTATGAATTAGCAAGTCGTATGTTTTCAATGGAACACACCATCACAAAATGACTGGAGCATTGCTTTATATCTCATATTCATTGCTATTTGCATGCTTTGTGTGATCTTGGGTGGAAAGTCTACACTGTCTTTTGAAATGATTAGGATAACCCATTCTTGTGAAAGAATAAAGAAGCTATCTTGCCAAGTTATTTATGTACGCACAAAAGAAAGAATGAAATAAGATGAATGAAGAAAAATGGATGAACGAATAAATGTTTCATTAAAGAAATAACTTGGTTGGCTCTATTAGTACAGTCCGAGGGGTCCTTCTTGGCCTAATGCCCTATTATCGTCTGATTTGGGAGCCATTGACTGGAACCTCAATCATTTGATGGAGCGATCCAAGTTATACATTTTTTCTGCAAATGTTGCTTGATGCGCGTTACGCAGAACCAATAAAATGAGAAAAGAAGAGCAAGAAAAAGTGTGCATCATTAGCAAGGCAAGAGAACTTCCAAAGCTTAAAGATAGCACAAGATATGGTGTGATTTCCTATGAATGAAAATTGACGTGTGTATGTCTTGATGCCAATCTATTTTTGCTTGCTTTGCATGATACATCTACGCTCCAAGTTATATACTTTGATTGAAAGGTGTGAGCCATTGATTTTGCATACCATTCGCTGTGAAGTAATGTAAAGTGGATTTAAGTCTATTTAATGACCATTTTAGAGATACTTGCTTTTCATTGTAAACCCATGAGTACCATTATATAATGAGCATGAAATCTTGGCATTAGTGTGTGGTTATATTCTTTTGTCGTTGTAGTATGGTGGTGAGAAAATTGAGATCTGATACGGTGATCTAGGTGTATATTTGATATCGTAATTCGCTTTTTTTTTGCTAGAGACTAGCAAAACGCTAGTTGGGGGGTGTGAATTAGGTTCAATATTACATATTTAACCCCCTAATTAGTCCTATTTTGTGCTCATATGATGATAAATTGTTCTCTAATTCATACGTATTTTGTACACAATTATTTATTAGAGAAAACACTTAATTTGAGCACAAACAGCAATTAACTGAGTATTTCTGCATATTTT
This sequence comes from Scilla litardierei, assembly GCA_030789695.1. NCBI lineage: Eukaryota > Viridiplantae > Streptophyta > Magnoliopsida > Asparagales > Asparagaceae > Scilla > Scilla litardierei. The sequence continues at coordinate 44,160,144 of CM061141.1, forward strand.
ATATTTTTCATGGCAAGCTCTCGTTCTCACGATTCTAACGACTATTTATTTGTATTTTTCTGAGATCTGTGCTAATTACTATGAATTTTTGAATGCAGAATACTATTTAAAAGGAGAAATACGCATCCAAATACGCAAATACGGCCGTCAGCCAATCAATGGCCGCCACGTGGCACGATCCCCGCCGTCCCGCCTTCATCCTACGGTCGCAGCTCGGAGCGATTGCGATAAAGTGTCGACCGTTCGATCACGATCGAACGGTCGACATCATCTTTCCATCGACGAAGCGGAGCGCTCGAATCCTCGCCACGCGGCGCAATCCTAAGCGACGCCCGCTCGATCCGACGGTTCCCGAAGCCTCCGAAGAAAAACGAAGAAGCGGCGACGTGGCGAAGCGACGACCGCACGATCCAAATCCAACGGTACTGGACACCGCCGATCGGATTCGAAGAGCTCACGATCTCGACCGTTGGATTAAGATCCAACGGTCGATTTAATTCCGAATCGAATTCGGATCTGAACGCGGAGCGGGCGAGCGCAGATTTTGGAAGACACATGGCGCTTCGAGGATGAATCCCGTGTCGATCGAACGGTCGAGAATTGCGCCGGTGTGCGGGTTTGGATTTAAGTGCGGGTTTCGACCCGTTTAGCCCCCAAAACCCGCAATGCTATTATATAAGCGTATTCCTAGGGTTTTTGGGGTATTCTGGCGTATTTTGGGACTTTTGGAGCGGCTACTGTGCGTATTTCTCCAGGAGAAAATTCTGAAAATTTCCAGAGACTGTTCTTCCTATTCTCAGAGAGTTTTGGGTTCTAAGGAGGAGATTTGGTGATAATTTCTTGAACTTATACCCCGTATTTGGTGTATTTCTTTGTATTTTGCTATCTAAACGATGTATTTTGCTATCAAATCTGATTTTTATTGCACCATGCGTGGCTAATCTCTTTGTGCTATGGTTGTGATGTAGTTAGGAGTATGTAGTTGCTAAATCTCATGTCTTTAGCCCTATTATCATGTCCAAATTGCTAGTTTTGTTGATTTCTACAACGTATTTGATGGGTATTTGCTTACTATCGATATTGTTGATGTGCCCTATGGCTAGGCCCTGATAAGGCTAGCCAATTTGTGTTCTCTAATCTGAACTTATCGCTGCGATTATTGTTTAATGAAATCAACATTGCTAGTAATACGTTTAAGGCTATTTTGACTAGTTTTGATCGATTTATCTTCCGACGCCTTCACGCCTTGACCGGGTGAAGCGTTGTGTGACATTAAAAGACGTGAAATTTCAGCGACTATAAACTCCTAATGAACTCACAACCGTAGCATACTTGTCTCATCGAATACCAAACTTTCGTGATACCGTAATACTTTTAGGAACCACTTTCTTTGCTACAAATCCTTACACTATTTTTCACCTTCACAAAGGTGGTTGTTTTCTTAACCGTATATTTTATTTGATTAGTAGAATTTTTGTTATATCAGGTCGACTTGTCCCGAGGATTCGACTCTGGACTCTCCAGATACTACTTGCACGATCTCCTGCGCTTGGGAGTAAAGCTCACATTGTTTTGAGAGAGGCAGCCGTCGCCTCCCCGCAGCCTCTATAGTAGGACGGGTATTGGGCCGTTACCTACCCCTCATATGGCACTCCAGTTTGGGTGACGAGGACAGATCCTGCCCCGGAGTCTTCATTTGAGGGGGAGAGGGAGCCGTAGCTCGGCCCATGCCCTTTTTCTCCAGTTTGGGTGGCGAAGCTCTGTAAGCTTGACCCGGAGTCTTGTGTGTTGAACTGAAATTTTCAAGTGGAAACGCCAAAATTTGAAAATATAGCAGAAGAGAGGGTAATTGTATTGACACTCATGAATTCATTAATAGTATTTTAGCAAGTACTCGGCATTCCAGGGTGGGCTAGCTCGCCCCCGTCCAAGGTTGCTAGAATATATGTGGCTGGCTCGACGATGTCGATGATCTCGTAAGGCCCCTCCCATTTTGCTGCCAGCTTCCCTCGGCGAGTGGTCTCTGGCTTGAAGGTGGCGTCCCTGAGGACTGGGCCGTCGATCTTGAAGCTCCGCTTCTTGACCTGGGAGTAGTAGTGTCGGGCCATCCTTTGGTTGTGACGGACGAGGTTCGTTAGAGCTCGATCTCTTACTTCGTTGACGAGCTCGAGGCTAAGGCCGAGGATGAGGCCGAGGCCCTCCACATTGATGCCTTCGTCGAAGTACCGAAGCCGAAGAGTTTCCTCTCTCACCTCCATAGGAACAACCGCTTTCGACCCAAACGCCAGCATGAATGGGCGGTCTCCGGTCGAAGCTTTGTGGGTTGTGCGATATGACCAGAGAATGTCCGGCAGCTCGTCCACCCAAGATCCGAGAGTGTCGTTGACCTTCTTCTTCAGGGGGCCCAATATGCATTTGTTCGCTGCCTCTGTCATTCCATTGCACTGAGGGTGGGCAACGGATGCGAAATGAAGTTTGATCCCCCAGCCCGAACAGAAATCTCGAAAGTCCTCGCAATCGAACTGCCTCCCGTTATCTGTCACTATGGAACAGGGTATCCCAAAGCGGCAGATCACAGACCTCCAAATGAAGTTCTTCATGTCCATCCACGCGATGCACGCCAAAGGTTCGGCCTCGACCCATTTGGTGAAGTAGTTGACGGTGACGACCAGGTATTTCCTCCCCCCCAGAGGTCTTCGGGAAGGGTCCGAGGATGTCGAGCCCCCACTTGGCGCAATGGACCGGGCTTAGGATAGGCACCAGGTTTACCGGAGGCGCCGTCGTGTATCGGCCAAACTTTTGGCACGCCTCGCACTTTTTGACGTACCGGGCCGCGTCGTGAATCATGGTTGGCCAGTAGTACCCCTGGCGCACTATCTTGTGGGTGATAGTACGCCCGCCGTAGTGGTTTCTGCAGAAACCATCGTACACTTCGCGGACGACTTGTTCGGCTTGCTCCGGCCCCAGACACTTCAGGTAAGGCAGGACGTCGAAGCTCACACAACGCCGGCGGTACAACACTCCGTCAAAGGGCACGAACGACAAGGCCCGCATCTCGACCATCTTGTCTTGCATCCGCTCCTCGGGTAGGGCCCCCGTCTCCAAGTATTTCATTATTGGGCTCATCCACGTCATCGTTGGGCAGACACACATTAATTCCTCTTCCTCAATGGTGGGTGTTAGTAGGTTCTCGACGTAGATGGCCTTTCCAATCTCGGCCGGGGAGGAGGAGGCCAGCTTTGACAAGGCGTTGTCTCGGAGGTTGTTGGAGCGAGGTAGGTGTTGGACCTCCGCTTTCTTGAATTTCTGGAGCTCGGCCTGGGTGCGCTTAAGGTAGCGCTTCATCACCTCCTCCCGAGCCTCAAAGCTCCCTTGGACCTGCTGGACGACGAGCTGCAAGTCGCTCAGCAACATCACGTTCGTCGCCCCCATAGCTCGGCAAAGCTTCAACACATTGACCGCGGCCTCGTATTCCGCAACATTGTTGGTTGCCGGGAAGTTGAAGCGTAGGGCGTACTACAGCAGGCATCCGTCGGGAGTTTGGATGACGATGCCTGCCCCCGTCCCCGACCCTGTGGCCAAGCCGTCGACGTGAACGGTCCATAATCTGCCCACTTCTTCTTGGACGGGCCTCGAGGGTCCGGCTACTCCTATCGCTCTTTGAGACGCAATCGTCGGCAGAGCGCCCGGCGGTTCCTCCGGAAGGTCTTGCACAGTGCACTCTACCACGAAGTCCGCCAGTGCATGACCCTTGATCGCCGTCCGGGCTTTGTACACTATATCGAACTCACTGAGCTCGACGCTCCAGTTAAGCATTCTGCCCGACCGCTCTAACCTCTTCAGGTTCTTCTTGAGGGGCAGGTTGGTATGGACATCGATGGTGTGAGCCTGAAAGTATGGCCAGAGCTTCATAGCTGTCATGACGAGACAGTAGACGACCTTCTCTATGGGGCTATAACGGGTCTCTGCATCTCGGAGCACCCGGCTCGCATAGTAGACCGACCGTTGCACGCCCTTCTCCTCCTTGATCAATACTGAGCTGACAGCCTCTTCATTGGTGGCCAGGTACAGCCCTAGCTGTTCTCCCTCCTCAATCTTTGAGAGCAGCGGAGGGCTCTGCAGGTAAGCTCTTAGTTCCACGAATGCTTGGGTGCATGTGTCGTCCCATTGGATCACTTTCCTATCAATTTTAGCTGCGCCGAGAGCTTACCGCAAGGCTCTGAAGAAAGGGAGCGATCTCTCCGTGGACTTCGACAGGAACCTCCCCAGCGTTGCAATCCTGCCATTCAGCTGCTGTAAGTCTCGGATGGTCCGAGACTCTGCCATATTGACGAGGGCCGACACCTTGTTGGTGTTCGCTTCAATTCCTCACTTCGTTATCATGAAGCCAAGAAATTTCACCGATTGCACGCCGAAGATGCACTTCGCCAGGTTCATCCTTAGATTATATCGGCGCACCTTCTGGAACGTCTCCCGCAGGTTGGCGAGGTGGTCCGGGGCCTTCTTGCTCTTAACCAGCATGTCGTCGATGTAAACTTCCAGATTCCGCCCGACCTGCGAGCTAAAGATCTTGTCTACCATCCGCTGGTAGGTTGCCTCGGCGTTCTTCAATCCGAACGGCATATTCGTGTAGCAGAAGGTGCCCTTTTCGGTAATGAAGTATGTCTTCTCCTCATCCTCCTTTTCCATCAGGATCTGGTTGTAGCCCGAGAATGCGTCCATAAAACTTAGCAACTCATAGCCGGACGCCTGGTCGACTAGGTGGTCGATCCTCGGTAGCGGAAAGCTGTCCTTCGGGTACACCTTATTGAGATCCGTGAAGTCGACGCACATGCGCCACTTCCCGCTGGCCTTCTTCACCAAGACGACGTTGGCCAACCACTCCGGGTATCTCACCGGCCTGATGAACTTGGCCGGAAGAAGCCGCTCCACCTCTTCGTCAGCTGCCCTCATCTTCTCTCCTCCGGCGCTCCTCTTCTTTTGTCGGATCGGTCGAGATTCCGGGTCTGCATTCAGCTTGTGGAAGATCACCACGGGATCAACTCCAGGCATGTTCAAGGGCGACCATGCGAATATGTCCATGTTCTCTCTGAGGAGGTCGATGAGGTCCGCCCTCAGAGAGGCCGGAAGCTTCGTACCGATAGAGACAGTCTTGCACTCCTTCGCGGTCACGGGTACTTCTTTGACCTCCTCCACAGGAGTTGGTTGCTGGTCGCAATAGTCCTCTCTATCATCGAGGAGGTCGACCGATAAGGCCTGCTTCGGACCCTTATGCTTGGTCGACCCCACGTAGCAGCTACGGGATAGCTTCTGGCTCCCCCGCACCTGCCCAACCCCTTGCGGAGTCTGGAATTTAACCATCTGGTGCAGCAGGCTGGGGAGCGCTTCAATAGCCATCATGTAAGGTTGCCCTATGATCCCGTTGTATGCCGACGCAATGTCGACTACAACGAACTGCGTCATGCGCATGACGACTCTTGGCTCCTCCCCGAGCGATAACGACAAGGTGATCACCCCGACAATGGGAACCGAGTGGCCGGTAAAGCCGACGATGGGTCCCGTACAAGGCCTTAAGTCCGCCTGCTTCAGTCTCATCTTCTCAACTGTCGACATGAACAGAATGTCGCAGGAGCTTTCGGTGTCGATCAGGAGGCGGCTGATGATGGCCGTCCCGATCTGAGCTTCGATGACGATGGCGTCGTCATGCGGTAGCTCGACTCCCTCCAGGTCGTCATCAGTGAAAGTAATGGGAGGTTGAGCCACCCTTCTCTGCTTCGCATCGCCGCCCAGGTCCGCCTCCATCACTTGCCGCGCGTATGCCTTCTTGCTCGATGACGACACACCCCCTGAGGACGGTCTGTCGCATATCACATCTATGCGCATGACCGTCCTTGGCGGGCGAGGCTCCTCCCGCTCGTTGCTTTGGGGTGGGTCCGGCCTCCGCGCTCCTCGCGGAGCTCTCTCTTCTCAGATCGGCCTCCTGCCCTCGACGAAGCCCCCAAGGTGACCCGCTTGGATCAACCGCTCGATCTCGCTCTTCAGGATGAAGCAATTGTCGGTATCATGACCGTGATCCCGGTGGTACCGACAATACTTCTGGAGATCTCCCCTCGCCAGGTCCGATATCAATTCTCTAGGTGGGTCCGGTAGCAGCCCGACCCTTGTCGCCGCGGCTAACACCTCTATCATTGGGGAGTTGAGCTACGTGTATTGGGCCCGCAGGGGTCTCTCCAACATCGGGATCGCCCGCACGGGTTCTCTGGCAGGGCGAATTCTCGCACTGGGTCAGGGCGATCTTGAGGGCGACGCCCTTCAGGGTCGCGTCTTGGCTGGGCCAGCTGGTCGCGGCCCAGGGGCCTGTCTTCTTGCCTCAGCCTGGGATGGGACCGTGCTCGCCATAGGATGCCCCGGCCCGGGCGACCTGCTTCTTTGCTTCGAGAGCCTCCTCGCTCAGCGTGTACCTTTCTGCCTGAACGACTAGCATGTCGAAGTCGGCGGCGGGTCTCGGAGCAAGGACTTGTGGAGGCTTCGGTTCCTCAGTCCCGCCTTGAAGGCTATCATAACCACCTCGTCTCTATAGGCCACCACACCCCGCTTCTCATCCTGGAAGCGGTGCAAGTACTTCCCGATCGTCTCCCCTTCCTTCTGGATGATCATGAAGAGGTAGTCCGTAGGCTTCTTCCTGGTATGCTCGGCTCGGAACTGTTGGCAGAATTTGTGAGATAGCTCGCCAAAGTTCTTGATGGACCTCGCGGGCAAACCGTGGTACCATTCCAAGGCCGAGTCCCGCAGACTCTGCTGGAACTCCTGGTCAAGGAATGTGTCGTCCATGTACTGCATCTCCATCGCCCCTCGGTACTGCTGCACGTGCGTGAGGGGGTCGTCTCTCCCGTTGTAAGTCGCTAGGTGGGTGGCCTTAAACCTCACGGGTATCGGGGCCGAAGTTATCCATCGCGCCAGTGGCGTGGCCTCCTCCGGGTAAGCGGGGCGCCCGGGGGTGCGCTCCCTCTGCCTCTCTGGGGTTCGGCTTCGGTCCTGCCTTGGCTGTCGACGGTCATCATGCCCCGGGGAGGGAGGGGGTCGTCTCGGAGAACTCCTTCCGCGCGGCAGGGATCCGGCTGAGGGCGGACTGCGGTCGTTCCGGTATCGTCGGCCCGAAGTTGACACCTCCGTGATCTCCCGATTCTCCTTATTCTCCCTTCAGAGCCTCTCGCGCTCTGCGATGATGAAGCAGAGCTGACGACGAGCGGCTTCCTCGTCAAGGCGGGCTTGTTGAGCGGCCTCTATCGCTTCGTCTTGGTGTTTTTGTCTGCAACCGCTTCTTCGTCGCGCCTTTGCCGCTGCGTGGCCTCCACCTCTTTGTCCAGGAGTCTCTGTTGGGCCGCTATCTCCTCGGCGAGCCCTCTCTGCCCCATTTCTGATTCAAACTGAGGATGAATGTTCCGCCTCAAGTTTGGGGCCTCGGAGGGGCCGGGGGCACTTCAGCCCGGGCCGCTGTAAAGCCTTCCATCATTTTGGTGAAGGCCTCGAAGCTCTGCTGCACAGCACGCGCCGAGGCCTGGACGGTCTCAACCACCGCCTCGGTGGGAAGATTGGTTGCAGGAGTCCTTGGGTGAGAATGTGATTCTTGATCCATGGGCTCTTTGACGTGGTCAGGGTTCCGGTTAATGGGTTTGGAGTTTGACATGGGGTGTGACCCTTCGTTCCCATAGACGGCGCCAATTGTTGCGGGGTAAAACTCGCGTACAATGTATTTGTTTGTCAGGGGAACCAAGGGCACGATGGTTATATGAACGGGGGTGAAATTTGGGTGGAATGGACAGGTTATGAAGGTAGTGACGGGGCTGAGCGCACTACGAGGGCCGACCACATGATCAATTCCGCGAGGACTCCGCCCACCAACCGCACTGCCGGAGGTGGGAGTTGAGCGCAACCTGTGAGGACGAGCTTGCCTGCACAAGGAGCAGCTTGTCAAAAAGGCCGGGTTGGGGGGCCAACCCTATGCCTCTCCGATCCCTAAGTTAGTATTAGGGCTTAAAAGCGGGGGCTAGGCACATAGGTCGGACTAAGAGTGAGTCGACCTAGCGTGACGAGCTATCGTGGAAGAACAAAGATATGAAAGACCTTTGCCCTTGTGTGTGAGTAATGAGATTCGAAATTAATTTGCCAACCCCCCTCCCCGATGGAGGCGAAGGGGTATTTATACCTGATGGAGGCGGTTAGGTGAGGCTGACCCGACATGCTGACTCGACGTGCTGAGCTGGCCCATCTGTCGGCAGAAGCTTCGGACGAGGATGTTAGGATCTGGCGTGTCAGCCCTACTTTTGTCAGACGGCGCAACGGCCAGGGGTGCTTTTGTCAGGGTGTCAGAGCTGAAAGCACAAAGGGTAAGGGGCGCAGCGGCCAGGGGGCACTGTGTCAGATTGTCGAGCGGCGGAAGTGTCAGTGGCGTCCTTGTACTAGGTTGTTTGTCGTGTCCGACGTGGCGAAGAGTCATTGGAGTGCGTTTGAGGAGCGAGGCCGCAGATTAGTCGCTAGATCGCTCCTGATTGATGACGAGTGATCCGGTCGTACGCCTTGCGAGCTATGCCCGGCGAGCTCGGAGGGGAACGGGCGCGCAACCGGCAAGGATCGTGGCGGAGTGAGCCCTTCCCACTAGTCGTGGCGGAGTGCGCCCTTCCCACTAATCGAGGCGGAGTGCGCCCTTCCCACTAGCTGATGCGGAGTGTGCCCTTCCCCTAGTCGTGTTGGACTTTAGGGTCGACGGGCGCCTAGCGGACCTGGGGGAACACGTGAGCGGCCTACGAAGTTGGGGCGAAGAGCGCCCTGCCGCTGGTATAGGTGGCCTTCGTAAAGGAGGGGCGAGTTGGCCGGGTATCCGGCGGGCTTGGACGGAAGGTCAGACTATCACGATCTTTAGGTCGTAACAAGAGCTATGGTGCTCAACTTAGTGGTTGAATCATCCGGTTGTCTAAGTGGAGACCCGTGTTCGAATTGCACTATCCTTATACTCTTTTAATTTTCTTTACTTTTCAGCTTTTAGGGCTTCGATGGATAGCTGGCTTCTCCCTGTACGGAGTTAAGCGATCAGGACGGGTGTACCCGTGTTCCACGCCACCAAAGTTCTTATTTTTCGATGAATCAAAAAAATAAAATAAAAATAAAAATAAAAGTTTCGTCAACCTGGAAAAATTGTAGTGTATTTAGCAACTCTACACTGTATCCCCAGTCCAGACATCGATCTCATGCAAAATGACCATTCCACCACTTCACATCTTAACGGCGACAACCAACCGTTGATCAAAAGGTCACGCTAAGCAGCGCTCGCCTCCCAGGTCCTTTCCCTCCGCATCCCATATTGACACGCGTCCCATTAAGGCTGGGCCGGCAGGCTGTCGAATCGCAACCGTCCGATTAATCCAGTTCAGCTAATCGAGCGGCCGAAAGCGTCCAGTACGGTTCGTTACGCACGCATGTGCGTTTTCGTAAATGTAATAATTTTTTCTGGGATATTTAATTTTCCTTCGATAACTTGGATAATATCTCCTCCACCTCGCCCCTTCCGTGTCTCGTTGGAGGAGAAAGCTTTTTTAAAAAAGGTCACGAGCTCTCTTCCCTTTTTTTCCTCTCTCAGCCAAAACACTAACCATAGAAAAAGAGAGATTATGAAAAGCTCGAGAAATGGATAGATCTGAGCTCTAGAGGCGGTTCGAGTCACGGGAGATCGCTGTCCCTTTCGTTCAACTGCCTTCGGCCTCTCGATCGGATGCTGAGGTAGTGCGCCACGTAGAGGAGAGCTGAGCCTCGATCGGATCGATCTGGGGATTTGATCGGAGCTCTTTTGGTGATGTGAAGAGAATATCACGTGGGGTTCTTCTTCTTCTTCTTCTATTTAGTCATCGTCGCCTTCGCTCGATGGATCGCCAGGCGGTGACGGTGGGGCCCGCGATGGATCTGCCGATAATGCACGATAGCGATCGGTACGAGCTTGTGAGAGATATCGGAGCAGGGAACTTTGGGATCGCGAGGTTGATGAGGGACAAACAGAGCAAGGAGCTGGTTGCTGTTAAGTATATCGAGAGAGGCGAAAAGGTTGGTTAGTTAAAGTTCTAAATTTGAGTCTTTGAATAGCTTTGATCCCCCTGAAATTGGTTAGTTCGATTAATGAGAATAAGTTGTAGATATTGAGTTCAGTTTGCTTTGTTGGGTTCTATTACTATTTTTGGGAGATTAGGTTGTTTTGGCTTTATTACTATCTTCGAGACATGGGAGTAATTAGTGTTAGTTTCGTTTTCTTCAGATACGATGCTCTTCTTTATTCTGACACCAATGATTGCAACCCTACAAATTTTTGAGAAAATATATTCTCCTTTCTGTTTAAAGATGAGAGAAATTTAGTTAACCAGACTTTCAGCAGAGGCCTTTTTCCTTTTTGATACCGCTACGGTAATTTTTCATATTATTGTATTTTGCAATTAACTTAGTCAAAATTTTACGATATCCGATCCATTATAACTAACAGAGTAAACGGATATAGACGGCGAAGGACATCATAGCAATTTCAATTATTGTTCCAGAATGAGTAAATTAACCTAGCATGTCTTATTGTTTGCCTTGTTATATTGTCTTACTTTTGACTTATTATTTCGTTGAATTACTTATGTTTGCAGATAGATGAAAACGTTCGGCGCGAAATTATTAATCACAGATCATTGCGGCACCCAAATATTATTAGGTTTAAAGAGGTGTGGTTGGTTTTGACGTTTTCAATTGCCAGCCTTGAGAGATATAGATGATTGTTCAATTGACCTGTTGTTGAAATTGCATTTTAGGTTATTTTAACTCCGACGCATCTAGCAATTGTTATGGAATATGCTTCAGGGGGTGAGCTTTTTGAGCGCATATGCAATGCTGGTCGGTTTAGTGAGGACGAGGTTTGGTTATTTAATGACTTATTGTTGTCACTTTTAAATAACACAACTGTTTCTTTCTATCTTATGATTTTCTTTCTGTTGCAGGCTCGCTTCTTCTTCCAACAACTTATATCAGGTGTTAGCTACTGTCACTCAATGGTATGCTAGATGCAGATTTTCTATTTGTTTGTGTATCAAAGACGTGAAGTTCTGCGTTTAAGATTCTCCTTTATTGTTTATTTTGTGGTGAAGCAAGTATGCCACCGGGACTTAAAGCTTGAAAATACTTTGTTGGATGGAAGTACTGCTCCACGTTTGAAGATTTGTGATTTTGGGTATTCCAAGGTACATGGTATATAACTTATAATTGTTTCATTTAATGATGTGCTGCCATTGTAGTTGAAGTTTAGAGAGCAATTAAGGTTTTCCATTTTCTCATTCTTATCGGTCTTACCATGTGATTGCTAAATGGATTTCTTGATGTCACTCAAGACAATTAATGCTGACATGAACCTGTGTTGTTTTCATACTTTTTAATTCTAATTTCGGTAGAATTTATATTTAATTACTCCATTGAACATCAATGATAATCAACTGGCACTATTGCCGTCTATCCTTATGTATACCATCTAATTATCCCTAACCTAATGCGTTCAGTCATCAGTTCTGCATTCACAACCAAAATCGACTGTTGGAACTCCTGCATATATTGCTCCAGAAGTTTTGCTCAAGAAGGAGTATGATGGCAAGGTACATATTTTTTGTCATATCTAATTTTCCTAATTTGTATACACGTCGTTTATTGTTTTTATAGTAGTACTATTAGTAGTAATTTTTGGTTTAAAAGTAAAATTTTAAAGCTAGTAAGTGATGAAGTGATATTATTGGACAACTTGATTTCTGTTCATTCCGTATGCCCTTTGTAACAATTTAGTTATGTTAGTTATTATGATTTTGGGCATATACTTCATCATTATGCTTAAATTTCACTTGCAGGTTTCATCTAAAATGACTCATTGTCTGTAGCTTTAGTTTGCATTTTTTTCTTTTGCTTAAGCATGTGCAGTAGATGTGTTCCGGAGGCACGATGTTATGGGTTTTTTGTTGTCCTCTTGCATTGCCAAAGATCACATAGTAGTGTTGCATAGAAGCATCTCTATAGATCTTTCCTTTATTGGGTGTCCTATGAAAACCACATGCTTGCTTAAGCTGGTAATGCTAGCACCTCGCTGGCACTCCTCTGACCGATGCTGTCATACCCCCCCAAAGCATTTTTTTTGTCTGATCGTTTTGGTTACTGAATGTCCTAGCTTATGTGGTATGAAGCATCTGTGTATGCTGTGTTATTTACATTCTCTGCTCCGCCCATATTCCTTCCAACATAACTTTGCAATCTCGTTTCATGATCTGCCATCCAAATCGTATGATCCAGGTAAATTGGGGCTGCCTCCTTTGTCTATAACAGGACATAGATCTCACTAGATGTCACATCTAAAGATAGAATATAAAATTTGTATCCTTCACTGGTTGTTCATGACCAAAATAATCCAGTGTAAAAAACACTCTTATAGTTCTTAAGCTATGCTATCTTCTTTGTAGCTTTATATAACATAAATTTTGGCCACAGCATGTTTGCAAACTCTGTATTTTTTGAATTTTTATCATATAGTGTAGGAGAACTTAAGTTTCTAACTGGGGTGGATCTTTTAAACAGCTCACTATTGTTTATTGTTGGTTTACTGTTATCTGTGTTATTATGTTGCTGGAAAATCTATTATCTTGCTGCACTTTGTTCTCAGATTTCCTACTGATCTTTTTGCCGACAAATAATCATAGCCATGAATGCACCTTTTATTTGGATACTTTTTCAACGGCAACAAGGATGGTTCACAATCCAAAATCAATTTGAACCCTTTTGTTTTCCCTATTGTGATTGGACTATTGCCAGGCTATACTCTATACTCTGCAATGAAGAATTTGAGTGTAGCTGAAGACATTTCTCATCAGAGTAGATGGGTAAATAAAGTGGGGAGCAACTTAGAGATGTAGACTGACAGGAAAACTTCTATAGAATCAGAAGGTCCTGCAGGTTTATAAGATCAAAATTTTTGGCAACATAAACAGCAAAGGGTTGTTTGGTTTTGTTTTCTTCTTCTTATTTCATTTCTTTAGGAAGGGAGCACTCAAGATAAACCAGCAAAATGATACTATTAAGATGTTGTGTTGTGATCAAAATAAGATAAAAATAAGTTCTGTGGAAGATTTAGGGAAAAAATGGGATTTTTATTGATTTTAGATAAAAGTAACAAGATAGGTGACTTCGATTCGAGAGGAGGACCACTCTCCTAGGCTCCTAGCTTTGATTTGAGATAAAGCCTAATTATCCCATTAGACCTAAGGGTTCTACCCTATTCTCTTTCAATTCTTCTCAAAACTCCACATAAAATCCATCTTTAATCTCCCCCTTATTTATAATTAAATTCCTAATGAGCCGTCACCTCTAAATTACTAAAATATTCGTGACCAACGGGTTTAGACCCAAATTACAGATTTGCCACAGGAACCCTTGAAATTACATATTTACCATTGTACTCAGAAATCACAGTTTTGCCACTTTATGGCTATAGATCCTAATTCTAACATTACTCCATCTCCAAAGAACCCCCTTTCCTCAAGGTGGGCATGAAGTCCGTGGGCCATGCTATTTCGAACGTGGGTGCTCGTCCCACCTAGGTCGAAGCTCGGAATGTCTTCACCGTCCTCATTGCTCTCGGAAGGCCTGTCGCCACCCGGTGGGCCTTTGGCCCCATCGAAGCATTGCGTCTCTTCCGTCGTAGGGTCACCCAATGCTTCTATCGGTCTTCGCAAAGTCCGGATGGAAGCCTCAGGAGTCAAGCTCATTGGAAGATCCTCCGTGCCCAAAATGCGAACGCTGAAGCTCGAGATGTCGTTCGACTGAAAACCATGGGCCATGCGGCCCCCTAAAGGTGTTGCCAGGTCATGTGAGGCTCATCAGGAACTCAGGCAGGCTTTGGCGGGCCTGCAGGCCGGCGTGTAGGTCTCGGCGGGTCTGCAGGCCGGCTAGCCTGCGGGTAGGCCCGGGCGGTCTTCTCGGGGGCCGACGAGCCACTGAGATTGGTAGACGAGCCCGCCGATTTTCTCCTTTTCGTCCTTCTCGTCTTAATCCGCGTTGGAGTCGTCGTTGTCGCCCAGATCTGAAGCCTGATCCTCCTTCAGATGGACTTTACCTTGTTGGCAATAAAAAATTTTCCTTTCGCCTTTGATCTTTGTCGAACGAGGGCTGATCTTCATTAAAGACATTGAATTTTTCGCCCCCTTTGCTAAAGATCACGTCTTTTACTCTAGATTTGAGTGATGGCCCTTGTCTCTATTCAGATCTGAATTCTTTACACTTGACAACGCCACGATTTGTTGCGAGATCTTTTGGTATGATTGAAGGAGCTATTGGCTTGATTGCATGAGGGATTCAAATATCGTGTTCATATTCGCTTCCGAGGCCTTCAATTTGGATGCCGTCGTTGTTGACATGGATCATATAGATCTGGAACTAATTTGATGTGATCCGCAAGAGGAACTAAGATAAAAAATTGGGTTTTGTGGAAGATTTAGGCAAAATATGGGATATTTATTGATTTTAGATAAGAGTAGAAAGATAGGTGGCTTCGATTCGAGAGGACTCCTAACTTTGATTCACTATAAAGCCCAACTCTCCCATTAGATCTAAAGGATTTAAGGGATCTACCATATTCTCTCTCAATTCATATCAAAACTTCACATAAACTCCCGCTTTAATTTTTTTCCTTATTTATACTTAAACTCCTAATGAGCTGTCACCTCTAAATTACTAAAATGTCCATGACATAGGGTTTTAGCCCAAAATTACAGATATGTCTCTGACCCCCTGAAATTACAGATTTACTCATGTGTCCAGAAATTATAGATTTGCCACTTTATGGCCATAAACCCTAATCCTAACAGTATGATGGAATCGCTAGAAACAATAAGGTAAATCATGAGTGTTGATCAAAAGTAAGGACCGAATTTGTGGAGTATTAAGAGGGATATGCACTACAAATAGTGGGATTCACTCATGGCAAGTGGCTACCTCTGATTTTCGTTAGAAATTTTAAAACGGGAAGGGTACTATGTCAAGAATACCCTAATAAATACTCGTGGCACTGTATGTTCCCATCATGCGATGGTAGACTGATGGGCCTGGGCCCCCACTGCGGGTTTACACCCGCAGGAAAGGGCCGCGCGCGCAAGCTGCAGGGGCGGTCCCCCCTTTGGCCGACCCATCCTAGCCGCAAGCCCCCCCTGCCCTAATTCTTATTATTTAAAGGGGGTAGTCGTCACCTATGAGCTATGCTTTTTGATGATTGTTTTCATGTGATTCCATAGGTAGACGAGTGCGGACGTCCTCTTCGGCGTCTTGGGAGGAGAGCACACCTCTTTTGTGCTCAATTATCTAGTTCTTCGTTATTTGTTTTCTAATAAAAATTTCATCTTTGTTAGTTCCTAACAATTTGGTATAAGAGCACGTGACGATCCATGGCGGCTTCGACAAGATCGCAAGACAAAATTGAGGCTTTGGAGGCGAAATTCACGAGCGAGGTCGAGGCAATCAAAAAGTCGTTGGCGGGGAACGATGCGTCCATGGCAAAATTGACTACCTCCATCTCCCAATTGGCGTCGAATCAAGCAAAGCACGACGATCAATTCGCGCAATTGATGGGGGCCCTAAATCAATTGGCGACAAACAACAAAGTGGAAGGAAACCCTAATCCGACACCAAAGGCGGCACCTTTGAAGAAGGAGAAGGAAAAGGAGGAGATTTTTTCGCAAAATCATCCCTATTACGTGGAGGAATTGGACGAGGAAGACGACGAGGAGCCATGGAGGGTCGACTACCGCGAGGAGGTGCGGCGGAAGGCGGTAGAAAGCCAAATTGAAGTCGGCGGCCCTAGTCGCCCAGCGAGGGAGCCGCGCGGCATCGGGGAAGGGCGGCCGACCCCCCACGACCACTGGGGGGCGGCCGCCGCGGGAGAAGGGCGGGGGACCCCCCGCCAGCTGCGAGCCCTGGCAGGGGCGGCGGGACCCTGCCTGGGCCCGCCGAGGTCCGGCGACCCTGCCGGAAGGTCGGTAGGGTCTGTCGGTATTGACAGAGGGCCAGAGAGGCCCGCCGAGCCTGCCTGAAGGCCGGCAGGCCCCTGCCGACCTGCGCAAGGGATGGGACCCCCTGGCAGCTGCAGGGGGGGCGACGGGCACGGACAGACCTCGGGGGGGGGGGGGGGGGGGTTTCGACCCCCCGGGCAGTGGACATCAGCTGTGGAGGGTCGCGGACAGATTTCGGGAGGATTTTGACCCTTTGGGACATCGACCAGCAGCGGAGGACCCATACTACGGCGACGAACGCGGGAGAGATTATTATTCTGACGGTAGGGGTGGCTACGAGGCGGAGTTCGGCGATAACGCAGGTTGGGACGATTTTGAGGGCCGGTGGGGAGATTACCGTGGAGATTACGGGGGTCGCAGAGGAGGGCCACCTAGGCGATACGAGACTCAGGACGGGATGAGACATCACTACCTTCCGCATCACAGAGATGAGGGGAGGTCCGAGCAGGGGCACTTTGGGGGTGAGTGCAGGGTGCGGAAGCTGACGATGCCGCTATTTTCGGGAGAGGATCCACATGCCTGGTTGTTCACAGCAGAGAGATACTTCGCGGCACACCACATGACCGAGGCACAGAAGCTGGAGGCGGTAGCCATCTGCATGGAGGGGAGAGCCTTGGGGTGGTTCCAGTGGAAGGAGAGGCGGCAGCAGATCCGTAGCTGGGAGGAGCTGAAGGACTTAGTGCTAGAGAAGTTTAGAGATCCCCGTCCGGGGAACCTACACGAGCAGCTGTATGCCCTCTGGCAGGAGGGGCCGGTGCGTGAGTACATAGAGAGATTTGAGACACTAGCAGTGCGAGTACATGGCGTGTCTGACGAGTCACTGGTGGGCACCTTCTTGAAGGGGCTGTGACCCAGCCTCCGCGCCGCAGTGAGACCCTACAAGCCCAAGGGGCTTTCGGAGGTCATAGAGATGGCACAGCTGGTCGATGATGCGCAGACAGAGGACAGACGAGTCAGGAGCAGCTACAGTCGCCAGATATCGAGAGGGGCCCAGTCTGGGGCTGGAGGAGCAGGGACCCCCGCTGTGACGGTCCAGACGAGCAGGGAGAAGACTGGGGAGAATAGTAGTGCACCATTGGCTGGGGGGCAGTTCAGGCGCATGACAGACGCTGAGATGCGGGAAAAGAGGCAGAAGGTTTTATGTTTCAGGTGCGATGAGCGATTTTCACCAGGTCATCGGCGCGCGGGGTGCAAGCTTCAGGTGATTCTGTTGGAGGACAACGATGAGGAGGCTGATGTCGAGGAGGAGGCAGCTGAGGCAGAGGAGCTGGAGGGCCAGCAGTTGGACGTGGCGGAGGTGTCCCTCAACTCCGTGGTAGGGTTCACTCCGAACCATACCATGAAGCTGAGGGGGGAGATCGGTGACCAGGAGGTGACGGTGCTCATTGACAGAGTGGCTACCCACAATTTCATTTCCAGGAGGGTGGTGGCACAGCGGGGGCTTCAGCTGACAGATTGCGGCAGTTTCAGTGTGATGATGGGGACGGGAAAGAAGGAGAGCAGCCGGGGAGTTTGCAGGGGACTGGTGCTGACCATGCAGGGGATACAGGTTATTGTAGATTTTTTACCTCTGGATGTGGGGAGCACCGACGTCATTTTAGGCATGAACTGGCTACAGACGTTAGGAGAGATGACAATAAATTGGAAGCTGCTACGGATGGAGTTTCAGGAGGCGGGGAGAGCAGTGATACTCCAGGGGAACCCCAGCCTCTGCAGGGTTTTGGTCTTTCTGAAGACCATGGTTAGGACCATCCAGACCGAGGGAGGAGGTTATTTAGTAGAGCTGTACTCTTTGACAGGTGAGGGAGGCGCAGAGGCCAGTACAGAGCAGCCCATTCCAGGTAGGGGTGTGCACGGGTACAGGGTACCCAGATACCCGATCGGAACCTACCCTAACAGGTAGGTTCTGGGTAGATAGTTATCGGTTCCGGGTAGGTTCCGGGTAGGAAAATTTGGAACCGACGGGTAACGGGTCCGGTTCCGGTTCCCGTCTATAGAAAACGGGTACCCAGAACCGGAACCGATATATATATATATATATATATATATATATATATATATATATATATATAATTTTTTTATTATACTATTAAGGATCAAAATATATAAGAGTGATCCACCCTGGCTGTATCTAATTTGAACTTATAATATTAGTGAGTACAACTTGCATCTTGAAGTTTTGAGCAATATGTAAGTTGATTAAACAAAGCAATTGAATCAAAGATCCTATTGTTCTCTTATGCGTTCAAAAGAGCAGTATAGGTAAACGTGAATCATTCTTCCATATGTCTAGCTTTATCTAGTAGAAATGACTGGTCAGTATGCATTTATCACCGAAGAAAGAGACTAGAGACGATATTTTACTTCCAGATTGATTTTTATTCATGCGTATTTGAGATAATTGTCATGCACAGATCATTTGGAAATCATTGTTCGTAATGCCTCACAAATTAGATTTTTTTACAGGGTACCCGGAACCTACCCGGAACCATAGGGTCCGGGTAGGGTCCGGGTATATGGTTTAACTGGGTAGGTTCCGGGTCCAAATTTTAGGAACCGGTCCCTTACCGGGTAGGGTCCGGGTAACATGAAAAAAACAGGGTACCCGGACCCGCACACCCCTAATTCCAGGAGAGGTGCAGCAGCTGATGGAGCAGTTTGAGGAGATCTTCCAGGAGCATCGGAGCCTTCCACCACCACGGGACCATGAGCACGCCATTGTTCTACGAGAGGGTGTGTCCCCCATCAGCGTACGGCCCTACCAATACCCCCAGCATCAGAAGGACAAGATAGAGAGGATGGTGTCAGAGATGGTGCATGCAGGGGTGATCCAGCCGAGTGTGAGCCCGTTCTCCGGCCCAGTATTGTTAGTGAAGAAGAAGGATGGTAGTTGGTGATTCTGTGTGGACTACAGGGCGCTGAACAAGGAGACGGACCTAGATAATTTTCATATACCTGTGATTGATGAGCTCCTGGACAAGCTACACGGGGCAGCCTGGTTCAGCAAGTTAGATCTTAAGTCCGGTTACCACCAGATCAGGATGCGACGAGAGGATGTGCCCAAGACGGCGTTTAGGACGCATGAGGGTCACTATGAGTTTCTTGTCATGCCCTTCGGGCTAACAAACGCACTTGCCGCCTTTCAGGCTTTTATGAATAAGGTATTCCGTCCCTATCTCAGGCGATTTGTACTAGTTTTCTTCGATGATATTTTGGTGTACAGTTGTACTCTGGAGGAGCATTTGGACCACCTGCAGGTGGTATTTCAGGAGCTGCAGTACCACCAGTTATATGTGAACAGAATGAAGTGTCTCTTCGGGCAGCCGCAGGTGGAGTATTTGGGGCACATGGTATCAGCAGGAGGGGTGGCCGCAGATAGAGCAAAGATAGCGGCCATGCTGGATTGGCCGCGTCCCACTACGCTCAGAGGACTACGGGGCTTCCTGGGACTTACAGGATACTATCACAGGTTCGTAGAGGGGTACGGGACGATTGCCTGGCCGTTGACGGAGTTATTGAAGAAGGACCAGTTTCATTGGGGGGAGGAGGCGACGACGACAACTTTCGAGGCCCTGAAAAGGGCAATGACCAATGTGCCCGTATTGGCGTTACCCGACTTCTCCAGACCCTTCGTAGTAGAGGCAGACGCATTAGGACATGGGCTGGGAGCAGTACTGATGCAGGAGCAGCGGCCCATAGCTTACTACAGCCAGGTGTTGACCGCGAGAGCCCGATTGCGTTTGGTCTATGAGAGGGAGCTGATGGCGATAGTGTTGTCCATACAGAATTGGAGGCCATATTTGTTGGGACGGAGCTTCATAGTTCGCACGGATCAACGGAGCCTGAAGTACCTGTTAGAGCAGCGGATGGTAGCAAAGGAGCATCAGAAATGGCTGCGGAAGCTGATGGGGTACATGTTCGAGATTGAGTACCGCCCGGGATTGGAGAACAAGGCGGCTGATGCTTTATCCCGGCGGGAGGAGGAGGCAGAGTTAGCGACACTTGCAGTGTCTATTCTGGCGGATTGGGGCCCACTACAGCAGGAGGTGGAGCAGGACCCGGAGTTGGCAGCTATACGAGAGGCCCTTCTACAGGGGTCGACTGAGTACCCGTGGTATTCTCTTCAGGACGAGCGGCTACTTTACTGGGGGAGGCTCGCGATACTGATGACCTCTGCATTTATACCGGCCTTATTCAGGGAGTTCCACGGCAGTGCGATTGGAGGACATTCTGGGGTTCTCAAGACCTACCAGCGGTTGGCGAGGGAGGTCTATTGAAGGGGGTTGAAGAAGGATGTGGCGAGGATGGTGGCCGAGTGTGACGTGTGCCAGCGTCACAAGTACCAGGCTATGTCTCCGGGGGACTACTACAGCCGCTATCCTTACCAGACCGAGTCTGGGAGGATCTTTCGATGGACTTCATAGATGAATTGCCGAAGTCAGGTGGGTACACTGTCTTTTTTGTTGTGGTCGACCGCCTCAGCAAATATGCACATTTTGTCCCGCTTCGACATCCTTACATCGCGGTCTCGGTGGCGGATGTTTTTGTGAGGGAGGTTATCCGTCTGCACGGACCTCCAAAGTCCATAGTCTCAGATCGAGACAAGGTGTTTCAGAGCAAATTTTGGCAGGAGCTTTTCAGACCACATGGAACGGCCTTGAAGCGGAGCACAGCCTACCATCCCCAGGTTGACGGCCAGACGGAGGTGGTGAATAGGAGTGTGGAGACTTACCTACGATGCTTCATTTCAGAGAATCCTAAGGAGTGGGCGCGTTGGCTACCGTGGGCGGAATATTGGTATAACTTCATATCACAAGGCGGCGTAGACTACACCTTTCAGGATTTTGTATGGCAGAGATCCTCCGCACTTACTTCATTATGGTCATGAGACGACTCCCGTGTCAGATGTGGAGCAGTACCTGGCGGAGAGGGACCAGATTCTAGAGGAGCTGAACCTCCACTTGGCGAGGGCTCAACAGGTGATGAAGGCACGGGCAGACCTACACCGTCGGGACATACACTTTGATGTAGGAGACATGGTGTATCTGAAGCTGAGGCCCTACAGGCAGCGGTCGGTGGCTCATAGGAGGAATGAAAAGCTGGCACCACGGTATTTTGGGCCTTTGAGGTCGAGGCGAAAGTAGGACCGGTGGCGTACAGATTGCGCTTACCCCAGGATCCACCATTCACCCCATCTTCCATGTCTCACAGTTGCGCCAGGCCATTGTCGACCACACCTTTTCCCCTACATTACCGGAGACCCTTATTGCTGATATGGAGGTGAGGATGGAGCCCGAGGTGCTGAAAGGGGTGCGGCAGAGCGTCACCGGCGGGAGGCAGGTGTTGTTGCAGTGGATGAGCTTACCAGAGCACGAAAGCGCGTTGGAGGACATGGCTGATATGATGGCGCGCTTTTCAGACTTCCACCTTGAGGACAAGGTGGCTCTTTGGTGCGGATTATTGATGGGCCTGGCCCCCCCTGCTGGTTTACACCTGCAGGAAAGGGCCGCACGCGCAAGCCGCGGGGCGGCCCCCCCTTTTGGCCGACCTATCCTAGCCGCAAGCCCCCTTTGCCCTAATTCTTATTATTGGGGGGGGGGGTAGCCGTCACCTATGAGCTATGCTTTTTGATGATTGTTATCGTGTGATTCCATAGGTAGACGAGTGTGGACGTCCTCTTCGGCGTCTTGGGAGGAGAGCACACCTCTTTTGTGCTCAATTATCTAGTTCTTCGTTATTTGTTTTCTAATAAAAATTTCATCTTTGTTAGTTCCTAACATAGACCAATAAACAATTGGATCTATTCATGGTGCAAGTTTTGACAAGTACCATTATCTGCTTAACAGTGGCATGTGGTTTGAGGTCCTTTACCTAAAAAACGAAAACAAAACAAAAGAAAACAAATAGATCCAATTGTACACTTAATCAGAAACTTAACTTGGTGCCTGAACTATAGCTTTGCCAAAGTAGTGTTGTCACATGTCCTCCTATGACACTGCTCCTTTAACTTTTAGTATCCTGCTGATGGATCACTTCAGCTGTTTACATGAGTATTCAAAGGTGCTGCATCCGTTCTCATCTGTAAAAAATGTGACAAGTTTGATAGAATGTCATTTTGTCTTATCTCAACGGAGAGCTAAACAAAAACTGTTATCTAAATTGTGGTGCATTTCAGTCTCTTGACTGCCATTGTTTCAATATCCCCTAATGTTATCTAAACATACAACTACCTGCACTATAGTATGACTTTATATTATGGTAGGGGTCTCCCACAAGACAAGTTGCATCCTCATGTTCATTGTAATGACCAGTCATGTTTGATCCCTTTTCAAGAGTCTTGACCATATGTTCTGATACAATTTGTTGTGATGAAAGCATATTAACTTCTTCGATTCTTGGATATAGGATACATAATCATGGAACGCCCTAATTAGACTCAAGAGAGAAAATCCTGTTGTGAGTCTTGGGTGCAATTTTATTTAACCATTTACCCATTTCCTTTCTTGTTAGAGTTGTGAGTGCTTTGTGATACCGAATTCAAGCCACAACTTCAACAAAAGGAAAATGAAATTGGTCATTATACTGTTTTAAGAGTTGACTTTTAATTTGATTATGAAAATGGGCCGTTTTTGAGTTTAAGAGGGAATCACGTGTTAAACATGTGCTTTTATTATTTTTATTATTCTCTCTTTTTATTTTTTATTTTTTAAAGTTTTTAGGACAGTCTATAACGCTGTCCCCTTTTCTGTGCATTTTTTCCGAGACCTCGTGTCAGAAAATATTGTTCCTTCTTCGGAAAAATTGTTCATTCTTCGTTCTTTTGAGACTTTGATCCTTTTTTGTTTAACGCATATCTGAGATTTTTTGCTCTTAACATCATGTATTCATTCATTCCCCTACAGAATTAAAACCTATTAAAAACCCTAACGTTAGTTTCTATGCACCCTTCAATGTATTCTTCCTCTGAAGCGGGTGCAATCATCCTTGAAGATTTGTGAGGGTGAAATGCACCGTGCACAAAACACATTACTTTCGACAATTGTCTACTTCTGAGACCTTTTATGATAAGTTCTATGGTCGGTGAATATACATACTATGATTTCTCATCTGCTCTTCCCAAAGAGGATGGGTCAAAAAGGCATCCTGCACCTCCAAGGAAGGTATACTAATATCTTACAGCAATGCTACTTAAAAGAGATAAATTCATCTGATTTGTAAATTTGAACTCTACCATCATTATTATATAATATAATTCCAAGTTGAGTACTTTCCCTGGTCTCTTATCTTTCTAGTCAGTACTCACGTTAATTTAGCTTCATGATAATTTGTCTAGTTGTCTGGAATTAATTTAATACAATTTTTATTCATTCCTTTTCTTTACAAGTTTTCTACTAATCCTTTTTTTTGAGTCTGTCTTTTCCGAGGGGTTGTTGATTTTTAAAAACTGAAATGTACAATCTAGTTGTTGTTTGCCCATCTGCGCTCGGTTTTCAATTTATAAAACGAAAAAAAAGAACATTATAGGTTATAGGAATAAAATGGTTGGCAGATTTAATGAAACGTTCTAGTAGATTTTGAAGTGCACATGCTAATATTATTTAGATGCTTAAGCGAGCTAAAACCATACAATTCAGAATTCACCCTCTTTTAGTTGAAAGTAGAGAATTGTTTGATGAACACTTTTGTGCAGAGTATTGTTAAACTTTTAATTATAACCATTTTGTCCACCAATTTCAATTTTATTTCATTTTATGGAGAAAAAGTCTATTGCACAAATTTTGGTAAACATGCTTATGCTACGTGACTTACGCCCATGGACGTGTGATTTTTTATGTTTATTTATTTTTTCATTTTAAATGGCGTAGGTACACCACATTAAAAAATGGGTAAGATGTGTGTTTGATGCATGTGTTAGACATATTTTCATGTTAAGGGCATTTGCATTATATAAGTTGATGATTCAAATGTGGAATATTGTGTGGTTTGGTAGCAAAACAAATGATATATGGTAGTTTTTTTGTTAGTTATATGTGATTGTAGCGAAATGGTAGAATGGTTATGTTGTACAGAATAGTTGGCTAGTCTTATTTAATGTGTTTTCTATATGTCTCCATTTTTTTCTTTTTTTCTTTCATTCTAAATTTAATTAAAGTGCGATAAACTGTGATGACTATAAACTATTGTGACTATACTCCTCCCATGCAATCAAATCAATGTCATATGTGTTGATGTTACACCGTTTTCAGCATTCATAGTATAAAATTTGTGCATGTTGATTAAAATCTAGAAATGTATTATGTTGTGTTACTCATCCACTTGGTTGGAAAAAATTTGGTATTGTAGGCGCAACCGAGGTGCTGTAATATTTGTGTAGATTATGTATGGCATTCATCCAAGCATCCCGTGGGTGATAATTAAGTATAGGTTTAGTCCCATGTGGGGTAGGTGAATGGTTAATTAACCCTGACATGAATATTATTAAGGTTGTTCTTTTTAGGTCAAGATCTTTCTAAGCATACTATTATCTAGCCAATCTCATCCATAGTTTCCTCTAGTGGGCCTACCATTGCAGACTCGAATTATTCCAACTTTTGTTGTCTCTTTTGCACATCAGACTAATTTTTGGAAATCTTATGATTCTGCATGAAGTTCTCCCAAATCTTGAGATCTTTAAGCATGCCATGTTTTGTATTTAATACGTAAAGGAAATCATTCCTATAATGCAAAGAGTTTGACTTTTGACTATGTGAGGGAAGTATACAGTTGCAACTTGATAGGATTATGGTTAAATTCTCTCTTGCTGTAATGGTTTGTGCTTAAATATTGGGAAGAGATTAAAGTGATCAGGCAGGGGGATGATGCTGTTGTTGGATATGAAGCTGGAAAACACTGCTAGTATGGTGCATTAGTATGGCTTTATTTATGGGTGTCAATTTTCGGCACGGCATGATAACACGACACGATAAGACCATGTCTGGGCCGACAATTTTAGCCCGAAATACTTATCGGACCAAACTATTTGGCCCATTGGGCGGCACGGCACGGCACAGAATCCTTTTGAGTTTGATTGATTCAAACAAAGTAGCTCGATTAACAAAACAAAGTAGCTCGATCATAAACCAATTTTTGGACCATACAATTATCACAAAACAAAGTAGCTCGCTACTCGATTCAAACTTGCAGACAAAAAAATAAGCTAGATGGACATCTTGTGGATAGCTTGAGTTCATATTCTGAAAATTCATTACACGAGAATTTACTCCGAGAAAAAACCTACTATGCTGAACTATCAATTTGCTTTAGAAATTGCATGCAGTTTGCATTCTAAATTAAATTCTAGTAGTATTTAAAGATACATCATTGACAGAGGGGGTGTGAAAATCTAATAAATAACAGAGCCCAATAATTCTTTCAACTCTATTGGACCGGGTCGGGCAGCCCGAATTTTTATCGGACCGTGCCCGGGTCGCACCAAAATGGCCCTGAAGTCTTATTGGGCCGGGCCGGCCCTGTCATTTAAGAAAATCGGACCAGGCCGACCCGAATTGCCACCCCTACTTTATTTGAGTGGAGGAATCCCATTAAAAGCCTACCCTTTTTAGACATCAGGAAATGGAAATGATTGGTATGTGGACATGACATGTTTGAAAATTACTTTGTATGGGTCATCACATGAGTCCTGTCAATCTACATTCTGCCCATTCTGCCCACGCCGATCAATTAGTACTAATTCAGTTTGTGTTGGTCTTATAGATGTATATATTAGGTAATCATATCACTAGGTGGATAAACATGCTGCTTTAATGTATCTGGGCTGTGTTATTCCCATATGTTGAAATAGGATAATTTATGCGACATGAATTCCCGTTTGAGTGGAAGTTTTGAAATAGATTTCATAGGTCACTACATACAATGGTGTGAATATGAAAACTAGGTTCCTTGTTCTAGGGATTTGATTTTTTTTTCTGTGTGGGTTTCCTTAGGTTTATAATTATATATATATTTATCTCTCTCTCTCTCTCTCTCATTCTTTTTCTTCTTTTGGTGCGCATGCTTTCTTTGGGTGCGTGTGCTTGTGCGTTGAGCAAATAAGTACTCATGATCGAAACACTATAAAGATTGCCATTTTTGCTTAACTTTTTGTGCTCAACTTTTGTACTGTTATCGTCTTGTTGAACTATTCCCTGTGCTAGTGTTGAAGTTTGTTTGTTTATTTATTTACGTAATTATACCAGGCTACATAATTTCTTTTTTCCCTTCTGCCTGATGTTATTTGTCTTTTAACACCACAGATTGCAGATGTGTGGTCCTGTGGGGTTACCCTGTATGTGATGCTAGTGGGTGCATATCCATTTGAGGATCCTGAGGAGCCTAAAAATTTCCGGAAGACAATACAAGTTCGTTTTATTGTTTCATTGCTTGGGTAATCATTCTATCAGCTTGGCTAAACAACTGTTTCTGTTGCAGCGTATACTGAATGTTCAGTACTCGGTCCCAGACTATGTTCACATATCTGATGAGTGCCGGCACCTGATCTCAAGAATTTTTGTTGCTGATCCTGCTAAGGTAAGCACTTTGCATTCTACGATACTCTTGCTTACATTTGCATGGAACAACATCTCCTTGTTGCTGAAATAACTTGCTTTCTGACGAGAGAGAGAGCGGTACAATCTCTATATTTGGCTAGTTGAAATGGGTGTTTTTTTCTTGTTTACTTCTCCCTCTGTTTCTCATGTGTTCCTTGAAATCTTCATTCTCCGTCTGGATTGAAACACAACATCATTTACATTTCATCTAAGAGTGTATTTGTCGATTTCATGACGGAGTCCCTTCATATGTGAATACTTTCAGAGAATATCGATGCCTGAGATTCGCAACCATTCCTGGTTCCTAAAGAACCTTCCGGCAGATCTGATGGACGACAAAATGATGAGCAACCAGTACGAGGAACCGGATCAACCAATGCAGAGCATTGATGAGATAATGCAGATCATAGCTGAGGCTACCATCCCTGCGGCTGGCACTCGGGGGATAAACCAGTACCTTACGGACGGCCTGGACATGGACGACGACATGGACGACCTGGACTCAGATCCCGATCTTGATGTGGACAGCAGCGGCGAGATAGTTTTCGCCATGTGATTGGCATGAAGCGGGTAGGCTGTATGCTGAAACTTGTTCCTAGAGCTTAGGGCGATGTGAACTGTGTCAAAGCTTAAGACGGGGGAGGGGGAAAGGAGGGTTGCGAATCCTATTTATGTTTTAACCTAACCCCACTGCCTATTGTGGGGGTGCTGGTGTATTATTAAGCATGATGGGGCTTGTTGCTGAAGTAGGCTGCCTATATGTGTGCGTGTGCGTCGTGCCTCTGTTTTAACTGCACAAGTTGGTGACTATTTTTCACCCCTCTTGTGTGTCTATATATGCAATGTCTATATATATTACTATTCCTTCGGTGAGCGTAGCATGGTATGGTTTCGAATGGCGGATTCTTCCTTTGTGAAATTAAACTTTGCCTTGGTGGATGGGTTTTAATTTTATAAATTAATTTATTTTTATTCATTGTGATGAAACGGTGATGGTTTCTACATTATATAATTTTAAAAACTACCAGAGACTGTTGCCTGGTTTTGAACTTAGGGGTTGGCTTTGTTAAGATAGGGCGATGAATATTGAGAACCAAATTCATTGCATTTTATTGAATAAAGGTGTGGTATATATACCTGTATAAGATGATATTGAGTTTTTTATATCTCAATACGATGCGATTGTGTTGGTTTTCAAATGTTATGCATCACTTCCCTTTCTACCGGGAGTGAGGACTTGAGTGGGTCTGCGGTATGCTTAAAACAAGGAGGGGTATTTTTTCTCTTTCTTTTCTTTACATCTTTTCTTTTCTTCCTCCTCCTTGGCTTAAACACACTAAGCGTCTGTGTAAACTGCATGTTCTTGCATGCAAATTTAAGAAGCAGTTCAAACAACATTATTACATATCCAGCGTACAGAATTTAAGATACATTTTGGGCCTAATATGACCAATACAAACAAACACAAATTACATTATTTGAAATATAAAGGTGCAGTCGCGAAGGTGATCATCTAATCTTCAACGGGTAGGTACTACACGTATTCTTCGAGCACTGGCTCAACTTCTACGGTAGTGTCTTCAGAGAACTCACTATCGATACCTGACGGACATTTCGTAAAACGACAAAGTGAAATGTCCGTCAGTGAGGTTTACTTGGCAAGTTAATCTCCAAAACCAAAACGTTAAGCATTTAAAATTAAACCAGGCTGAACTTTAAAGACAAGCGACAAGATTAATTTAAAAGAGTTATAGCAGTTAAACATTCGCAGCAATTTGCAACATGCAGCAATTTAATCATTTGATAGCAATTTGCAATACAATTAGAAACCTGTAACAATTTAACATTTGATATCAAAACTGTAACGTTATCAGCATCCTGTAGAAGAGGAGGTTAGAGCAATATTTAATAACCATTCTATTCTAGTGATAAGTTCATGTCCAAGAGTACGAGAAATGACCAACATACACCTTGTTACAGGGGCTAATCCGAAACGCTGCTCACGGACCTTATATGGCGACGGCCAAGCTCTAACCTCTTTAAGTGTGAAGGTATTCGGTCGTGGTATCCATTCACTCCGTAACACTTGTGACCATAGACTACCCCAATCACACGGGTCAAGTCAAGTGCCAGGCTAAAATTTGTGTTCTATCTATTTATATTGAAGTTCCAACTTCCATTCATTTATATTGAAGTTCCATCTTCTATTCATTTATATTGAAGTTTCATCTTCCGTTCAGTCTAATTCAGTTTATTTGCATCATATTAGATGCGTATGATGTCTCATCAGTCCATTCAATAATCTCAACCAATTTTACAGTTTTGTGATTTAGTTACGCAATAATACGAAGAATAGAAATGCACAATAATTTAAAGAAACAAGCATATAAAACAGTTTCGACTAAGCAAATGAGGATAAATAAGTCTAAAATATTTTTCTAAGGCTAGTAAATATGTTTCAAGATCTTAAAATAATTAATGGGGATTTTTCTTAATTTATACGACCCAAAAACTAATTAAAAACGAGAAACTATTTTTTATTATATTTTTCAAAGATTTATCTAGGGCAAATCATACGTCAGAATTCTTTCAACATGGGTCAAAACGTCCGTATAACTAGTACTACAACATATATTTTTCTCGTACGTCAGTGTACGTGAAAATATCATGAAATGAATTTTAAAGCGAAGTTAGCTTTATTTAGTTTTGACTTTGAAAAATCATTTTGGGAGATGTACTTGCCTTTTGGCGATGAAACCAGCACCAATAAGTCTGTTTCGTCGTTTCTGATTTTCTCGGCCTTGTCTCGTATTTTTTGATACATACACAATTTACTATGAATTAAATACGAATCAGCCATATAATGTTATATATAAATATACGTATTTTCGTATATACGTATACGTATACCTATACGTTCCCATGCACTCATGTCCTCACCTCCAAACACTCGATGCGGCGTCATACGGGGGAGTCGCCGTCGGCGACTGGCGGCGAGGGAGCGGGCATAGGTAGGGTGGGGTTCCGGTGGCGGCAACTCAACGTGCACAGTGGAGCGGCAGCGATCGTCAGGCAGCGAAAGACGGCGAAGCGAGTGGTGTGCTGTTGTTGGGCTCCTCGTGTGCTCGACGATGGTGGGAAAGGCTCGCTGGGGGTCCGTTCGACGTCGGAGGGGGTGTGGGCGAAGGAGGAGCTCCGGTGGACTAGCTAGGGGCAGTGGCAGCGTCGAGGGGAGGGGCTGCGACTTGCAGGTTTGAGGGTGGGGCGCTCCGGTGGAGCTCCGGTGGCGCGCTGTTGTTGGCGCTCGGAGAGGAGTGGCGGGGGTCGGGGTCTGCAGTGGAGTGGAGGAGGCATCGTCGTCGAAGCGGAGGAGCGTGGTCGAGCGTGGAGGGGCAGCAAGATCTGGGTCTTGCTGGCAATGGCTAGAGGGCGCAACTGCGGCGGCGGCGTTGCTGTGGAGAAGGGTGAAGTGGAGAATGAGCGACGTTTTGTGTCAGAGTAAGGAGGGGGGAGCAGGCGAGGGGCGGTGGTTGCTCCGGTGTTTGTGCTCGTGGGCGGCAATGGAGAGGGTAGCATCGAGGGTGAGAGAGGAGTCAGCGGACGGGTGGAGCTGAGGTGGAGCTCTGGCGACGTCCTTGTCAACGGGGTGGTGGTGACGAGCTTGGAGGGTGTTAGTCGGAGAGGGGAGCTTTGCATGGGTTCGAGGAGAAGGAGAAGAGGGGAGCTCGGGCTGAGAACACGGGTTGGGTTACGTGAATGAGGGAGAGAGAGTTTGAGGGGATTTATATAGGGTTTAAGAATTACTTAATATTAATAAGTTAGTCAATGGGGGTAATTAATAGGTGGGTGGGGATTAATTAGGGGGATGAACTTGTTTAAGAGGAGAAAACGTGGGTTTCCACGTTTAAGAAACGGGCTACGGGTTAGGGGGTAGGTGATGGCAATTAGAATAGTTAATAGGTAATTAAATTAAGGTAATTAAGTAAAACTTAATAGTAATTAGTAAAAAATAGTATGATATTATCATGTAAAATTACCCATTGTCACATACGACTCCGAAAAATTACGAAAACATAGCCACGGGTTCGTATTATCGCGAGGATTGCACATACAAGGTCCATTTCGAAGTTTGAGCTACGGAAGTACGAGTTTTGGGCCAAAACATTTAGGTCGCGGGTTTGCGGGTTCTAGGTTGATTTGACTCCAGAAAATTACGAAATTAATATGGGGAGTACTAAATGATCATAGAATCACATCGTAGAAGTTTGAAGTCGTTTTGATAAGGTTTATATAGAAAATTAATTGATACGACTATATCAGTAATAAGTGAGTAGAAAAATATTATATAAACTATATAAACTTTTTTGACGATACTTAAATTTACGAATACATGTTATAACTAGTATGATGATACCAAATTTTTTTTCATATAATTGATTAGAAACCATTTTGATATAGAACTTATGATACACCATTTTAATATATCTTCAAAGTATAAAAATACGTAGAATACAAAAATACGTGTACTGATGAATACAGGTCATCACATCAAATCTCAACAAGCTGAGATTGAATTGGTTTTCAAATTTCAACTAATAGCTAATTGTTATGAATACATTATGAGTTTGTATTCTATTCAAAGAATACAAATACTGTATCTTAATATTTTATGAAATTTTCCCATCCCTTATAAATAAAGGACCGTGGTCTCCTCTAGAAGACACATAGAAACAAACGCTATGCCTGAGAGAGAAGGATCAGACGTTGCGAAAGCTCTGAAGGACGACGGTGGATTGCTTGCACATGGGATTGCTTGCACACGGACGATGACCATTCCACACACTCATCTTCTTCTTCGATCTTGAGTTATACCTAAAACTCATCAATTTTTTATCATGATCATGATACCTATGGTATGGAATACCCAAGAAAGAACGCGAAAAAAACAAAAAAAAAACGCTTTTGGGTGGGGCGACGGCTTTTTGTTGTCGACCCTTCGGTGGCGGCCACTGCCGCCATCCCATCCCCAGTGGAAGGGGGCGGCGGCCAAGCAACCATAAACGAAAAATAACAATAACCACAGCCAGCCGGCGGCACCAACGCCGCCGGCAGCCCCCTTGCCCTCAAAACCCCCCCGAGTTGCCCCGTCGCTGCCCTAGCGGTGGTGGCACGCCCCTGCCATTGGCAGTGGCAAACCTCTAACCTAGGGGTTCAAACAAAATTTTTACCCTCGTCGACAGCCCCAAGCCGATGACATCCCACTGCTGCCCAGCGGCAGTGTGTCGCGGCCACCGACGACGACACCCCCAGTGGCAAAGTCAAATAGTTCCAGTTATTAACACAAAAGTGTAATAAATCGGGATTTAAGCAATCATTTTGACGTGTAAACATGTAGATAAAATATGGAATATTATGACACATCAGTACCCAAGTAGTCGAAGCTCCTCGCTATGATAGAGATGCTCCTAGGCTTCAATTGATTCTCCCCCAAGCTGCAGTTGCGCCTGCGTTGTCGTGATCTTCAACAAAAAATCCCAAATTCAGGTGTTTTAGGGTTTAGCTCCAGCCGTTTTGACGAAGAGGACGGTGGTGATGGAGAGTTTGAGGAGTAGGAGGGTTGTAGGGAGGTGAGTTTGGAAGAGGAGAAGAGTTTGAGGGGGATTGAGTGATCGGAGAAGGAGAGGAAATGGAAAAGAAGTCGAAACATTTTGAATTTGTGAAGGGGACTCGGCTGTTTTGGGTTCTAAGGTTTAAATAGACAGGCGATGTGGTCAAGAGACACGGTCAAGAGACACGGTCGCGTCACTTCGTGAACCCGCATCGTCTTAAATGAGTTGGACCCAATGGGTTTATGAATGACGCAGGTGGTATGACGCGGTCGCGTCGATGGCATATCAACCGCGTCGTCGAGGGAAATGGTGGCCAAGAATTGGGTCCACGTGGCCGCGTCAAGAAAATGAAGCGACCGTTTCAATTGGAAGGAAATATGAGCCAAACATCCAGAGATTTGGGTGTTTTACGCGGTCGCATCGCATGGACGAAACGACCGCGTCGTTTGGGTGAGATTTTTGGCTTTGACAATGGGTTGACGAAAATGGTCGTTTCGTTTGGGTGAGACGACCACATGGAGGCAGGTTTTGAGGTGTAAATGGGTCGACACAGTCGTGTCGCTTGGACGACGCGACCGTGTCTGTAGAGGGAAAATTGGCCAAGAAATCCAGAGAATTGGCCTTCTGATGCGTCCGTGTGGTCGGGTTGAAACGGCCACATAGCGTCGATATTCCCAGCTTCAAAATCATTCACTTTTGGTTCCAACTGACGCGGTCGAGCGTGATACATCACGCAACCACGTTGACCAGGACATGCTGCTTTGAATTTGGTTTGAGTTGCTTTCCTCCACACGGCCGCGTGGGGTACCCCATGCGGTCGCGTTCTTCTCCCTGCATTGAAAACATATGAATTCAGTTGGGTGTTTGAGGGTTCTTTATGTCGGGGGTTTTGGGTCCTTAGGGCTATAAAATCAACGTTCGGCCTAAGTCGGTCAGAGACGAAAACAAAAATGCAGCGAAAAAACAGATTTAAAACATTTTTAAATTAAGTCCTAAAGATTTAACCCTAGCAAGAATCTTTACTATCTCAGGGTTGGGTCTGACCAACCCTTAAGGATAGATCTATCAACCTATTTGCAATTATAAACACATGTTTAATTAAACTACATACTGTTCACTTCGTTTCCGCAGAATACGAAGCGTCGTTTCCAGTAACATTTTTTTGGCCCCACGCCGCTTCTCTCAAGCCAAACCGCGTCTCGAGCCGCACCTCGTCCTTTCCAAACAGCACCGCGTCCCGAGGCGAGCAACATCCTTGTCGCCGAGCCAACCATACGTCGAAGAAAGTTTCACCTTGAGTGGATCATTCGTCAAGACATCAGATCAGATCTGAACTCCTTCGTAGTTTTGTTAGAGCCCGATTAGGAGCAAGGAAGAATTTTGGGAGAGAGGAAATAATTAATTTAAGTCTTAATCCGAGCATGCTCAAAACTTTTGGGAGCTTCTCGGATTTGGAGACTTGGCGCGAGTTTCAAGGAGGGGAGTTGGCCTCTATTTATATATGTGGCTGACCCCTCCCCTTCTCATCATATCCGATGTGAGACTAAATGTTGGAGTGAAAAAATCAATTAAAGTTTGCCTTTTACAAAGGCAATTCTTTAGGGAATTTTTACTCTCTCACCGTTGAGCTTCGTAATTGATATTACCTATCAAATCGAAGAGCACTGAACGATGAACACATAGAAACAAATGGCACGTCATTCCGAGTTTGTTTGACCCCTTAAACATGTGTCAAAGTTAGCCCAAAACTAGTTTTCGCTGAACAATTAAGCCGTCAAAAGAAAACAGCCCTAGGGTTCGAAACCAGGATTGTGGGGCCCACTGGGTAGGCCCTACTGGCTGTTTTTTGCCCAGCCTGGGCATGCGGGCACACCTGCCCGCATTAATGCGGGCAGGCCCAGCTGCCGCCCGCAATATGCGGGTGGCCCTCCTCTTGGGCGTGTGCAACGCACGCGCCCAGGGCGCGCGCGCGCTTCTGGCACCCGCAAGAACGGGCACCTGAAAGTCCAGATGACCCGGCCCAATGGGCCGGGTCCCAAAAGGGTCTCCCCTTTGTTACTTTTGGGCCTTCCTTCTAATTTTAATTTAATATTAAAAAAACTCTTTTAAACATCATTATTGGGCTCGTTTGAACTCCGATTTGAGCGCGGTTTTCTCCCCGACTTTCGTGGAAAAATCTCTTCATTTCTATGCCTTTGTAAAATATATTTGTAATTTTTTTACAATATATATATATATATATATTTCTATTGCATTATATGCAGTAATCCATATCTTTAATATTAGAATCCATTTGCATCAAATACAAATGAATTGAGGGCATACATCCCTTAACACTTTATTTATTCAAAATCAAACTATTCTAACCAATAGAAAATTAAAAATAAGAATTAGAAAAAGCTAAGAACTTGGTTTGCCTCCCAAGAAGCGCTTGTTTTAAGTCTTTAGCTCACGACTCCCTTTAGGTTCTTGATGGCGGCTTCGGAGTGGAGAGTGTAAGGTCCACTCTCGCTCCATGCTTCTCCATGGTAGCATTTGACGTAGCATTGCATTGTTCCTTCATCTTCAGCTCTTCGGGGTCAATTGTATGTGATCTTGGGTCTCCTTCCTTGACCCCCTTCTTTGGTACGCCATCAAATTTCCTCGCTAGGGCTATCATCTCCCAATCCCCTTCATGTTTGGAATTTGCTTACAAAAGCTTCTCTGTGGGGTTTAGGAGCACGTCCTCTAGCACCATCTCTTCAATCACCTCCTCCAATAGGTCGACTTGATCATAGTCATCATCCATAAACTCCTTCATGCTCTTCTAGAGGTCGAATTCAACTTTCTCCTTTTCGACATTGAGGGACAGCTTTCCTCCCTTCACGTCTATAAGCACTCCCGTGGTGGATAAGAACGGGCGTCTCAAAATTATAGGAATATAGGCATCCTCTGGCATGTCCATGATCACGAAGTCACATGGAATTATTATATCGCCTACCTTCACCGGTACGTCCTTAAGGATCCCCACGAGATTCTTAATTGATCTGTCGGCGAGATGCATCGTCATGTCGGCGAGATGCATCATCATTCTTATAGGCTTTGGCTATCCCATCCCTAGCCTATCGCTTATGCCCAAGGGCATTAAGCTCACACTTGCACCGAAGTCACATAGCACTCTTTTGATCGTGACATTCCCTACGTCACAAGGGATGGCGAAGCTTCCCAGATTTTCAAGCTTCTTAATGCTCTTTCTTTGGAGGATCGCACTACAGTCCATGGGTAGCACGGCCTTTTCCCATTTCCCTATGGTCATGATCATCTCCGTCAAGAATTTGGCATACGACGGGATCTCTGACATGGCATCCAAGAACGTGATTGTAATGTGCAGCTGCTTCAACATGTCAAAGAACTTCCAGCATTTCTCTTCTAGCTTTGCCTTCGCCAATCTCGAAGGGAATGGAGCCTTAGGAATGTATACTCTTGGAGGCTCCACTGGGGTGTCTCCATCAACTTTTTCAGCCTCCTTCTCCTTAGTTTGCCCCATCGTCGGTGTTGCTATCACATCATTCTCCTCAGGCTCTATCTCAATGCGAGGGTCGACTTCCACTATAGGCTCACTCTCTCAGTAGCTGGCATTACGTGGTCTTCAGTTTGTTTACCACTCCTCGTGGTAATGGCGTTGACGTGCCCTCGTGGATTTTGCTCAGTTTGCCCAGACATCTGTCCCTATTGCATGTTCAGCTGTGACACCTACTCTGCTAGCTGTGCCACCTGAGTCTCCATGGAATTTTGACATGTAACGAGCTGTTGGATAGATGTTTGAAAGTAGTCGTTCTTCTGCTTTTGCATCACAATAAAGCTTTCCATCAGTTTCTCAAGATTAGATTTTACAGGGGGAGTGGGGGGTTGTTGATTAGAGGCTGTGTGGAGGGCCCATATGATTATTGCTACTACTGTGGGAATGGCATTTGAGGCTGCAATCCTCCATTCTGGTACGAGAAATTTGGATGGTTCTTCCATCTTGATTGAAAGTGTTGGAATAGGGGGGTTGTCGCTGATTGTTCCCATATAAATCATTAGCTTGCTCTATCATCATTCCTGGTGGTGTGGTGTGGGTAAATGGGCATTCTTCTCCCGGATGTCCCTACACACCACACACTTCACAAAATGTTGCCGTAGGTGAATTAGCAGTATCAAGCCCTATCCTAGATAATCGCTTCATCAAAGCATCAAATTTAGTGGATAGCATAGAAACTTCATCAAGCTCATGGTTAACTTCCTTATTTGAGATAGTTCTCTCATTGCTTCATAAGTCGTTGTTGGCAGCCATATTCTCCAATAGCTTTTCTTCTTCTTCAGAAGTCTTGCTCATAATTGCGCCATTAGCAGCAGCATCGATCGACATCTTCACCACATAGGTTAAACCATTGTAGAAGGATTGGATCAAGAGCCAGTCTGGCACACCGTGGTGTGGACAATTGCGCTGCATGTCCTTGAGCTTCTCCCAAGCTTCATACAATGACTCCTGGTCAAGCTGGGTGAACGACGTGATCTCATTGCGTATCTTTACAGTTTTCCCTGGAGGAAAGAAATTGGTCAGAAATGTGCGCGAAAGACTATCCCATGAAATAAAAGTATCAAGATAATGGCTTCTAAGCCACTCCCCAGCTTTATCCCTAAGAGAGAATGGAAAGAGTCTTAGCCTGATGGCGTCACAAGTGACGCCACTCATTTTCAGCGTGTCCATCTTCTTGAGTAATGTATTCATGTGCTCATTGGGATTATCCATGGGCTTTCCTCTGAATTGGTCCTGATGTATAAAACCTATCAACGACGGCTTCAGTTCAAAATTTGTGGCCTCCACCGTTGGCTTTGCAATGCTCGACGTCGACCCGTTGAAGGGCATAGAAAAGTCCATGAGGGACTTAGCGGAGGTGCATCAGGATTGTCTATCTCCGCCATGGTCTCTAGTGCTATCTTCCTTTTCCTCTAGGCATTCTCCTACGTGTAGTAGCCTCGATTTCAGAATCTAATGGATGCAAATCCTCTACACACTGCGATCTCCTGTGCATACATAAAAGACTACACAAAAGGAAAACGTCAAAAACACCAAAAATCAATAACAGAAAAAGACACAAAGAGAAACAAAAACAAAAATACGCAAACTATCAATAATGTATGAAACTAATAACAAGTAGTGTCTCCCAGGTAACGGTACCAAAATCTTGTTTGCAGTGTCACGAGCTTCAATATTTATAGCCGCAAGCGCACGGTGTTGTTGTAGCGCCATACGGGTCGTCCTCTGGGAGGCAGATGTTGTTACTAATTTCTTACTAAATTAATAGCTACACGATCGAATAAGAGGTGAAGGATTATGGAACTAATGGAAATGTCAATAATAGGAAGCTCTAGGGCCTAGATATGCCCACCATTGGACTAAGCTAGGATTGATTGGTGTTAACCGATTTTTGAGTTCATGAGGTTCGGGAGAGGTCGTTTTATCTAAGAGTGTTCTCTTACTCGCGACTTCAGTGGCGCATGATAAGATATCCCCTTCTATTAACCCTGACCCCCACTTCCGTGGTGCACGATATGACTACCTAGACCGTATCGATACCGACGTCAATCGTGCATCGATACGCGCTAGGTGCATGCATTCGACGAATATCCCCAATCTTCCTCCACGACATTTTCGTGGATTAGGATTATGATCTATGTTAAGAGGGCTCTAATCGATACCTGACTTTCGTCAGCCACATCGATAGTATCGAGCAATGCATTCGAAAACCCTAGATTAACCCCGACGTCAATCATAAATTAATCTAATTACCCACAAAGGGAGAATTTGATCTATATTGATAATAATCATCCTAACGTACCCTCACACTCAATTACTCAACAATTTATTAACAATTCATCAATCCATAGTTTCATCCAATGGGGTTCAACCCATTGGCCCTAGACGAATCACTACTCACGATCCATGCAATTATAGATGATTGATTTCATTAAAAGAGCATTCATTGCGATAGAAATGGCAGAGCTTTAATAGCTAATCAATCCACAATCACAAGAGCAATCAATAGAGAGATTAACTATTCAAAGATTACATTAGAAAACAAAATAAAACAAAATGAACAATTAAAGGTTGTAGAGAATAAGAAGTTTTACAACCGCTGCGAGAGGACGCCCGCACTGCAACACGCTCCGCAGCGACCGACCGACCCCGTGCGCTGTGATCTCTCGATCTGACCGAGAGAATCTCTCGCAGCGACTCGGTCTGACCGAGCGAAGTTCGTCGCAACTTCGCAACTTTCGCATTGCTTGCTGCCGTGGGCCCCCCAAGTTCTCCTGAGGTGTTGTGGGTCCCCCATTGACCCCTAGCACTGCTGTGGGCCCCACTACAGCGTTCTCATCGCCGTTTTGACTATTTTGACGTTGCGACACGTCGTATCCCCTTTCGTCGCACGTGCTAGCATTGGAATCTTGTTCACTGATTTGGTCGCTGACCGAGTATTGGCAAGCGTGGAATCTTATTTGGAATCTGGACGTGGAGCGTTTTCTATTATTCCAACCCCTGGCGTCGCTACCTGACGCGAGTGTAGCTCTCGCGTCGTGTGAGGGTAAATTTCTGAACACTTAGGACCCCAACCCATCCATGTTAAACAAGATAAAAATCGGTATTTGTAATTGTCCGGTAATTCACTAATAAGATAACTTAATTTGGGAATGTAGGCTGGTGGACTTGTGCACGTAGGTAGATTGGACTTTTGGACGGTGTATTCAGACGTCGGGTTGCAGGCAAGTGAAACTTGCCCGTTGCTTGTTTAGGCCATGTTTTAGGCCACTTTTGTACCGTAGCGTAAAAGAGACTAGGCAGTGAAATGATAGCTGCCTAGACGCCTTTTTGATCTAGTTTGACAACGAAACTAGATCCGTCACCTCACTTGATCTAGCTTGACAACGAAGCTAGATCCAACCCCTTTTACTTGTTTTATTCATGCTACCATGTCATC
The DNA here is from genome assembly GCA_030789695.1 of Scilla litardierei. Taxonomy (NCBI): domain Eukaryota; kingdom Viridiplantae; phylum Streptophyta; class Magnoliopsida; order Asparagales; family Asparagaceae; genus Scilla; species Scilla litardierei. Next base: position 44,199,446 of record CM061141.1, read on the forward strand.
CATGCATTTGTAAACTACCATGTTTAAATTCCTTATCGGTACGCATTTAAATTACAGCTTGCCATGTCATGCCATCCATGTATGATTGTTGCATTCGTAGCACACGCTACTATATTTGTACTTGCTTGTTCAGGCTAGGCACCTGCGTTGCAGGCACAACCCTATGCCAATTACACTTCCTGGCTCGTGATCCAGAAGCGGGCCATTTGTGTTGGTCGAAAGCCAATGCCCGATACACGTGGAGGGGTAGGGTTGAGCGACCACTCAGCGTAGAAGTGTGCCCGTAAAGCCACTTCAGCTGTAAGGTATGAACTCTGTGCACGACATGAAAACGTGACTTGTGATTGTTAGTAGTTTGTTACTCTTGCCATGCCATGCTAGATGCTTGTTGTACTTGTTTCTTTGCCTGTTGCACTCATACAATAACTGCCATGTCATTGCATAAATTTTAGAACTGCTAGATTGTTTTACTTTTCTTTTAGTTTCCTTGCACAAGTCTTTTGTAGACTTGCTGACATGTGCCCCTCTCTCTTTTGGGTGTCACATGTTAGACTCTGAGCCAGAGACCGTTGCTGAGGACGAGGCGTTCGCTGACGCCGAGCCTGAGCCCACGTTTGATGAGGAGTTTATGGACACCGGTGACCAGTCTTAGAGACTGTTCTGAGTTACTTCTGTTTTAGGTTGCTGATAGTTGTTGATGCGTAGCACCTTTACTTTCTGTACGTTGTACTATGTTGGCCATGCTTGGGCCTTTTAGACTCTTTTCTTTCCAGCCTGTGGCTTTTCTGTGATGTTGGAACTTATTTATTATGGACATTCTGAGATTGAATAAATTTTTATTTGTCTCTCTTTCCTTATTATTATTGTTGTTCTGCTTCGCATTTGCAAGGACCTGAACTCCGTTAAATCCAGACGCTTTACAGACTGGAGCCTCACAGCTCCAAGTCTGAGCGGACCTTCTCATGTCTCGCCTCCATTTTGGGAAAGCGGGGCGTGACATGTTTTGTTGGTGGCCCCATGGCTCTAAAAAGTCTGCCAAAAAGCGTCTTCCAATGCAGGAAGTATTTATACCCTCTCAAAAACTCCCAAAAGCCCAAAATTACCCATTAACGGTGCCCACTCGGGCCCAAAAACCTAGAAGGACGCGGCCGCATCTAGGATGGTGAAGCCGTTTGGCCAAGAGTGTGTAAAGTGGGGTCAACATCCTACTGGCGATGCGACCACGTGGTTAGCCCACACGACCGTGTCATCTGGGGCTTTTCTTCTCCAGATCTCGTCTAAAACGGCTGCGGGGAGTGACCCTTTGGCTTCGGTTCTGCTCGGGAGGATGCCGTCGTTAGGATCTCGGGTGACGCGGCCACGTCGATGCACATTCCTTTTCCTTCAGCTCGTCACGATGCGGCCGTTTGGCATGGATGAAACGAACACGTAGCTTCATGTTCTTTCTCTCTTCAGCTCTGGCAACGCGGTCGTTTGGCTTATGATAACGTGACCGCGTGGCCACCACTTGGGCTTCCTTGATGTGTCCTAGTCGACACGACCGCGTGGCTTCACTTAGCGACCTTGTGTGATACAATTGAGCTCATTTCTCCTGATTTTGTGCTCCAATCACCTCTTGCTTCATTTCATCCACTTTTCTCCCACTCTTGAGCCCAAAAATCTCAGATTTTTCCGATAACACATGAGAAATACCAAAAACATAAAAGAGAAACAAAAATGGGGAAAATAGCATGAAACGGGGGATGAAATGATATGAAATGCGCATGAAAAAAGTATAAAATATATGCATATGTGGGACACATCACTCATCTTATGTCATTGGATCAAAGAGTTCTCTAAAAGCATAATCTCACCATCTATAAAAGGATGCAAGGGGAGGTCATTTGTATTCAACAACAGTTAGTAAGCAAAGTGATGTGTCCATATTTTACAAGTTTTTATCGCATCATTTCATGTCATATTCGCCTCCAAACTCCATATTTTCATATATTATCACGCTTCTAATGCCATATTCGAGTTATGTATAGTTTTTTGGATTTTCAGGAGTTTTGGAGCGAAATGGAGTTATTTTGAGATATGGACACATCCGACACGTCCGAGACATCATTGGCAAGGCTCCGTGGGAGTTCGTCGAGGTATGGAAGAAGATCGAAGGAGAGGAGGAGAAGAGAGCGAGAGAAGGCTTCAATTCAGTTCAGTTTTCGAGGTGACTCGACCGAGTAGTATTAGCTACTCGGCCGAGCTGACACGCAGAAATCACATAGGAAACAGCTTCACCCTACTCGATCGAGTAGACAGCTGACTCGACCCGAGTCGCACCAAACAGATGATGATTTTGAGCTTTTCTCCAAGGCACCCTAGCTCGACCGAGCAGCAAAGCAACTCGATCGAGCAGCTCACCTACTCAACCCGAGTCGTCAAGAAACAGAGCATCATTTTGGAAGAGGTTCTGATCTACTGTAGCTCGACCGAGTAGCGGGGCTACTTGACAGAGTAGCCCGTATCACCCAAAAGCAGAGGCAGTAGCAAGCGGAGCCTGAAGCTGACTTGACTGAGTAGGCTCTGCTACTCGGTCGAGTAGCACGACGTGACCAGCCTAGTTGGTGGGCCCAAGTGCCTAGATTTTCTGAGATTTTTTGGGATTTCTACCCCATGTATTTAAGCATATTTTTAGCTCTATTTTCATGGGAGCAACTTTAGAGAAACTTTTTATTTAGTTTTAATTAGGTTTTTTGAGAGTTTGTGCCGTCGCTATTTTTGTGAAGACAAAGTTCGGATTTTTATTGTTATTTCGTGCAAGCAATCTTATTTTCTTAATTCTATTTGGTTTGCTATTGCTCCATGACGCGTTGGTAATAATTCTCTAAACTTTCTATTGATTTTGATGATTTTTATTGCTATGATGAATTCCATTGCATCTATTGAATCTTTTGTTGTTATTTCTATGATGTGTGAGTAGTTCCATCTAGGGTTAATGGATTAGCCCATGGATTTTAGGATTTAGATGCAAAGTTAGGATTTTTAGGTTGTGTTGGTATAAAAGGGACGTATTTTAGTTGATCTTGCAAAGTTTGTAGGAGAACTCGTACTGAGATCGAGCCCACGGTCGGTGGAATCGATTGTCTTAAGGAGTATCCTACAGACTTAATTAGGGAGTTAGTGGATTCAATTAGGACTCGTGACCATTCCCAGCTCGTGTCTTGATGGAATCCACCGACGAACTATATTACTAATTGACGGCTACCACCATTTCAAATCAATGAGAGAGACCAAAATACATCGAAACTCTAATCCACGAGAGTGGCGTGAGCTGAGATCATTCTGTCCACGAGAGTGTCATGAATACTGTCGATTCTTAATGCACGTATCATGTGCGCCTGTCGTGAGAGCGGGGTTAATGCAATACGTTAGATTCATGGTGCTTAGAGCCATGAATTCCACATCTTAGATGCGATAATCCCTAATAAAGCCAATGCAACAAAAGAGTCTTAACCAAGCATCGACATCCGACGATCCTAGTGGTGAGTCCTAAAGCCCTAGTCTTTATTAATTAATTACAATCTCCAAGCCAACAATCTCTTGAAACCGACTGCTACCTTCTGAGATTTGAAAATAGCCCAAGACAATAACATCTCTACCTTTCTTGTAGGATCGATATCTTTTATACTATTACTTGACACCGTAAGCTTACGTAAAGTGCCAGGACTTCGCATTTGGGATACATCTAGCCCGTGGCATTCGTGCCATTGCTAGGTGGCTTCTAGGTGTTAGTTTCGAGAGCATCAAGTTTGAGGCGATGTTGCCGGGGAAGGTAACAGTGTTACTTGGATTATTTTTCTATTGATGAATTTGTTAGCAAATCTTATCATCTCTTATCATTCCATACTTTTTATTCTTTTATTACTTTGCTACTGACGGTATTTTTCTGAGTTCTTGTTGTGCATGAATACTCGTCTTGGGGGTCTTGACAAAGAATTATTATTTGACCCCAAGATTGAAAATACCGCAAGAAGGACCAGAGCAGAGAAAATGAGTCAAACTACTATAGATCCAATGGCAGAGGGTAATGCTTCTCCTCTATGCAAAGGGTCCATCTTGGACTATATAAAGCCAAATTTCACTGGTGCTTCTTCTATCTTGAGGTCGTAGTTGGCGGCAAGAAGTTTTGAGCTTAAAACTGGGTTGATAAATTTGATGCAGCAGGATCACTTTCACGGGCATGTCATGAAAACCCAACCCACCATATAAACACATTCTTGGCGAAGTGCGATAGATTCCATGCCAAAGACGTGAGTGAAGATACTATCAAGCTCAGACTATTCCTTTTCACTCTGAGGGACAAGGCCTCTTATTGGTTGCGAGGGCATCCTTCTAATACCTTCACGACTTGGGAGCAGTTGGCTACATCCTTTGTAAACAAGTTCTATCCACCATCCAAAACGGTGAGGATTCGAGGAGCGATCTCAAATTTTAAGCAACTTCCTCAGGAGTCATTGTACGAGGCTTGGGAAAGATTTAAAGATCTGCAGCATCAATGCTCGCACTATGGAGTCGTGGAGTGGGATCTTGTTCAGAGCTTCTATAATGGGCTCCAACCAAGCACAAAGATGATTATCGACGCCTCCACTCAAGGCGCTTTCGTGTATAAGCCATACGATGAAGCCTTACTTTGTTGGAGAAAATGGCCGCAAATACTCAGCAGTGGAGCGACGAACGCTCATCTACTAAAGGCCCCGAGATAAAAATCGATACCCATCTTGATAGTCATATTGAGACTCTTTGCAAATAGGTAGCGAGGATTGAACAGAGGTTGGAAGCTATTCTAACCACTTCTAGAGCTCCAGCTTATCCCATATATGAAGGCTATGTGGAGCAAAGCTATGCTCCTAATGAAAGACCCTATGATGGAGCAGACATGCAATCTGAGCAGGTACACTTTGTAGCTGGAGAGGGAAGAAATCAATGTCAACATCCGACGGCAAGAAATCATCCTGGATTTTCTTATGGTAACCCGAATAGAGGATTGCAACCTCCTCAGCAGCAGAGACCTCCACCACCTCCTCAGCAACAAGGGGCGCCTCCGCAACAATATGGGTTTAGGCCATCTGGGCCTTACAGACCACCGGGGTACAATTACCGTCAACAACAACAATATGCACCGGCAGACCCAAAACCCAATCTCGAGGCAACATTGGACGCTTTCATGAGCGAGCAAGCCAAGGTAAATGCAGAGAATTCCGCTCGTTTCAAGTCTACCAACGATTCCAACGATGAGCTCAAAGGCCAAATGTCCCAATTTATGAAGATGCAAGGGAGACTGCCTTCTCAGCAGAGCCCAATCCTAGGGCCCAAGCAAATGCAGTGGTCATAGTTACCACAAGAGGAGGAAAGAGTACCAATACTGTCATGGTGTCAGTTTCTAGCAATGTGAGCCGAAAGCTGTCTACTCATGCTCAAGATGAAGATGCTACTGCCACTGAAAAGGACAAGGAAAAGGCTATAGAGGATCCCCATGCTATTGAAGAGAGGGAGGCTTCGCCTTCTACCTCGCCTACTACCACTACGGCACCGACGGATGCTACTACTACTTCCAACAAATCTATTCCGAAGGATGCCACTTGAGACAAGACAAGCCGACCTCCACCTCTATATCCTCAAAGGTTGGCACTAGCAAAGATGGAGAAGAAATACGCCAAGTTCTCCGAGCTCCTCAAAGGTATCCAATTGAACATCCCCTTTATGGAAGATATCACAGAAATCCCCACATATGCCAAGTTCTTGAAGGATCTTATAACGGTGAAGCGTAAACAAGAAGAGGTGAAGCTCTGGGATACTTGCACCTCAGTCATCAAGAACCATCTACCGAAGAAGTTATAGAATCCTGGGAGTTTCACGGTGCCGTGCTCTGTAGGTGGCACCCTTATTAGTAGAGCATTGATCGACTTGGGAGTGAGCATTAATTTGATGACACTCTCTATCTTTAAGAGGCTAAATATCGGGACGGAACTTGAGCCTATCAATATGAGCATTCAATTGGCGGATCACTCTATTACTTATCCGGTAGGCATCACATGCGACATCATCCAGCAGATACTGATCGGCCCGGAACTAACTCCGAAACATTGTCGTTTACCCCAAGCACACGGTATAGTGGCAAGCGGGTATCGAACACGGAGAATCGGTGCTATATTACCTATCTACTCCTAAGTTGAGTTAGACTTGTGGGCTTATTGGTGGATGTGGAGTATGGAGGGTCGTAATGGTGATGGATGTGAAGGTTTTGTCACTCAACGTCACAAACAAGGGATTCCATACAAAGAAAGAAAGAAATAAAATATAAAAGATTAGGGCTTTAGAACTCACCACTAGGACCGTCGGATGTCGAGCTAGGCTAGGATTCTCATGTTGCATTGGGTTTATAGGGATGGTCTCACGGCTCATACCACTCTCGTGGGTTAGAGCTTCGAGGTACTTCGGTGGCTCTCATTAACACAATGGCGGTAGCTGTCAATGTAGTGATATAGTTCGTCGGTGGATCCCCTTAAGGCACGAGCCAGACATGGTCACGAGCCTTGGTTGAATCCACTAATTCCCTACTTAAATCCGTAAGATACTCCTTAAGCTAATCAATTCCACCCACCGTGGCACGATCTCAGTACGAGTTCTCCTAGAGATTTTGCTAGATCAACCAAAATACAACCCCTTTTATATCCAACGCATTATACAAATCCTATCTTTGCATCTAGATCCTAAAATCCTAGGGCTAATCCATTAGCCCTAGAAAAGATTATTCAAGCATAGTAAATATTATGGAAACAATAAAGATCATTGCTAGCATCATAGAAAAACAATAATAAGAACTAAAATAAAATTAAAGAGACAAAATACTTAGCTTGATACAAGAGGAGGGGCATATGGTGTAGCCTAACTCCCAAAAGCTCGTCCCTCAAAACTTCTTAGAACTCCCTAAAAAACTCTCTCCAAGTTCACTCTAATGAGGGCTACAATTTATATATATAGTCCGCCCAAACCCCAGCAAATAGCCCAAGAAACCCTCTCAAATTCGTGCCCAAAGCCAAATCTGGACGCAACTTAAGTTCTGGACCTGCAGCGACTTGGGTCGAGTAGACCCTTACTCGGTCGAGTCAACAGTTGGTAGATATTCCTCCAAAAACACTGCTCTGTCTGCTCGGGTCGAGTAGGGTCTGCTCGGTCGAGTAGGTAGCTGCTCGGTCAAGTCGTCGGGAAGTCATGATTCTTTGCCCAAAACCACGCTCTGCCTGCTCGGACCGAGTAGGGTCTGCTCGGACCGAGTAGGTAGCTGTTCAGTCGAGTAGGTAGCTGCTCAGTCGAGTAAGTAGTTTCTCGGTCGAGTAGGGGGTCAAGAACAGATTTCAGCATTGCAGTATCAGCTTGCAGAAATTTTCCATGGCTCATCCGACCTCCAATTGGCGCGTTCTTGGTGGTGTTGGAACCGTCTTGAAGTCTAATATCTGGAAAAAATATCGGAAATTTACTGAAAAATCCCAGGTGATAGAAGATTCGAAAATAGTGCACGGCTGTCATGTTTCTAGCACTTTGAGTCACTCGATTCCTTCGCCGCATCATAGCTCGATCGAGCGCTATGGAGCACTCGACCGAGCGACTTGGAATCCATGAGTCATGGTATTATAGAACCATGCTTTCTTCATTCTCCTCTTCTTCGCTCCTTCTCTCTTGCCACTTCCTTGCTCCCCAGCAGCTTTGAGTCACCAAACGCGACGCCTCAGGAGTTCCGGTGTCGAAGCATGCGCTCTTTCCTCCAATATACTCCAAATCGCTCGATATTTCTTGAAATACAACCAAACGCTCTTAAAGTACAATAGTTCCAATTATGAGCGTAAAAGCATATGAAATATGTAATTGAGCAATCATTTTGACATGTAATCATATAGGTAAAATGTGGAATATAATGACACATCAGATACCGCACAGGCTATGCGTGCCGATAGATTTTGTGATTATGGATATGCCGGAGAAAGGTAGTTCACAGATCATTTTGGGGCGTCCATTCATGACGACGGCTGGAGTCTTGATCGACGTCCGTGCGGGAACGTTATCTCTGAACATGGGAAATATTGATGTCCAATTCCGCTTGGTAAAGCCTATGAAGGAACGCCCACAGCCGGAAGATGCTAATTACCTTGATCTCTTGGAGGACGAAGCTACTTATGAACATAACAGGAAGGAGATTTCCAAAGATCAGGTGAAGATGAGCTTACACGACGACGACGACGTCGTATACAACAAGGCGATGGCTGCCTACCTACGAGTTCTTGACGAAGAGCCCCCGGACATACACTTGCACCACCAAGAACAGGAGGCTACTATCTTCTTGGCCGCTGAGGGTCGACATGGAGAGGCGTGCCAACTTCCACTGCATGGGATCATTGAAAAGCATGACGAGATGCGTCCAAGATCATTCGTTGAAAATCTTAAGGGAGTCGAGCTTACGACTTAAAACAAGCGCTTATCGGGAGGCAACCCGATTTTCTTTCCCTTAGTGTTTATTTTTCGTTTTGTTTTTCTTTTCTTATTCAAAAACAAAATAAATACGTTTTTAATTCAATAAAATACAAAACACAAAAATTTAACGAGTTCTTCGTTTTATAGGTTGAATAATGATGAGAGCACGACAAACGATAAAAAGAAGGAGAAGGAACCAAGGAAAGTGCACCTTAGAGAAATACAAGCTTGGGAAAGAACTCCAGGCGACTTGACCGAGTAGGTACCCTACTCGGTCAAGCTGCAGAGAACTGGAGAAAGAAGGCAAAACACGCTCTGGAAATCAAACTCGACTCGACCGAGTAGCACCATACTCGATCGAGCTACAGTCAAAGCTGCAGAAAGCTGAAGGAAAAGTCAAAAAGTCGCTCTGGAAATTAATTGCGACTCGATTGAGTAGCACCCTACTCGGTCGAGCTACAGGCAGAGCCCAAAAACGTCGAAAAAGATCACTCTGTTTCTAATTCGACTCGACCGAGTAGCTACCCTACTCGACCGAGCTACATAAGGAGTTCAAAAGTGCTAAAAAGGGCGCTCTAGAAAGCTTAATGGACTCGACCGAGTAGCTACCCTACTCGGCTGAGCTGCAGGGAGAGCAAAAGAGAGCTGAAAACTACACTCTGTTTCAATTCAGCTTGACCGAGCTGAGTAAGCAGCTCGGTCGAGTACTAAGGCACAAATTTTGAACTTAAATTCTCATAATTTTTAATCTTTTCTGCTCAACCGAGCAGCTATCGCTGCTCGACCCAAGCAGTGACTTAATCAGCTGGGGCCTAGATCTAATCGAGCTCGACTCAGTTCATTTAAATTCGACCCGACTTGGGGTGAACCCTAAACCAATTCAAAAACACACCCAAATCTGCCCGAACCCCCCTAAACCTAGACCTAATCCTACCCGACCCGACCCCGCTCGAGCGCCTCCGCCACCATCGCTCGGTCCGCCTCTCTCCTCTCTCTCTCTCTCTCTCTCTCTCTCTCTCTCTCTCTTCCTATCTATCTCTCTATCCATCTCTATCTCTCTTCTTTCCCCCCGACGCCCTAGCTCCGAAACCTCGCTGGAACAGCGCCGTCGGTGCCACCCATCGCCGGCGATGCAACCGCCTCCTCTCCCGCATCCCTTTCCCCTCCCTCCCCTTCATATTTCTCTCTCTATCTCTCTCTATCTCTCTCTATCTCTCACCCCTTTCCCTAAATTGCACCCTGCAGCCCCCAATGCTCCGGCGCCTCGCTGGAGCTGTGACCGCGTGCGTCGCCCGAGCACATCCTGTTCTCGGGCCGAGTAGCCGCCCGAGCACATTTTGTGCTCGGGCCGAGCAACCACACGTTCCCCCCATCTCCCTCTCCATCTCCCTATCCCTATTCATCATCCCCAACCCTAATTCTTTCAATATTAAACCCCAAATTCGATTTATTTTCTTAATTGCGTTCTAAAATCATTTTATTATCTTATTGTAGGTACATTTGGAGCTCTTCGAGGAGGAGCTTGGTTTGGAGAAGCTTGGGGATCGCTTGAATTCGAGGCTTCACACGTGTGCATCCCACTTTCGCTTGCGCAGCTACGCTCGATGTTGGTATACTCTTTCCCCACTTTATTTTTTATTACCATATCATCGTTGTTTTCCACTTCTGCACGATGCCTCTTTGCCTTAGGCCGAGGAAGCCTCCACCGGTGAAGAGGAAGGCCACCACTGGTCCCTCCTCTTCTCAGCCAACACGACGCCCACCCGAGCCGTACTTGGACGATTCGTCGTCCTCGTCCGACTCGTCACGATACACTTCTCCCATGCCTCTAGCCATATAGGCCACACACACCACCCACACTACCGCTCCAACCATCGACACCACCGCTCCTCCGTCCTGTCCAGTTCCTCCAACACCCACCCTGAGGACGTATGACATCGGCTTTAGGGACGATGCTCACCACGAGTGTTTCGTTGTCATGTCTCACCACACGATCGTCCCCACCCGCTTCGCTCACATCCCCACCCTCCAACGCATTGGACTCCTACAGGGTGTCCACAGGCTTTACCAAGTCATAGGTTTTGACCACCTCCTCGCCACCCATGCTTGCACTTACACACGCCTCACCCTTGAGGCAATTAGCTCTATTGTCGTCACCCCAGCCGGTGATGGCATCAGCTTCCGGCTGCTTGACCACGATGTAGTGGTCACACACGCCATGATCTCCGCCCACTTCCACTTTCCTGCCATCTCCGACCGCACCATAGCCTTCTCCCTAAACTTCGAGCCCACCACGTTCGATGCCAAGCAGTTTTGGCATCGCATTACTGGTCTGTTAGGATATCGCCCTAGTAGGGAGAAATCCTCATGTATCGTCCACCCCTGTCTCTGCTACGCCCAACAACACCTCGCCACCACACTCTTTTCTAGGCCATAGGTTGGGACACTCTCCCTACCTGAGCTTTCCCACCTTATGGGGATGACTCGAGTTCTACGCTACCACCCAGACGGTACCCTCCACCCCTTCCTACTCTCTGACGCAGCTCACTGGCTGTGTCACCGCCTCCTTCAGGCCACCCACGCCATCACCGATATATGTTGCGGTGAATTTTTCACCATTTTCATCCAGATGATCGGCCTTGCACTTCCTGCATGTCTGGCGATTCCCACCGAGCCTACACGCCTGACGATGGATATGCTCACCCGCATGTTGACCGACGCCCCGCTTGCGTTGCGGCGGCGCGGTGTCGTTTACCGCAAGTTTCACGGTTAGTGTAGGGTGCGGGAATATCGAACTCAGGGAGGCGAGGTTGTGCTTGGGTCAGGTAGGACCTAAATCACCCCGAGGGGCGAGCTAGCCCGAATCGGTGAATGGTTGTCACGAAAGGAAATAAAAGGGTATGAACAACAAGAAAGAAAACCCGGGACCTTGGTTTCCAACCCGACGAGAGACTCTCGCCGATACGGCCTACGGGTATGGATAGCGATCGGGATTAGGGTCTAATGGTGAGACGTTGCCTCTGAAAGTGGTACCGGCGTCCCATGGGTCCGATATTCCGGTCGGTGCCCAGGATGATACACCGGACTTACCGGATTCGATCAGTGGGCACTCCCGTGTCCATTAACACTGATCGATCCCGGGAGCACTAAGCCCGCAACGATATCTCCCAACGTCTCATCCTGCCGCTCCCGCGTGCTAGGATTCGGCGTCTACGCTAAGGGTGTGAGCTATGGCTAGGGAGTCAACCGCCAAGTTTATTCCCCCTTGGCCCAACGGTCAAAGGCGGTCTTTTTCCCGCCGATGACAATGAAACACCCCGCGTAACCGTTAGATTCCTACTCCCTATCGATTTCCTAACCCTATGGACGCATCGGGAAGAGCCCCCGAAGGGGTTTCCACCAAAATCCCAGATTTGGGAACTACTCACAAAAATTCATGAAAAAGCGATCTAAATGAAATTTAACCGTTGGAATCATAATCGGACAATTGCAATGCGGAAGTAATAGAGTAATAAAGACAATACTAAAATTTTAGAAAGATCTGAAAACTTACAAAAGAGTAACAATTACAGCCGTCACAAGGAGATAAAACAGTAGAAAAAATAACAGCTCCCGTTTCTGGAACCCTAGGGGTTCTATTTATAGACCTTCGCATCAACCGATCGGTTGACAAGTCAACCGATCGGTTGATCCATTACAAATTAATAACAGAAAACGGCGAGCTTTCACCCGATTACATAAACCGGTCGGGTGAGTTCTTGAGTGACCGGTTGGATCTTGGAGCAGTCGGGTGAATCGATCGGTTCGACGTCCGTGTCTTCAGCTCTTCTTCTTCAGCTACAGATGAACCGATCGGGTGAGAGTCACCCGATCGGTTGGCGTTTTACTTCGAGAAAACAGAGAACAGCCCCCGCTGAACCGGTCTGCGAACCGGTCGGGTGACTTCTTTGTGAGCTGCGGTAGAGACCGGGTGGTGCACGCGTGCATCACCCGATCGGTTGGAGATGACCAACCGACCGGGTGAGGGGCTGAAAGATGAATTCTTCGACGTTTGACCCCCTGGATCACGCGTGACTTCTCCCGTTGCTCCGGGGACTTGGGATATCATCGTTAAACGTCCCCTACGTGGTCAATCCCCTGCGATCATGTATAAACAAAGAAAAGTGAAAGAAAACGGGAAAATACACAAAAACGAATAAGAGACGTTGGAAAAACACGGAGAAACACAAAAGAAAACGTGCGTGAATATATGAAATATAAACGCACGTCAAAATCCCCCAAGCTAAACTCTTCCTCGTCCTCGAGGAAGACGAGTGAGAGTAGGAGCTCGGAAGGGAAAAATAGAGAGGAAGAAAGAAAAAGAAAACTCTAAACCCTAGATCGTCCATCAGAGCCACCAAAATCAAAAACGACACACCAAACAAGCAAACGCCAAATCACACCACTAAACCTAGGAAAGAGAGTCCAAATAAGTGTCGTGGGTCCACGCGGTGAAGCGCGAGTGAGCGTGGTCGTGTGCTAGCAAATGGTGATGCTTTCTACAATGTGCTATGAGGCTCGATATACACAAATCCAAGATATGACCCAAAATATCGATCCGAATTGAATTAAGCGGCGAATATAAGTTCAAGAATGCATGAGAAGAGTGAGAATAGAAGCGTATCATGCATCGGGGACTCCACAACTAGGGTTAAGGAAATCACGCCACTATAGCCTAGATACTAGCTAAAAAGTTCCTAAGCCAAGTGTTTTCGATAACGACGGGGGTTGAGATGATGTGGAGAAGAACACTCGGTGCAAATTCTTGCCTTCCCTTTATTCTTGGCAAGTAGGAAAAAATATTCACACGGAAATTTTTTTGGGTTTTGGGCATTTGTATTTTTTTTGGATTTTGGGCTATACACAATTTTTCTTTTCTTTTCTTTTTGGGTTTTTCTTTTCTTTTCTCCTTTTTTTTGGATTTTTGGGGTTTTGGCTATACACATGTGTACTCTCCCAAGTGGGAGAACGGTACACGACGAGGGGATTTGCACCAAGTAAAACAAAAAAGAAGTCGAAATCTAAACACTCGGGCAAAGGAAACTATTCTCGCTAAATAGAGCATAGGCTAAATGGGTTATCCTAGTCCTTAGTTGTGGAATCCCGACGCATGCGAATTGAAGTATACGATATAAATATAGCATGCATAAAGTGGAAACAAATACCGCATATTCAAATCGGAGCATGATAATCTAGGGGTCATTCCTGGACAGGTATATAAAGTAAAATCACAAAGCAGAAGCACACCAAATGCTAGTCACGACACACGACTCACAAAAAGCTAAGTGGACCCACGATGCGTGAAATGCAAGAGGACTCGAAATCCTAGGGTTAGTGAGTGTGATTATCGATGCAATGCTAGGTGTGTGTGACTCTGTGGCGATTCATCATAGGATTCATCTATAGGAGAAAGAGCTAAAAAAGAAGAAAAGAAAAAAAAGAAAAACACGGAGAAAAACGACTCAAATAAACGAAAAAGAAGGACTCAAACGACGCACACAGTGCGACTCCCCAAAGCTGAAGTTTGCATTGCCCTCAATGCAATATGAGTGAGTACGGGAGGGCAATGAAGATGGGGGGGATACACACTGACACAAAAAGAAATGAAAACCAGGAAAACACATAGATGAAATTGAAAAAGAAAGAAAGATCAGAATCAAAATCAAACAATATGAAAATAAAAATAAAAACACAAGCACGACACTCAAAAAATGAAAAAGAAGCACACACACAAAAATGAGAAAAACAAACAAAACACGACAGCACACCAAAATAGACGTCCCCCAAGCTAGACCAGAAAGTGCTAGCGAAATGATGTGATCGATGAAATGCAGAGATGTGCAAGGGGGAGTCAAAAACAAAAGAGGTGAATTTAGAAAGCAACACGCAAATAGTCCCCTCCCTCCGACAGAGACAAAGCAGGGCCCCGAAAAGACAGATGGGCACAAATATGGGGGGGGGCAAAAGTGGGAGAGAAAAATCAAGCAGGGGCACCACCCTCTGGGGGTGGTGACGGGGGCCTGCGCTGTGGACCAGTAGTCGTGGGGGGTGGAATGTGGAGCTCGGAGACGTCAGGTGGGTCTTCACGGATGTGGCGAATGAAGCTTTGAAGAAACGGGAGGTCTCGATCGACGGATTCCTCGGTTATCCGACCACCCTGACCAGCTAGGAGGACCATGGCCGTGAATCGGTCGGCATGGTCATCGGTTTGGAATTACATCCCATATTCGGGATCGTAAGCACGAGGTGGGGAAGTGGTGGATGGGTTGGAGGTGGTGGGCTGTGTGCGACGGGTACGACGGGTGGGCCTAGGGTTCGAAGAGCCGTCCTCGGTGGGCTTAACACGGCGGGGAGGCATCGTGTGGGTATCGTTCGTATGTGTAGGTATGCAAACGTACAATGAATTCAACACAAACACGAAATACGACCAACAATCAAATGGAATATTTGCGGTAAGATTAAAATTAAGCAAAGGAGCGAGTTTACCCAAATGAGATGAAGATAGTTGCTCGTTGACGCCCCGATGCTACTGGATGGGAGCACGCTGTGAAGCCGCAGCGATCTCTTCAGCAAGTTTCGAAATTGGGGAAAAACGGGTCAAGGTTAGGGTTTTGTGTGTTGGTGGAATCGAGGAGAATGGAGAGAAATCGGTGGTGGATGGGTAGGGGGATGGGGGAAAAGGCGATTGAGGTTGATTGAAGGGAAGAAAGAGGGCAGGCGCACGAGGGAGAGGTGAAACGGCGGATCCGGATTCGAAAATGGCGAGTGCGTGTCGAACGGGCGGTTTGGGGTATTTATAGGGTTTTAAGTCGAACCGATCGGGTGACTTGTCACCCGATCGGTTGACGGTTAGGTCGAAATTCTTGCTGAAGAAATGCTACAGGCGAACCGGTCGGTTGACTTGTCAACCGATCGGTTAGCCGCTCCACTCATTTTCCCGAGAACTTAGGGCTGCTCACCCGGTCACGTCAACCGATCGCGCTCGAACTCAATCGATCGATTGATATTCCCCAAAAATTTCCGAGAGTTCTCCCTAGCTCACCCGGTCTCTTCATTACTCAACCGATCGGGTCATATGGGGACAGATCTCGGCATGTATCTGATACATCCCAACCGATCGGGTGAGTTGTCATCCGATCGGTTGGGGCTTGTTTCCTGCAAAAACCAATAGATTTGTTTAAGTTCCCGAACGGATGTTCTCGCGGCTGATTTTATTTATAAAAATAGACAAAATAAAGTCAAAAAATATTGCTGAAAAGTGGGGAAAAAGTTTAGAACATGGGTTGCCTCCCATGAAGCGCACTTGTTTAACGTCGTTGGCTCGACGCCCGCAAGAGATGCTCATGGTGGTCGATACGGGTGATGCCCGAAGTTTGGCATCTCTTTCTCATTGGAGCTGAAGGCGCTTGGAGTAGTCAGCGGCTGGAAAAATACTTGCTCGACTACCCTCCCCTTGTTCTTGGGATCCGGGGGATTTTCCTTGGTGTTGGCGCTTCCCGCCATCTTCTTCAGGATCCGGACCTCGTCTTTAGTGAGGTCCGTGGGCTCTTTCCCCGTTCTCCTCACAGGAGGAGCCTTGGGGAACCCGGGAGGGGTCGTTCTTGCTGCACTCGGTTTTCCAGCAGCTTCTTTGTACTTGGGGCCGTCTCCATCTTCTGAATCCCCCAAGTCATCGGGGGGGTTTCTCAGGAGAATCTCCCAGGAGCTCTCCTCTGCAGCTTTTTCCTCTTCTACCTTGAGCAGATTGCACCGAGGGTCATCAGGGGGATCGGGGTGCTTCATGGATAATCCCAGATCAAACTCAACTTTCTCTCCGCTGACGTTCAAAGAGAGTTTTCCGTTCTTCACATCTATTAGAACGCCAGCAGTGGCCATGAAAGGCCGTCCCAGGATGATGGGGGTGTGTGCGTCTTCAGGCATGTCCATGACTATAAAGTCCACAGGCACATGCACCCCTCTCACATTCACGGGGAGGTCATCCACAATTCCCATCGGATATTTGACCGACCGGTCAGCTAGTTGTAGGGTCATACCGGTGGGCTCCAAATCACCCATTCCTATCCTTCTATACATCGACAAGGGCATCAAGCTAACACTCGCTCCTAGATCGACGAGTGCACGATGAATCTTCACCGCCCCGATCGTGCAAGGAATAGAGAAGATCCCCGGGTCCTTGAGTTTCGGCGGGTTTGCCCTCTGAATAAGAGCGCTACATTCCGCCGTCAGCACTACTTTCTTCTTTCTAGACCCTCTAGTCACCAAATCTTTCAAGAATTTTGCATAGGAGGGGATTGTTTCGATTGCTTCTAGGAAGGGGATTTGCAGGCTTAGGTCCTTGACCATGGCGAAGAACTTGCCATATTTCTCATCAATTTTTACCTGAGCCAACCGTTGTGGAAATGGCACAACGGGTTTATACACTTTCGGGCTCTCTTCCTCCTTCTTCTTCTCTTCTTCAGAGGCTCCCTCCGGAGTCATAGGATTTGATGACGAAGCACCGGCGTCATTTGATTTTTCGGTCGGTCTCTCAACGACCAATGGTGCTTCCGGGTTGCTAGGGGGCACTCTAGTAGGAATTTGTGTCCCGCTTCTCAGAACGATAGCGGACACATTTGCGTGCTCGTGCACGAGTGCCGATGTTTGGGTTGCTCCCCTCGGGTTCACCTCTGGTTGTGGCGGTAATTGGTTTTGTGACCTTGCAAGGTTCGCCACTTGTAACCCCAGCTAGGTTACTTGGTCCGTGAGGGTCCGCTGACCCATTTCCAGCTTTTGGTTGATCTTCTCCTGGTTGGTAATATATTGAGTCAAGAGAGACTCAACCGGAGAGACGGCCCTCTGTTGGCCATACTGCTGCTGCTGCTGGAACGGCTGCTGAGTCCTGGGGGCGTAAGATTGTTGCTGAGGTTGTTGCTGAAATGGTTGCTGCTAAAATGGTTGCTGCTGAACCTGATTCTGCTGTGGCCTTGCCGGCTGATATGTTTGTTGCTGCGGCTGCTGAGGCGGCGAGGGCTGAAATGGTGGCCGGTAACTGAAGTTTGGGTGGTTCCGGTTGTTTGGAGAGTAGGCCGGGTTGGAATTTTTCCTTGGCGGATACGACGCATTTCCCGTGGGGTTGTAAAATAGTGCGCTCGCCTGATCCAACGGTGGTGAGATGTCACCACCGTCGAATTCCCCAAAGAATTCGGACTCTACCGCAGAAATTTGCTGTGTACCGACCCCACCGGCTCCTACCATTAGTGCGGAGATCTGGGTCGAAAGCAAGTCGAACTTGCTTGAAAGTTTGTCGACGTCCTCGACTCTGTGTATACCCCCGGATCTTGGTGTGGCTCTCTCGTCACACCACCACTCATTGTTGGATGCCATATTTTCCAGAATATGCCCGGCATCCTCCTCGCTCCTAGACATGAAGGAACCCCCAGCCGCGGCGTCCATAGAAGATTTCAGGTCATCCCTCAACCCATTGTAGAACAGATTAATAATCTGCCACTTCGGAAGCTCATGGTGAGGGCATCTTCTTTGCATCTCTTTATATCTCGTCCAAGCTTCATGCAAGGACTCGTGGCTGGCCTGGGAGAAGGAGGAGATCTCACTCCTCAACTTCATGGTCTTCCCCGGAGGAAAGAACTTCGTCAGAAAAGCGTTGGAGAGCTTCTCCCAGGTGTTGAAAGTGTTAGTGTCCTTCCCCCTTAGCCATTGCTTGGCTTTGTCTCGCCAAGAGAAGGGGAACAGCTTCAGACGGATAGCCTCTGTCGTGACACCATTAATCCGAAAGGTGTCACACTTCTCCAAGAAGGAGTCTAGGTGCTCGATCGGGCTCTCCATGGGTGCACCCGCAAACTGGTCCTACTGGATCCATGTCACTAGAGACGGCTTCAGCTCAAAGCTTTGGGCCGCAATAGCTGGAGATCGGATGGCGGAAGTCGACTCGATGGATGGCATCGAGTACTCCAGCAGAGACTTGTGAGGTGGGGTGTTCTCCTCCATGGATTCGGGATCTTCTCTTCTTCGCTTCTCGGTGGCCAAACGCCTAAGGGTGGCGTTAATCTCTGGATCGAGGGGAATCAAGTCGTCTAGACTCCTTGAACTCCTGCGCATGAAAAACAACAAACACCCGTGAAGCGACAAGTGGGAAAGAAACAGATAAAATAAGAAATAAAAATAAGAAAAAGAAAAAAGAAAAAGGAGAATGCGAAAATTATCGCGAGGTAGGGATGTGAGCTAGACATGAGGGTTCAAGAGATCCTAAAATAACAAGCACGTTGCCTCCCCGGCAACGGCGCCATAAACTTGACCGACGCCCCGCTTGCGTTGCGGCGGCGCGGTGTCGTTTACCGTAAGTTTCACGGTTAGTGTAGGGTGCGGGAATATCGAACTCAGGGAGGCGAGGTTGTGCTTGGGTCAGGTAGGACCTAAATCACCCCGAGGGGCGAGCTAGCCCGAATCGGTGAATGGTTGTCACGAAAGGAAATAAAAGGGTATGAACAACAAGAAAGAAAACCCGGGACCTTGGTTTCCAACCCGACGAGAGACTCTCGCCGATACGGCCTACGGGTATGGATAGCGATCGGGATTAGGGTCTAATGGTGAGACGTTGCCTCTGAAAGTGGTACCGGCGTCCCATGGGCCCGATATTCCGGTCGGTGCCCAGGATGATACACCGGACTTACCGGATTCGATCAGTGGGCACTCCCGTGTCCATTAACACTGATCGATCCCGGGAGCACTAAGCCCGCAACGATATCTCCCAACGTCTCATCCTGCCGCTCCCGCGTGCTAGGATTCGGCGTCTACGCTAAGGGTGTGAGCTATGGCTAGGGAGTCAACCGCCAAGTTTATTCCCCCTTGGCCCAACGGTCAAAGGCGGTCTTTTTCCCGCCGATGACAATGAAACACCCCACGTAACCGTTAGATTCCTACTCCCTATCGATTTCCTAACCCTATGGACGCATCGGGAAAAGCCCCCGAAGGGGTTTCCACCAAAATCCCAGATTTGGGAACTACTCACAAAAATTCATGAAAAGGCGATCTAAATGAAATTTAACCGTTGGAATCATAATCGGACAATTGCAATGCGGAAGTAATAGAGTAATAAAGACAATACTAAAATTTTAGAAAGATCTGAAAACTTACAAAAGAGTAACAATTACAGCCGTCATAAGGAGATAAAACAGTAGAAAAGATAACAGCTCCCGTTTCTGGAACCCTAGGGGTTCTATTTATAGACCTTCGCATCAACCGATCGGTTGACAAGTCAACCGATCGGTTGATCCGTTACAAATTAATAATAGAAAACGGCGAGCTTTCACCCGATCACATGAACCGGTCGGGTGAGTTCTTGAGTGACCGGTTGGATCTTGGAGCAGTCGGGTGAATCGATCGGTTCGACGTCCGTGTCTTCAGCTCTTCTTCTTCAGCTACAGATGAACCGATCGGGTGAGAGTCACCCGATCGGTTGGCGTTTTGCTTCGAGAAAACAGAGAACAGCCCCCGCTGAACCGGTCTGCGAACCGGTCGGGTGACTTCTTTGTGAGCTGCGGCAGAGACCGGGTGGTGCACGCGTGCATCACCCGATCGGTTGGAGATGACCAACCGACCGGGTGAGGGGCTGAAAGATGAATTCTTCGATGTTTGACCCCCTGGATCATGCGTGACTTCTCCCGTTGCTCCGGGGACTTGGGATATCATCGTTAAACGTCCCCTACGTGGTCAATCCCCTGCGATCATGGATGAACAAAGAAAAGTGAAAGAAAACGGGAAAATACACGAAAACGAATAAGAGACGGCGGAAAAACACGGAGAAACACAAAAGAAAACGTGCGTGAATATATGAAATATAAACGCACGTCACATGTCCATCATCAGCCGGCACAGTGAGCGTCACTGGATTTACCTACTAGGCACCCACCACGAGCAGTACCTCTACTTGCCCTGCCCCGACCTCACCCATGTCACCCCAGTCATGATTGATTGGCTCAATCCCCGCATTTTTCTGATCCCTCCCATCCACGTTCTTGATCCACCTGGAGCACCAGTCACCGACGACATAGACGACTGGGTGCTCAGTTCTGATGAGGACGAGCTAGACATTGCTTCCCTCATGGCATCCCGGCCAGCCCACAGCATACCCACCCCCACCGGGGAGCACTTCTGTCCCCACTTCTGTCAGTGCTCCCACTACCACCGCTGCCGCCGCCGCCGCCATCGCCGCCGCCATCGCCTCCACCACAGTAGAGACCTCAGGGACTGTCTACACCTTTACCTTGGAGGTCACTACCTCTGTCTCCGTCGTACCCGGACCTGAGGGCACTTTGTCTTTTCTGCTCCTGATTTCACTTCCTCCACCCCTTCAAGCCAAGCCAGTTTTTTTCACTCCTGAGCCCACCGATTCACCTATTTCAAAGCCCGTCACTGTCAGCACACTTCCCACACATGTGGACCTCCTCACTTACCTTCCTACCACTCTAGGGTCCACAGTCTTACTACTTGGCACCACTTTTGCATCAGCATCAGCAGTTTTCTCTGAGAGCGTCGTGGTGTCTGTCACCACTTCTGTTGCCACGACTTCTCCCATGTCTAATGCTACTACTATTTCTATCTCTGCACCGGATCTCGGATCCATTCCACTCACATCCTCTTCAGCCGAGATCCCCGCTAGACCACCCTCCCCTGACTTTTAGTTCAACCCCAGGTATCACTTTCCCGTGGGCACCATACGAGGGTGGTTTCTAGCAGTTCACGCCCACTGCTCAGCTCTTGCACCACAGATGCATGTATTTCTACAATGGAGATCGAGGTTGTTACCCCGAGGTGTGCCTTTGACACCCTCGCGACCTCGCTCTCCTCTTTTCAACAGTCTGTGGAGCAAGACCTCACCACCATTCTTGATATCCTTAGGCATCACAGTGCACTTCCTGTTATTCTTGCACCAGCCCCTCCTTCCAGGCCAGGCCCTGTCCCTTCTGTCCCTCTTGCACTGCTTACTGTGCCCCATTCTCAGGCTTCTGCAGGGCTTTTCACTTCCTCCCCTGAGTTGGTTGCACCGCAGTTGGAGATTTCTGTTGTCGACATACACGTTCTCACACCTGTCGACACTCCAGCTGTTACACCTTTATCTGAGCATGTCATCTCCTCCGTTGCCTTAACGGCTGACACACAGGTCGAGCCTTCACCTTCTGTGCCTGATGTTCCTATCTCTGGTCCCCAGCAGTCGGACCCATCATCATCCACTCAGGGTGATGCCGCTGCTTGATCTGTACTCTATTTTTGCTCTTGTCACCCCTTATTTATTTTTGTACCCATCTATCTCTTCGGGGCCCTGTGTCACGGTCGCTTTTCGATCGTGTGTTTTTTGTGCACGTATTTTCTTGTTTGTACGCATATTTTTTTGACCCTTTCTTGTATCCCAAACGTGCGAAGTTATATGTCGTTGTGACCCTCAGAGAGAGTACTTATTTGTGGAATTTTTCGTGAACGTCATTTCACGGCTCATTCTTCCACAAAACAGCTTTGTTTGAAGGGGTGTCGTAACTTTAGACTTCCACGTTTGACCTCTTTATTTTTAGTTCTGTTTTCTGTTAACCTAGCTCGTGACCGACCATCATAGTCTCGATCCCCTGGTCAACAAAGTCGTCCCGATATTTTTCTTGTATTTATCGGACACCATTAGACTGACCTTTCACCCTAATCATCTTTGATCTATAATTAGCATAGACTTATTCCTAATTAAAAATCTAATCAAATCTATAGGATATCATGCATATCATGTTTATATTCTCCTAGATATTGGCCACCCTAAGTCTACCCTCTCCCCCTCACACACACTCTCTCCAATCACCCTTAATTCCACCCCTTTTCTCCCATATTTAGCAACCCTTCCTTCATGATACTGTGAGCTCACCCCCTTAGGGTTTTCTTTCCCTAGCAGCTGCCAACCTCAAAACCCACATACCACGGAAATTCGGCCATCTTCCAGGCCGACAACCTCCTATTACCAGCCACCCTCTCTCCTCCACGAACTCCCCTCGCTCCGGCCATCTCCTCCCTTGCGCAAATACCCAGCCGCCCCCTAAAATACTGCCTCACAGCCCAAAAAACTGTCACCGGCCCTCCCCTATCACCCATGACCAAACTACTACCCATCCTCCACGGCCTGCACATCCCCATGCTGGCCACCAATCCTCCACAAAACAATGCCTAACTCTCCTCCTCCACACATCTGATAGCCGAACTCCCATCACCCCCTCAAACTGCCAACTGCCACCCATCCTCCACCATAAACAGCGGCCTCCACCCCGTGCAACTGCTATCCAGCAGCCCCTAAAACCCTGTTGACCTGCACCCCCTCTAAACTCCACGGCCTCACCTTGCCGACAACCTAAAAACTTCCCTCCTCCCCTTGAAAACTGCCGCACGACAGCCTCTTGCCGCCGGCCAATACCCCTCCTCCTCTACAAAACATCCGACATCCCCCAGCCTAAACCCCCATCGTTCATCTTCCTTCTGCGGCCACCTTCGCCACTGTCCGTTGCCTCTAGTCGTTCCCATCTTCGCCGTAGCACACGTCGTACCTTGCTCACTACCGGAATCTAACCCCTGACGTCGCTACTCGACGTCAGTGTAGCTTTCGTGTCATGTTGAGGTATATTCCCGAACCGTAGGAACCCGCTCACAGCATATCTAACAAGATAAAACTCGTAATTTCATTACTTTGGTTAAATAACTAATTGAAGATTAAATGAATATGGGACTGTAGGTTGGTAATTGATTTGGCACATAGGGAGATTCTGGACACCGTTGAACTGAGATTACGGACGTTATTCAGGCAAGCGAAACTTGCTCAGTTGATTGTTAGGCCATGTTTAGGCCATTCTATGATTTTTGTGTAAAAGAGGCTAGGCGATGAAATGATAGTCGCCTAGACACCATACTTGATCTAGCTTGACAACGAAGCTAGATCCGACACCATACTAGATCTAGCTTGACAATGAAGCTAGATCCGACACCCTTGCCATGTCATTTCATGCATATCACATGTCACGTTTATTTTGATATAACCGTACGTAATTCAATATTTGCCATTATACTATCATGTTGCATATCGCATGTCATTTCATGCATTGAATGTTTTGTCGTGAATGTGTAGCACACGCTACTATTGAAATGTAAGCTGCGACGAGTAGGATTTTGACTCCTACATCATGAATGAGGCTAGGTGCACCCCTATGCCAAATAAAGAACAATTCCTGGCTCGTGTTCCAGAAGCAGAAATGTAAGCTGCGGCGAGTAGATTTCTTACTCCTACATCATGAATGAGGCTAGGTCAACCCTATGCCATAAACACTTCCTGGCTCGTGATCCAGAAGATGGGCGCCAGTCCATACACATATGGAGGGATAGGGTTAATCGGTCACTCAGCGTAGAAGTGTGCATGTACATCAACTTCAGCTGAAAGGCGTAAACCCTGTGTACGACGTGAACACATGTTTTACAGCTTTTCATGAAATATTGTTTAGTAGCTTTTTTGCTACGACGTGCCATGCATCGTAAAATATCATATTCATTATAATTGTTGCATTCATGAAATAATAGGCCATGTCATCATATTTAAACTGCTAGGTGCATTCATCTTATAACTGCTATACTTTATGTTTTCTTGCACAAAAGTCTTCCTATTCCCTTTTGGAGTTTTTTGCTGACATATGCTTTTTTCTCTTTGGGTGTCACATGTCAGGCTTTGAGTCTGAGGTAGTTGCTGAGGATTACCAGGTTAGTGACGTCATGCTTGAGGCTTTTGCTGACGTCCAGTTCGAGGATATCGGAGACCAGACTTGTCTCTGCTGGAGGCTTTCTTTAGTTGCGGTTGCTTCTCCTAGTTGCTGTTGTAGGTTTTTTGCTGCGTAGCACCTTTTCTTGTTTTAGTTTTGGCCATGCTTGGGGCCTTTCGTTTTCAGACTCTTGTATTTCTTTTATGTCTATATCTCTGAATGTTTTGAAAACGATTTGGATGTTATTTTTGAATGTTGGTTATTTAATTGCCTGCCTTCAAATTATTATTATTGTTGTTGTTTCATTGCAATGCAAGAATCTGCGAATTGATGAACATACAGACGCTTATCAGACTGTAGCTTCACAACTTTAGTCTGAGCGGACCTCTTCGCATCTTGCCTTCCGTACTTCGGAAGCGGGGCGTGACAGGTTTTTGTGGTAGCCCAGGCAGGTCATTGCACCTGTGAAATATCGAAACAACGATAATAATAAAACATCCATCGAAACATTCGAAACATTCGAGTCATAAAATTTGAGTCTAATGTGAACGTATTCCTTGTCTTAGATGGTAGGAAGACTTAGATAGACGTCCAAGTTTGATAGTCAGAGACCTCGAAGGCGTATTTTCGGAAGATGTTCCAGGTTAATGCTCCGGAAGAGATTGCAATCTTGATCCTCTAAGGACCCTCTCCCTGAGATCTCTATTTCAGTCTAGTTCATTAGAAAGTCTTAGTACTAAGTTTCACCTAATCCTTAGTCGGCCCAGTAATTAAAACCCTTAATTTCTATCATTTTCCTAATCATTACACTTTTGATCTAATGACCGTAGAATCCCATCGTACCAGATTCACTAAGTTATTTCCAGTCCTACTTACGTTTCGAATATTTGATTCACTTCATGGCTTTCATTTCACGTGATTCCTTCATGTCGTTCATCATCGATCGTTGAATCTTCCCCATTACCATCCTGATCCTTCGAAAAGTATTTTCAGTATTATTTTTAAATTCCTCTCTCAGTTTAAATTCTATGAAAACATTTAGCATGAGCTTAGACTTCCTACCCTTCAGTTGACTTAAATTCATTCTTTGAATTTCGAAACTTTTTCACCGAAATCTTTAAATTACTACCTTATAATATTCTCTAACCTATATCTTTCATACTCATGTGAATATCTTACTTCCTTCATATAATGACTTTTCGATAATCCAATGTACTATTTCTTCTCTTACTATATATATACTACTCAAACTTATTTCAAACAATTTATTGTACCGATCTCTAAATATTTTTCTATGCGAAAGAGAACTCCAACTTTTCAAGTATGTCCGTTTTATATTTTCGTTTTTTTCCTACTCCAAAGTTCTTAGTACAAATCTAGTTCCAATTGCAGAACACTCACTTCATCTCTATACTAATTATTCTTTCGTCTATTCCCTACTTCGTAATTTAACTTATATCATCTACACACTATTCTCCTGTATTTTATAAGAATATTATTATATCTTCCTTTTCCTTACTTAAATATTCACAATTATATCTCTGTTTCACCTAACCATGCTATCTCCTTATCCACGCCTTATCTGAACCCGTTCATCCCGATCTTGTTTCGTTAAGCTATTTGATTTCGGTTCCCTTACTATTGCTTAGTCATCATACTAGTGCTTGCCGTTACCTATGTCAACCTTAGTATAGTATGGTGGGCCCATTAGTATTATTGTGATGTCGTCGTGGTGCATGTATATAGGTATAGTGTGTGGATCCGTGTGTGTGAACCCATGCGTACCACTCATGTACGAGTGTGCTACCCTTAGTATATTAATGATTGTCTCTTATGTTATCTATGCATACTCAATGTTATTCGTGATATATATGAAGTTGTATGAATGATAGTATTTACAAATATATGTGTGGATAGTTATACCACTTTAGGGATGTCTGTGTATATTAGAATTAGTGTTGGGATATCTACTAGTGGTATATGTAGTTTGAAGGTACTTGTAAATGCTTGAAATAGTATACTAGTAAAGTCATGTGCATGTTTGGTGTAATGATAATAGGTGTACTTATAGTTAAGTGTGCATGCCTATTATATGATCTATATGTTAGCATGTATGAGCGTGTGCTCGTACGTAGATATGTATGTGCTTAGTCATAGGTAGATATATACATACTACATGAATATGTGTGACATAGGTATGGTAAGAGGGTTATAGTTTTGTATAGTATTGCTTGCCTTTACGGGATGTTGTGTGTGTACGTGTATACTATGAGGTATACACGATTATTGTATGTCGTAACTATGTATGGATAGGTATATGTAGTAGTATACTATTATATGTAAATTGCTATGGTATGAATATTATATGTATGTCTATGTTTTGCGTAGATATGTGGTAAGCATATAAGAATGTGGGTATGGTATGCATGTAATGAGTATGCGTGTAGTAATATGTATGTGACTATACGATGTATGCATGTATAGGATAATGTATTATGATTGTATACGTGTAATGATATTTTTAATATTATTATAGTATGTAAAGTGATTGCATTATGAGGGTGTTACTTGACTAAATATAAAGTGTGATTGATATTATTGTGTGTATATAATAGCATGTGTTTTTACCTGTAAGTGTGATGAGTAATATGATTACGTTGGTGTGTGTGTATATATGTAAGAGTGGTGTGTTGGTATAGGTATAAATATCGTGCTATGAATATAAAGCATTCTGGTTCTTGTATGGGTCCTTGAGTCTCACTCATGCTTGAGTGGGTATACTCTAAGTATATTGTTATATTTGTCGGTGGTTTGTGTATAGTGCTATGAACATAGTAATGGATGATGTGTGTGGTGATAGGTTTGGTTGTACATGGTTACGTTACACACATGGTTGTGGGAGTCTATACCATTATATAGATATAGGTGATGGTTTATAGTATAGTTCTTTACGAAGGTTTTACATGTTTAAATGTATATATGCTAGCTAAACTAGGAGTGTAGCTGTGCAAAGTATATAGTGGTATGAGTGGCATGTATGAATAGTATATTAACGTGTGTGGGCGTGCACCATGCACAGATAAGTATATGCTTAGCTATAGGTGTTTGCGACTATGGTATGTGTGTTGTGTCTTGAATATAGTTATAGGATTGTATGTGATATGTATTTATGATGAAATATCTGCGTGTCTTTGAATAACTATATATTTGTGTATTTATAGTAGGGGTGAATGTATATTAGATATAGCAAACAAGATTTAATATTGTATGGTGTGATTACATGTGTTGATATGTTGGTGTTGAATGTACACTAGGAGACATATGGAGTAGTATATCCATGTTCGTTTTGTATATATACTAGTCATAACCCGTGCCCGTGGGCACGGTGCATTTAAGATTTTTTCTCCGCAAAATCTTTGTCCCCAAAAAATTATTTCTACATTCAAAATTTTAAAAATCAACAAATTAGCGTAAAAAAATTTAGAGGCACGGCCGCCTTCTGCGAGGAACAATAAATTAGGTGCGAGCGCCTTTGGCGCAAAATAACAAATTAGCGTATAAAAATTTAGCTGGCGCCTTTGACGCGAATGGATGATCAGACCTCTGCTTGACGCCCAAAAAGCTCAGACCGCCTTTTTGAATGCACATTCCCTGCGTTTTTTTTGGGTATCAATTTTTTTGGGTCAGACGAAATAATCTCAACCGAAATAAAGTTCTCTTTTACATATTTGTAAATCATAAAAATTAAATTGGCCTATCTTTGTGTGCATCGCAAAAACTCCCCCAAATCACACCCAAGCTCTCACCCATGAGCCGCACCTTACTAATGTGGCCAAACCTTGGCCACTCTTTACCCACCGTTTTGTCCATAAATTATACTCATTTTCATATTGGATTCTTCAGTATGCATGTATTTGATGTATTACATATTTACATATCGCCTAACACCAAGTTGCAGCTCTCTGCGTGGCAACATTTACAAATAGTTTTACTAATTACAAATCTAGACCGTTCAATTCGCCAGCTGTCGCGACTTTGGGTCACGTGCGTCCAACGCCCCCATATCTTTTTTTTGATGTAAACGCCCCCATATCTTTATCCCTCGTTTAGCGCGAGAAAAGCGAAAGAGCCGTACGATTGGATCCGTCAATAAGCAGCCCACCCTCTTTTTCAATCTCCTCTCTCTTCCTATATCTTCATTTAGACAAAAGGGAAGTCTGCTTCCGCCGTCCGATCAAATCCCTCTACAATCTCCTCCATTATCCGACAAACTTTCGAGGTCAAAGTGAGAAGTCGTTGAGCAAATCTCAAAGCTAGGGTTTTGTTCTCTCTCTATATCTCCTCCCAATACCATCGGTGCACCAAAAGCACACGCCGACCGATCATACCATATGTGCAAAGTTATTAGAAAATAAATTAATTTTTAAAAAGGTTTCATTATCCAAATTTTAGATATCCCCCATTCCCATTGCAACCGCTCCCATTGCAACCACCTGAGATCCCCCTTCCGCCTGGGGATCAGAACGCAGACCCCCCTCTTCTCCTTCCCCTTGCAAACACATGAGATCATCCTCCCTAGATCAGAACGCAGACCCCCCTCTTCTTATTCCCGCAGACCCCTCGATCAGAACACATCAGAACTCAGAACGTAGATCTGCAGCAAACCCAGCGAACGCCCAATCAAGAATCGATCGCCCAATCAAGAATCCATCGAACAATAACAAAAAAAATTAGAGAAATTACCCAATCAAGAACAATAACAAAATCGACACGTACTTACCGTCTCATGGCAAGCGCAACCGCCGGCACATTACAGTTGGTGGAAGGCAAAGAAGAAGCACAGTACTGCTTCACCGACGGCCCAAAGTCGGGGCAAACAACTTGACACAGAAGAAGTTGTAGAAGCATTCCGAGGTGAGCTCCATCCTGCCCGACCTCACCGAGCGGTAAAGAGAGTAGGAGCACCCCGGTTTGGGCCGGACGATGGCGAGCACGACTTAACCGCCGAGTCAGTCAGCATGCACAGCAAACGTGCCTCCCCGCGGCATGTGAGGAAGCGGGCTTCGGAAGGCGGGGCCCAGATGGATGAAGAGGAGGCCCAATCATGGATCTACAGCTTCCTCTTGTGATCTGCGGCTGAGGGAGAGGCCTCCGCCGTCTTGGCCACCATTTCCTTGGCTCCTTCCTCTTCCGGAGGCGCGATCCCTTGCTACGATCCCTTGGGTTGAGGAAGTAGACGATGGTGCGATCCTTTGGGTTGAGGAAATAGTTGTTATCTTCATATTTTGGTGGGTTGAGGAAGTAGACGATGGTGCGATCCCTTGGGTTGAGGAAATAGTTGTTATCTTCATATTTTGGGGAAGAGCAAGAGGTAGATTTTCGGGAAGCGCTCAGGCTGCAAATGCCTCTTGCTCTCCCCCAATACAAATGCTCTTGCTATTCCCCATGTCATGTAGGCAGCAATTTTGAGAACAAAGAATCAAATGGGATACAGGTTACGTACGCAATAATCAAAATGGGACCCACGAAAAAGGCTGAGTTAATGTATGAGGAGGTTGTTTTCCAAGCTAAGCTTCATCCCAACCGTTCATTTTCCTAGATTTAATCTTGGCCCTCTTTCTATCAACCTGTTTGTCCTAGTCAGCTTGTCCTAGTTAGCCCTAGGATTCAAAAATCGCTGTCAAATGTATAATAGATAGTTATCTATACGTGAAGTACTACGATTGTATTTGCTATTGTGAAACTATTTTTATGTAGGTATCTGTACCATGGTTACATGATAAGTGAGTAATAGTTATATAAGGGATGTACGTGACTATATGAATGATTGAAGTACGTGTATGAATTTGACTGTCTATGATAAGTATAAGTATAGAATGTGCATATGTATACAAGTTTGTAGTATTAATGTTTGACTACCTAGTGCATATAATAAGCACTTGTGGTAACTATACATGGTTTCAATTATAATGTGATATGATCGGGGTAGTTACTAGAATGGCTAGATATATTTTTTTGTTAGAAAGTCCAAGGACGGACTTTGTTCTAAGGTGGGTAGGATGTCACGATCGCTTTTCGATCGTGTGTTTTTTGTGCGCGTACTTTCTTGTTCGTACGCGTATTTTTGTGACCTCTTCTTGTATCCCGAACATGCGAAATTATATTTCGTTGTGACCCTCAGAAAGAGTACTTATTTGTGGAATTTTTCGTGAAACGTCATTTCAGGCTCATTCTTTCACAAAACAACTTTGTTTGAAGGGGTGTCGTAACTTTAGACTTCCACGTTTGACCTCTTTATTTTTAGTTCTGTTTTCTGTTAACCTAGCTCGTGACCGACCATCATAGTCTCGATCCTCTGGGTCGACACGGTCGTCCCGACATTTTTCTTGTATTGACACCATTAGACTGACCTTTCACCATAATCATCTTTGATCTATAATTAGCGTAGACTTATCCCTAATTAAAAATCTAATCAAACCTATAGGATATCATGCGTATCATGTTTATATTCTCCTAGCTATTGGCCACCCTAAGTTTACCCTCTCCCCTTCACACACTCTCTCTCCAATCACCCTTAATTCCACCCCTTTTATCCCCGATTTAGCAACCCTTCCTTCATGATACAGTGGGCTCACCCCCTTAGGGTTTTCTTTCCCTAGCAGCCGCCAACCTCAAAACCCACGCACCACAGAAATCCGGCCATCTTCCAGGCCGACAACCTCCTATCACCGGTCACCCTCTCTCCTCCACGAACTCCCCTCGCTCCGGCTATCTCCTCCCTTGCACAAACACCTAGCCACCCCCTAAAATATTGTCGCTTATCCCCCAAAAACTATCACCGACCCTCCCCTATCACCCACGGCCAAACTGCTACCCATCCTCCACGCCATGAACATCCCCATTCCGGCCACCAATCCTCCACAAAACACTGCCTAACTCTCCTCCTCCACACATCTGACAACCGAACTCCCATCACCCCCTCAAACTACCAACTGCCACCAATCCTCCACCATAAACATCGGCCTCCTTCCCGCGCAACTGCTGTCCAGCAGACCCCAAAATCCTGTCGACCTACACCCCCTCTAAACCCCACTGCCTCACCTTGCCGGCAACCTAAAAACTGCCCTCCTCCCCTTGAAAACTGTCGCACGGCAGCCTCTTGCCACCGGCCAACTCCCCTCCTCCTCCATAAAACATTCGACAACCCCCAGCCGTGACCTAAACCCCTGTCGTTCATCTTCCTTTCGCGGCCACCTTCTCCGCTGTCCGTTGCCTCTAGTCATCGCCGTCTTCGTCGTAGCCCACGCCGTACCTTGCTCGCTACCGGAATCCAATCCCTGACGTCGCTACCCTACGTCAGTGTAGCTTTCGCGTCGTGTTGAGGTATATTCTCGAACCGTAGGAACCCGCTCATCGCATGTCTAACAAGATAAAAATCGTAATTTCATGGCATTGGTTAAATAGCTAATTGAAGATTAAATGAATATAGGACTGTAGGTTGGTGATTGATTTGGCACATAGGGAGATTCTGGACACTGTTGAACTGAGATTGCGGACGTTATTCAGGCAAGTGAAACTTGCTCAGTTGATTGTTAGGCCATGTTTAGGCCATTCTGTGATTTTTGTGTAAAAGAGGCTAGGCGATGAAATGATAGTCGTCTAGACACCATACTTAATCTAGCTTGACAACGAAGCTAGATCCGACACCATGCTAGATCTAGCTTGACAACGAAGCTAGATCCGACACCCTTGCCATGTCATTTCATGCATATCATATGTCACATTTATTTCTGATATAACTGTACGCAATTCAATATCTGCTATTATACTATCATGTTGCATATCGCATGTCATTTCATGCATTGAATGTTTTGTGGTGAATGTGTAGCACATGCTACTATTGAAATGTAAGCTGCGGCGAGTAGGATTTTGACTCCTACATCATGAATGAGGCTAGGTGCACCCCTATGCCAAATAAAGAATAATTCCTGGCTCGTATTCCAGAAGCATGAAATGTAAGCTGCAGCGAGTAGGATTCTGACTCCTACATCATGAATGAGGCTAGGTCAACCCTATGCCATAAACACTTCCTGGCTCATGATCCAGAAGATGAGCGCCAGTCCATACACACGTGGAGAGATAGTGTTAAGCGGTCATTCAGCGTAGAAGTGAGCATGTACAACAACTTCAGCTGAAAGGCGTAAACCCTGTGCACGACGTGAACGCATGTTTTACTGCTTTTCATGAAATATTGTTTAGTAGCTTTTTTGCTACGACGTGCCATGCATCGTAAAATATCGTGTTCATTATAATTGTTGCATTCATGATATAATATGCCACGTCATCATATTTAAACTGCTAAGTTGCATTCATCTTATAACTGCTATACTTTATGTTTCCTTGCACAAAAGTCTCCCTTTTCCCTTTTGGAGATTTTTGCTGACATGTGCCCTTTTCTCTTTGGGTGTCACATGTCAGGCTTTGAGTCTGAGGTAGTTGTTGAGGACTACTAGGTTGCTGACATCATGCTTGAGGCTTTTGGTGACGTCCAGTTCGAGGATATCGGAGACCAGACTTAGTCTCAGCTGGAGGCTTTCTTTAGTTGCTGTTGCTTCTCCTAGTTGCTGCTGTAGGTTTTTCGGTGCGTAGCACCTTTTCTTGTTTTAGTTTCGGCCATGCTTGGGGCCTTTCGTTTTCAGACTCTTGTATTTCTTTTATGGCTATATCTCTGAATGTTTTGAATACGATTTGGATGTTATTTTTGAATGTTGGTTATTTAATTGCCTGTCTTCAAATTATTATTATTGTTGTTGTTTCATTGCAATGCAAGAATCTGCGAATGGATGAACACACAGATGCTTATCAGACTGTAGCTTCACAGCTTCAGTCTGAGTGGACCTCTTCGCGTCTCGCCTTCCGTACTTGGGAAGCGGGGCGTGACACCTTGACCTTGCATAGTTTGGGGATGATCTTTTTGCCCCACCTGTATATATTCCATCATTTTGCATTTCATATATTCCACCTGCATTATGTCATCATTTGCATCATATGCCTGCCTGTTCATATTCATGCATGTGCATGTGCATTAATTTCTTCTTTTATTTGCATAGTTTCGCTTTTTATTTTATTATTTTCCTTTTATTTACCACCCGTCCACCCTAGCCTCATTTTCCCTCTTGCCAGTGTGTTCTCAACAGTGAGGACACTGCTGTGTTTAGCTGGGGGATGAGCGCTATCGCTTTTATTTTTATTTTTTATTTTATTTTTTTCATTTTCTTTCATTTTACACCCTTTCTACTTTTATTTTCCACCAATTTTTTTCACCGCTTCATTTTTAGCATCATATTTTCCATGTTTGGTATGCATGCATGCATGCATTTCTTTTATTTTCTCCGCCTTCCTTTTCCCCTTTTGCTAGATATATTCCGAATGATGATATATCTCTCTTAGCTTTAGTAGCTATCACGATGCTTTCTAATTTTGCCTTGCTGCTTAGAGTATTTTAGTGTCTTACTATTCATATGCTTGTACATATATTCTGTTGACGATCTCTCTATATGAATGCATGAAATGAATTGAAACTGAATGTATGCAGTAGTATTTAGTATGCCTATGTTGGATATGCACCAAGATTCCCGCATCTTTAGAATATCTAAGCATCTGCCTCGTTATCTCATTCACTTCTTATTGCATGCCTGATATTATTGTGTGCCTTACCGCATGACTTCATTATTCGTTGAAATGAATGAAAATATCTGTGCTTGCTTATGAGTTTAGTTGGAGTATTATCTTATTGAACCATTGTGCACATCTTATGAGTGAACTGAGTGATTATATTATCCTTCTCCACACATCTTATTATTCTCTACATGTCACTAGGGTTCACCCCTTGCAGCTACTTATACCGCATCCATTTTCCAAAATTTCCAAAAGAAAAGTTAGCTTCAAAAAGCCCCAAAAAGCCAAAAAGGAGCCAAAAATATATGTATATCATATTGCTCCTACAAAAAAAAGAGAGTTCAAAAGAGAAGGAAACAGAAAGTTCAAAAACCAAAAAGAAAAGAAAAATATTTCTATATCTTCCTTCATTATTCCTTAGATGTGATGCTTCAAGCTAAGCTGGGAGGGGGGATAAATCCATTTGATTATACAAGTGAGTACGCCATTAGAGTGGAGTTGTGCACATTTGGGGATATTTGATAATGCTCAGACTTTGCGAAATATATTAGCTATGGAGAGTTTTCATGATTTGAGATGAATATATGAATGCCATGATCCTTATTTTATTCTCTATTGCATGCTTGGTATGACTCTTATATGCTTCATTTATCTCTATCGATTGAAAAGTGTATAGCCAACATTTTATACTAAATTCTATGAATTGCATGATGTGGATATGAATTGATTGCATGAATTTAGAAGATCCCTTCCTTTGTTCTTAAATGCTTGCAAGTAATATGTTTAGCTAAGATATGAAATTCTTATTAGCATGTGATCCACTTTCGAAGTATTGTGATATGTCACTATGGCTTGAGATCTGACCGAATACTCTAGCACTCCCCTCCATCTTCCATTCTTTTTCCATTTTTTTTTTCATCACTCGGTGAGTCTCGTATTCGTCTTCCTCGAGGACGATTAAGATGTAAGCTTGGAGGATTTTGATATGTCCATATTTTACGTGTTTTTATCGCATCATTTCATGTCATATTTGCCTCCAACTCCATATTTTCATATACTATCACGCTTCTAACGCCATATCCGAGTTTTGTATAGCTTTTTGGATTTTCAGGAGTTTTGGAGAGAAATGGAGCTATTTTGAGATATGGACACATCCGACACGTCCGAGACGTCATTGGGAAGGCTCCGTGGGAGTTCACCGAGGTATGGAAGAAGATCAGAGGAGAGGAGGAGAAGAGAGCGAGAGAAGGCTTCAATTCAGTTCAGTTTCCCAGGCGACTCGACCGAGTAGCAACAGCTACTCGGCCGAGCCGACACGCAGAAATCACACAGGAAATGACTTCACCCTACTCGACCGAGCAGACATCGACTCGACCCAAGTCGCATCAAAAAGATGATGATTTTGAACTTTTCTCCAAGGCACCCTAGCTCGACCGAGCAACAAAGCAACTTGACCAAGGAGCTCACCTACTCGACCCGAGTCGTCAAGAAACAGAGTAGAGTTTTGGAGGAAGTTTTGATCTACTGTAGCTCGATCGAGTAGGGTGCTACTTGACCGAGTAGCCAGTATCATCCAGAAGCAGAAGCATAAGCAGAAGCAAGCGGAGCCTGAAGCCGACTCGACCAGCCTAGTGATCGCTCCGGGACGTAACCCAAAAGAACGGTTGTAGTTCGCAAGTGCACGGTGTAGCAGCGAGCGGGTTATCGAACACAGGGAGGACGAATGACCGTGCTTGTTCCGATCAACCTGGCTATTTAAGGAGAGAGAAATTTGCCTTTGGCGATCCTGTCACAATCGTCAGACAAAGTACGGAAATATCAAATCAAATAAAGAACGTCTAGGGAATGGGGAATTCCCGCTACTCACCGTATTTCGTAAAAGTGGTTCATTGGTATCAAAGTTGCTAGAATAAGATTTTGGATGAACTAGTTGCAACTGAATGTAGAACCAAGCTCACGCTCTCGCACTGTTGCCGGTCTATAGCTATCCTAGGCTCGGGTCCAATCTCTTGCAAACCCTAGCCTAGTGAAGCTAGCATTAGGATCAACATCATCGTTCAATCGCGCACCGAGCCCAATCTCTTGCAAACTCGGTCCACGACCTAGTTTGGGATAGTTCCTACCCGTCCAAACTCTTGCAAACGGGTATTGGCGCGGAATTGGAACCGGAAACCCTAGTATCGGTCCAATCTCTTGCAAACCGATACTACGGAAATTCGATTCCAACCCAATTCGGATTTCTAGGGTTTCCTATCGAATTGGGATCCAATCTCTTGCAAATCCCAATCGATGTGAATTCCTAGCCATCCGTAGTAAATTGATCCCAATCTAATCTCTAATAGCAATTCTAGCAAAATTCCTAACAATTCATCACAATTATGAAATAGGGCTTGTAGGGTTCATCCCCACGCCCCAAGACGTGGCGACTACTCACAATTCATAGCAAGATCACAAAAATAATCAATGAAATAAGCAATAGAATTCATCACAATATTAAGATATGCAATAAAAATAGAATTTTTAGAGAAGAGAAAAGCAAACCAATGGAGTTCTTCAATTAATCCAACAAAAATCCAATTTTGTCTCCTCTCCAATCTCAAGAATAAAACTAAAAAGCTAATCTAAAAAGCTGCAAAAAATCTAAGGGAAAAGCTCTCAAAACTAGGGTAAAAACAGGGGTTAAATAGCCCCCAAAATCGTCCAAAAACTGTGACCAAAATACCCCTGCACAGCCTGTTTTCCGCAATTTTCGCTACAGGCAGCGCGTCGCACTCGGCCGAGTGACAAAAGTCGCTCGGCCGAGTGAAAACCCTGTAAATTTCCAATAAGTCTCGATCTTCAGGGGTCTTCACTTCGGGGGCGGCTTGGCCGAGTGAGTTGTCGTCACTCGGCCGATGGCTTCATGGTACTCGGGCGGACGGAATTATCCACTCGGCCGAGTGGGTCTTCTGAAGCTCAGGCAGCCGAAAAACAGTAACTTGGCGATTTTTGAAGGGCTTCGTTTGGGCGCCACTCGGGCGGACGGGGTCTCGTCACTCGGCCGATGTGGTCTCCGTCGCTCGACCGAGTGCACATATGAATCGTGTCTGATCTGGTCGGCCGAGCGGTGTCTCACTGGTCGGCCGAGTGACTCCTTCACTCGGCCGAGTGGGACACAAAAAATGCCCAAACTGCTTATTTTGGCCTCCTCGTCGCTCCTGCGACGTCCGTTCTTCTTCCGCTCCTCTCCAACAGCAAAATACCCCTCGGGGTGGTCGTCGGTGACCCTCTGGAGTAAGTGCATCTCGAGATCACTCCAAATCGCGCCAAATCACCTGAAATGCGACAAAAACAACAAATCGTGAAAAGCATCGCAATATCGTCGATATATCGTGAAAAACATGATTTGGGCGATCTAAATGGCATGCAAACATGCGGGAAAAAGGTGTAAAATAAGGAGTGATCAAAATCCCCCAAGCTTGCCTCTTACTCGTCCTCGAGGAAGATAAGTAAAAGGCGAACCCGGTGGATTCGGAAAACGAAAACGGTGAAAAAAATGAAAAATGAAAAACGGAGAAGAATGAAAAACGAAATAAAAATAAAGAAGAAAGAAAGAAACGAAGAGGTTGGCTGCTAGATCATTTCCTCAGGACGTGGGTTCCGCTTACTCGTATAGCATGCACTGAATGAAAAACACATGTCAAAGAATTTTATTTTGATATCATAGTATAATAGTGCAAATAGAAATAGAAAACCCACGAACAACAATATAATCATGAAAAAACGGAATAATTTTATAATTAACATCGTCTGAATCATTTAAAGCGGTATACAAATCACAGATCACACACTTTTCAATTGAATGCTTTCTATCAGGAGTATAAGAGTATCACACTATAGAATAGAGAGAATAGAAAAGTATGGATTTCATGAAATGATTGCTAGGCTTAGATTTCTGGATTTCGTAAAGCTAAAAATAATCTCACCGAGTATAGAATATTACTTAGCCTAGGTTGTCGTGCAACGTCAAGTAGTCACTCTCTCACACATCAATGGATCCCCTCCCCCAAGCTTATCCATAAGCGTGGTGGCATAAAAAAATATTTACATCCCCATTCTTATAAAGCTCCAAAAGCAATGAAAATGAACATGAAAAGAGAGAAGAAAGAAAGGAAGTGAGATGTGATCTTTTATTGAGGATTTTTCCTCTTTTCTTTTTTTTTCTTTTTTTTCTTTTTGTTTTTTTGATGCAAAAGCATATATACACAACGATCCCAACTCAAAGAGAGATAATGATATACAAGAATATTTTCTCTTTTTTTTTCTCTCTTTTTTTGAATAAGAAATTTGGAGCTAGGAATTAATAGCGGGGGAAATGCCATATAATAGAATCGCTAAGGGGAGATTCACCAATGATTTTAAAAGTAGAGAAATGAAGTTCAAGATTTGTGGAGAAAGAAATGAATACATCTCTCGGTTCACTCTATAAGACATGCACGACAACTTCAGCAGGGTAATCTAATCTACTCAGTTTCGATCACAAAAAAGCTAACTAATCCAGATTTATCATAGCTAACATCATTCAATCATCCTGAAGTGAAATGTACAGTTCATGCATATAGAAGTGATATAGCAAAAGAAATCGGTACTCCAGATATAGGCATTCAATGCGTGAATCTTGGTGTGTTTTCTGTGATAGCATACATATGAATATTCAGACTCAGCTAATAATAAAATTTCATCCATTTTCATGTGGAAAAAGTGTGGGTTACTATCTCTAGATGCAAGGCAAGTCATAGCATATGATATCAGAAATAAAATTCAAGACATGACAAATAAAGCATGCATATAGAATAAGCTAACTCCACGTCATCATCATCACAGAAAAGTCATCTCTAGCATGAGATGAAAAAGAAAGAAATAAAGATAAAGGGAAAATAGAACTATTTACAATGCGGCACACAGAAAAATAAGAAAAACGTGATGCATGGTAAAATGAGAAAAAAAATGAAAATAAGTGCAAAAGCAAAAAATGGCATGAAAAAACTAAAAATAAAGGTGGCAAATCGAAAAAAAGATCGTGAGAACTCACTCCCCCAAGCTAAATGGCACAGTGTCCTCAATGTGCAAAGTGTGGCACACAGAGAGACAAGTAAAGTGAGGGGCAAGTGAGGATGCATGCATGATGAAAAATGAAAATAAGAAGAAAAAAATAAAGAAATGAAAATATGATGCGGACATGATGCATGCAGGGATATGGAGTGATACAGATATAAAGGTGGGGCACCAAAAACTCTCCCTCTCTCCCAAAAAAGATATATAAAGATATGGTCTGAATGAGAAACCCAAAATAAGTGAGGGGAGGGGGGGTGGACAAAAATGCGACAGGACCCAGCAGAAACGGGCAGCACAACGGCAGGAATAATCGATGGCATCAAGGGTGCCTAAGAAGGTGGTGCTGCGCCGTCTCCGACCTGAGGTGGAAGTGGTGGTGGCGGCTGGACAGGCCGCTGAGCGGGTGTGGGTGTGGAAGTGGTAGCAGGCTGAGTGTGTGTGGAAGTGTGGGTGGGAACCTGCTGGGTGGGTGGGGGTACGCGGGGGAGACGCTCAAGGACCTGGGTAAGACAGTAGTGAATCTGGGGGATCAGGTCAAAGCGGCCAGCCATCGCAGAGACGGTGGAGGACAGAGTCCTAAGGTCGCCTCTGAGGCCACTCACCGCCCCCTCTAGAGCACAAATGCTCTGAAGTACAGTGTCGGGGGGAGGTGGTGCAGAGGGACGCACCGGTCGGGGCTGTGCAGGGCGGGGCTGGCGTACTCGGGTCGCGTATGTGACGGGCTCAGCGGGGAAGGGAACGAAAGGCGCTTCGCTCGCAAATGTGGGCCTGGCCTCAGTGTGAGGCCGGGGCACCGGTTGGTGAGAAGTGGAGGCAGCGGCAACGAAAGAAGAATATAAAAGAGGCAGCGAGGCGGCCAGAGAGGTCAGTGGCACAGAAGTGTGGACAGACGCCACGACACTCTCGGAAAATACAGCAGCAGTGGAAACAGAGGGCTCTCCGCACTCAACTACGGTCGGCGGGCGCTCGGGTGGGGCAGAAGAAACAGGCTCAGCAGACAGAGGGCCAGTGGGGGTGGTGACAACCGCGGGAGTGGTGGAGGTGGGCTCAGCTAAGGTATTCCCGACACCGACAGAGGTGGGGACAGAGGTGTCAGGAGCAGCGGAAACATCAGGGATAGGCTGAGGGGCCACATGGTCAACAGGGGTGGCAGGCTCGACAGGGGCGACAGGGTCTGCGGGGGCAGCGTGGGCAGCGTGGGCCTGCTCGGCCTCCTCGGCCTCGAGCACGTAAGCAGCGGGGATGAGAACATCCATCGCAGGGAGCCAGTCAACGTGGGCTGGTGCAATCTGAGTCCGAGCTGGGCTCGGAAGAATCATGTAATCGGCACCGTAAGGGCCGTGCAACCAGACCCAGTGACGCTCACCGTGCGGACGAAGCATCTTCATCCGGGCCATGACATCGATCGACAAAGAAGTGGGGCCCGGTACTCGTCGCAAGTCGTCAGGGAAGTCCTCACCGGTCATAAGGGCAAGCAAGGTGATCAGGCCGCCGCAGCATATCGGTGAGCGAGCGCCCACCGATACAATGATGCGGTCCAAAAACCAAGCCGCGACATCAATCACGACGGCGGGGACCAGCTCATCGCCATCCCTAGATAGAGCTCTGGGACGTGTCATCACGTAGAGCATGTAGAGCTCCGGCGTAGACGTCGTGCCTGGCTCATATCTGGCCAAAAAGGTCGTCGCCATAAGGCGCTGAGCAATACGGAGGCAGGGATGGACAATGGCCGAGGCCTTGGCCCTACTAGGGTCAAAGGCAGCGTGAAGACCCGTAATCCGGGCCCAGAAGGCACCGGTGTTGAAGGAAGGTGGGGGGATATGGGTGGGGCCGTAACCGCGACGGGACGTAACCCAAAAGAACGGTTGTAGTTTTACCGCAAGTGCACGGTGTAGCAGCGAGCGGGTTATCGAACACAGGGAGGACGAATGACCGTGCTTGTTCCGATCAACCTGGCTATTTAAGGAGAGAGAAATTTGCCTTTGGCGATCCTGTCACAATCGTCAGACAAAGTACGGAAATATCAAATCAAAT
>CM061141.1:44841059-45083559 GCA_030789695.1 Scilla litardierei
GAAGTATGTGTTCACCCAGAAGGAGCTCAACATAAGATAGTGTCGGTGGCAGAATATTGTAGGGTTTTTGGCGGACACTCAGAGCTCGGATCTGTGTCCGTCCTAAGTCGGACGGACCACCGGGGCGTCAAACGCAGCGGAAAAACAAAAACAAAACTTTTAGGCTAGCTAAACAATTTAGCTAGGCTCTGAGGGAGCCAGAACCTAGCCCGATCTATGCCAACTTGGGGTGGATCTGACAACCCCAAGAGGGATCTATTCTACAGCGACAAAATTAAATCTACACTAAAATTGCTTAACCACATACCTGGAATCTTGGCCCTGGAGCAGGCAAGATGTACCGCACCGTCTTCTGATGCTCCTCGTAGCCGAGCCACCTTGACTCGATCCGCCTGAGCCGCCTCGCACCCTCGAACCGATCCGCCCGAGCCGAATTTCGCTTTCAAGCCGACCACACGCGGTAGAAAGTTTCACTTGAGTATACCCGCGTTTTAGACGTCTGGATCCGAATCCAAACCCCATTTGTAGTCTTGCTAGGACTACTCCAGAGAACAGGAAGGGGGAGAGAGAGAGAGAGAGAGAGAGAGAGAGAGAGAGAGAGAGAGAGAATAGTTTAGTCGCCGATCGAGCTTGCTCTAAAATTCTGGAGCTACTCGATCGAGGACTTGGTGCATCTTTCAACGAAGGGAGTGCACCCCCATTTATATAGGGAGTCGGCACTCCTACTTTCGTTGCGAGCAATGTGGGATCTTTTCTAATTTGAAGAAAATTCAATTAAGCTAAATTAGCTTAATTTGAAGTTAGTGAGCTTTTCGTAAAAGCAAACATCAACTAATTGATTCTCTTCGCTCATTAAACTTTAGACACCAAACAAGCTATTAATCTGAAGGGCTTCGAATGGTGAACGCGTAGGAACCAACGACGATGAATTTCGACTTCGTTTGCCCCCTCAAACAATTGCACAAGTTGGGCAAAAAAACAACTTTCGCAGCCGTCTTTTTGGGGTTTCAAAAACCCTAAAAATCACTTAAGTTATCGGCGCGCCTGCTAGGCTTAGCGGGCGCACCCGCCCAAGGTAGGGAGGGCAGGCCGCCCGCCCGCTGCTGCAGCGGGCGCTGGCCTGCTGTGCAGCGGGCCACGCCCGCCCGCTGTGCAGCGGGCGTTGGCCCGCTGCTGCAGCGGGCTGCGCCCGTTTTGCCCTTGTGGATGGGCTTGTTAGCCTAGTGGGTCTAATCCACTTTGCCTTGGACTGTTTTCGCGTTTCTGGGCTCGTTTGAGCTCCGATTTGGATGCGGTTTGAACCTGTGTTTAGACCGGGACGATCCCGTCAGCCAAGTAACCCTTTCCAACATATTTGTTCCTACTAAATTTTTCGTAACACACGTTTAATCTTTGTTTGCATCAGATGCAACATTTGTCCCTATTGCTATTACGACTAATTTTCACAATAAGCTTTGTGAATATTAACTATTCAATATCATCAAATGAATTTTCACAAATGCAGCGGGCGTTGGCCCGCTGCTGCATCGGGCTGCGCCCGTTTTGCCCTTGTGGATGGGCTTGTTAGCCCATTGGGTCTAATCCACTTTGCATTGGACTGTTTTCGCGTTTCTGGGCTCGTTTGAGCTCCGATTTGGACGCGGTTTGAACCTGTGTTTAGACCGGGACAATCCCGTCAGCCAGGTAACCCTTTCCAACATATTTGTTCCTACTAAATTTTTCGTAACAATTTACGACACGTTTAATCTTTGTTTGCATCAGATGCAACATTTGTCCCTATTGCTATTGCGACTAATTTTCACAACAAGCTTTGTGAATATTAACTATTCAATATCATCAAATGAATTTCTCTCAATTAATCTTTCTATTACTAGGACACGAACGCTACTCGGTGTGAGACCCTACAGCCTGACCTTACTACAGGTTGGGGCTCGGAACCCCTAGACGACGGCCACCACGAGCAGTAGCTGTCGTCCCTGTTTCAGAATCATCATAACGTGATCGACCCTTTGACAAAAGCATCATTGGGTTTACTTTGTCTGTGTCAGTGATGAATGTCGTTAGCTATAGTCCCTTCGTCAAGACTGTGTCCCTGTTGGCCTAGGGTATGGTTTACTGTCAACCCTATTAGACAACATTGGTCAGTATACGTCGGTCTTTGTTGTATTCACGTTGTACTTCTTACAACGTACCCCGACCGAGGATTAACACAAAGACCGTACTGAGCCTGTGACACTAACTTCCCTTTAACCGAAGTGACGAATCCCATCTTAGTCATCTACTCGCCTCGTGAGCGGTGCAACCCAACCTAAGATCTTTTAGCAGGCCTAGCCTCGAAGCTAGATCATGGGTCTAAGCTACACCGTTCATTCACAGGTTCGTACAGATGACTTCAGGTCTTAAGGACCAGCTTACTTATCATCACCCTAGAGTTATTAAAGACATTTTAGTTAAAATTAACCATTTAACAACTCTAAGTTGGTCGTTCAGTGAACTCATTCTCCAATGAGCACCTGTGTCTCGTCTCCGACTTTACCAAGTCGAATGACTATGAGATCATCATTACCCTGAGGAAAGACTAAGACACAGTGGTCTATCCGATGTCTCGATATCCAGTTCTCGACACATCTATGACCACGAACCGTTTAAGACTTACGTTTCTATTCGGTCGCTTACTTACTCATAATCGAGATCTTATCTAGATACGTAAGGACCTAACTATAAGTTTATGGACATTATCTAAGTATATTAATTCAAACGATTTCATACTTAGGATAATGGGTATCATATACATTATGAACAAGACGTATACTTAGGATAAATCGCCTTATGGGCATATATCCTCCTACAAATATGATATCGATCTCCAGTATCACCCTGAAAAGGTGAATGTGGTCCCTGATGCACTCAGTAGATATCCTACTATGATGATGTTGACATCTTAGCCTCAGCTCCAGTGGGCACGACAACAAATGGAGATAGAGGTTGTTCTTCCGGGCATCAAAGCAGCCATGTTGAACTTGCAGGTCCAGTCCGATCTGGTGGACCGGATCAAAGCCGCACAGTCAAGAGATGAAAAGCTAAGGAGAATCCGAAAACATGTACCGGACTTCAGACCGACTTCCACATTCACGAAGATGGCTCTCTTAGATTCGGAACTAGGCTATGTGTGCCGGCTGGTGCTATTCGAGAGGAATTGCTTAAAGAGGCACATAGCTCCCCTATTCAATTCATCCAGGAGGGACAAAGATGTACCTTGACTTGCGACAATATTACTGCTGGCATGGGATGAAG
Organism: Scilla litardierei; assembly: GCA_030789695.1. NCBI lineage: Eukaryota > Viridiplantae > Streptophyta > Magnoliopsida > Asparagales > Asparagaceae > Scilla > Scilla litardierei. The sequence goes on from CM061141.1 coordinate 44,844,354, forward strand.
CGCAGTATAGCCAGAAGTGTGGCCTCGTGCTTGGTTTGTCAACTGGTGAAGGCCGAACACCAAAGAGTTGCAGGTCTGTTGCAACCTCTTCCCATTCCTGAATGGAAATGGCAACACGTGACGATGGATTTTGTGACTTGGTTACCTCGCATACCCAAGGGAAATGACGCAATTTGGGTATTCGTTGACCGCTTGACCAAATCTGCACATTTCATTCCCTTCCGGGTTGGACAGTCTACCGAACATTTGGCTCGAAGATATATGGAGGAGATCACGAGGCTTCATGGAGTTCTTGTTTGTATAATCTCTGATCGGGACACCAGATTCACCTCACATTTTTGGAGAAGTTTGCAGTCTAGTTTGGGAACTCATCTCAAGTTTAGTACCGCATATCATCCCCAGACAGATGGGCAGTCCGAGCAAGTTATTCAGATCCTCGAGGACATGTTGAGGGCTTGTATGCTGGACTTTAAGGGATCCTGGGAAGATCATTTGCACATGGTGGAGTTTGCTTACAACAATAGTTATCAAGCAAGCATTTGAATGGCACCGTTTGCTGCTCTGTATGGTAGGAAGTGCAGATCACCTCTAAGCTGGGACGATGTTGGGGATCGTGAACTCTTAGAACCTGATTTAGTGGTGGAAGCGATCGATGTGGTTCGGACAGTCAAGTAGAATCTTCGTATCGCTCAGGATCGATATAAGCATTGGGCAGATACAATGAGGCGTCCGTTGGAGATTCAACCAGGTGATTACTTGTTCTTGAAGATCTCCCCGACACGTGGCACGATTCGATTTGGTAGCTGAGGGAAGTTGAGCCTAAGGTTCATTGGTCCATTCGAGATTTTGGCTCGTGTTGGTGAGGTCGCCTATCGCCTTGACTTGCCACCCTCCCTTGAAGGCATCCTGATGTGTTCCACGTATCACAGCTTCGGAAATATGTGGGAGATCTTAGTCACCTTGTGGACTTCTCAGAGATTGAAGTGCATCCCGACCTGACTTATGAACAGCAACCAGTGGCCATCCTGGATCGGAGACAGAAGGTACCGAAGAAGAAGGCCATTAATCTCGTAAGGGACATGTGGCAGCAAGAATCTCCTGGTGAATCCACCTGGGAGCGTGAGGACGAGATGAGAGACAAATACCCTCACCTGTTTATGTAAGCATCTTATCTTTGCATCAAGGTCTCTTTTGATAATTCCAAGGACAGAAATTTGTAGGGGTGGTAATGTATGGCATTGTATGGAGTTGGCACATAGAAACTAGAAGTACCTCTCTCCTTAGACTGGAACCCTTAGACTTCGGAAGTTCGAGGACGAACTTTATTTTAAGGTGGGTAGGATGTAATGGCATGTTTAGCCCTATACAGCGACTGACGCGGTAGTCCTTTATGCACGAGTAGAGGGAGTATAAGGAGTTGATAAGAGATGATATGGCGTGTATGTGGCTGGTGGCAGTCGTGTAATTTCGTGAAGGGTGTGAGGGCATTTTGGTCGTTAGGCAATACAGGCGGAAGTGTGTGTAGAGAAATGGTGGGTGTGTAAAGCAATGTCATACTTGTAATTTTGAAGGAGTGGGTTAGTGTAAGAGGGGCTAGTGTGAAAAGGGATGGGATTAGTGGCATACTTGTAAATATTTAAAAGAGTGAGTGGCAAAATGGTCTTTTGGTCTAAAAGAGGGGTGTGTATATAGTAAATGAGTGTGTGCATAAAGTAATGGCAAACTTGTAAATATTTGAAAGTTGAGGGGTAGTTTTGGGAGGGTATTATAGACATTTCACCATGTGCATGCTTATCCTAGAGTAGGTTCTAGTGATAGATATTTTTAGGGAAATTTCTAAACTCTTCTTTAACTTTCCTTTTCTTTTTATTTTCATTCCTATCCCTCTCTCCCCCTCCTAGAACCTGGCCGAAATTCCTCTTCCCCCTTTCCTCTTCATCCAAGCTCACAAACCCTAATTTCAACTCAAAAATCCAAGAAACCCTAGGGTTGCTTCAAGGAGAAAGAAGGTGGAAGGAAGAGAAAGATAAGAGAAGACAAAAGAGGCTTTCTTGAGGTAGGATTCTAACTTTGATTAGGGAATTTTTATTTAGGGTTATGATGGTGTTATGATGTTATTTAGATTGCTCATGATCTTGAATTCATGTGATATGTGTGCAATAGATCAAAAAGATCAAAATTTTCCTTGTTTTTCTTAGAAAATCACCCTCCCTTAAAATCATGAAATTATGCTGTGAGTTCCTTCCTGTATTCTGATCACTGTGACTTGAATTACTTTTTGGAAAAAATATATTCATGTAGCTCACGAAATCCTACCCCAAAATCATATAAAATTTAACATATGTTCAATTCAATAAGTAGGAGTAAAAATTCAATCTTTAATCTTTACAACATGTCTGAATTTCTTTCAGACTAGACACAGTTTAGTAAAATGGGGCTCAGTATATGCACACTCTATAGAATTTTCTGTTCTTGGTCTCGTTGTAAAGTTAACAAGTTTTTCTCCAATTTCATCTTAGTGCATATTTTTCCAAATTCTGACTGCAATGTGCCCAAAATTAGCTGTTATTACAGACTCTGAAATCTGTCTTAAAAACAGTCTGAACAGGTTGCACAAATAATTCACCATAAATCATCTAGTCCACATTTCTGCATGAAATTTTATAGGTGAATTCAGGACTAGTATATCTTCAACTTTTATTTAGAGAGTTTTGTCTAATTCACAAGGAAAATGGAGGATATGTGCTGATCTTTGTAGCTGTTCCAGCAAGTTCCAACAAGCTGGACTGTTTGGATGAAGTTGAAACTTGTGGTGATGTGAACTTTCCATTCCTTTATGCATGGATGATGTGCTACTTGAAAGAATGCTTAGTTATACTATTTGTTACTAAATTTAATGATGTGACAATATGAAAGTTTATGGCGCCTGACACGTGTTTGTTGAAATGCCCCAATGAATGTGAAGTTAAGGAAACTTGGGAAATAGCCATGAAAACGTTTGTGCCATGTACTACATTTATAAAATTGCATAAATCTATTGAAGATTGTGACACATGATATGTCAACTGGGATGTCTCGATCTGCCCTAAGGCGGGTGAACATCCTACTACGGGGATGTGGGAAGATTGTGTATTACTTAAACATAAGTGACTGGACTGAGAAGATGGGGAAAAAGAGATGTGATATGCGATAGTTATTCCCACTCACCTTTACCGGGAGTGGAGGGAACTTGGTGCTTGTGTTACAATGAGAAGCCTCACTCCTGCCAGGGACGGTGGAGCTGAGAGGCCCGACGTACAGTGCCCGTGTCCATTGTGTCGTGTACTATATTCGCCCCAAACTTGGGGTGAGGTCCAGGCCCTTATCTTTAGGTGATACCCAGGCTTCCAAAAGAGTTACTAACATCTGCTAAGTAATGAACTTCATATGAGTTGTTACACAATTGTGTGTTGTACTCTTCACTTTGGTTACTTGTACTCATATTGTATCCATACTCATAACCCCTAAATGATTCCCTACCCTAGTTGGTTTCCTACTGGGCACGGTTTGATGTGCTCATTTTATTTTTCAGGACTTGAGCAGGTGACGCCAGAGCAGAACCTCCCTCAGGAGATTACCTAGACGTGAGTTGTCACCTTGGGGACACTATTCTTTTTGGGCTGTGCCATGTAGTGTGGGTTGGGTCGAGCGGTGAGCGAGTTGTCTTTTGTAGCAGTGATATGTGTTGGTAGCTTGTAGTACTTCTCATGCATACTTGAGTTAGTTTCACTTTGTACTTGATGCTGGTGTGTAGTTCACTCTTTGGTATGTAAATCTGTGGTTATGTACTTTCTGTGATGGCAGTATGTGTTGCCTCCTTTTTTATTTGTATGTGATGTATGATCCCAGCATTCGCAATGGCCTGCTTATTGTGTGTTGTCTATTCACGCTTGGTATAATACCGCGGCTTGTCAAGCTCCGTCCTCCCTTTCCCATGGTATGGATTGCCTTATAAGGTATTTGTGAGAATGGGGCGTGACACGTGCGCCTCCTTGGAGGGGGCACATCGTGGCTGGAATTCACCAGGAGAATGTTGCGCTTCGTTCGGATCAGATCTATGACCATCTCATGTAGGAACTCGTTCTTCTTGGATTCACGAACCTGATCCTCCTACATCTCGTGGAGTTTCGTAATGAGAATCTTGAAATTCGGCCGCTGTAGGAACGACAGAAGTAACTATAAGGGTGATAGAAGGCTGTGAAAGCGGGCCGCCAACTGGTTGGCTCTCCTCCGTAGTATGGATTTTAGCCGCACCACTGGGTTCCATGTTCACGATCTTCTTGTCTTTTGCCAATGGTGGAGCGAATGAAGAGGATGCTGATGAAGAAGATGATGAAGAAGATGCTGAAGAGATTACTGTGATGAGAGCTAATGCAACGGGAGTTGTCACAAGGCCCTCCCTCTGCGCCAACTGTTTATACAGAAACTTGCACGTTGTTTGATGTAAGGATTTCACAACAGCAGAGAGCCTGTTGAGGGTTTCATCGGGCCGAGAAGCTCCTTCGGTGCCCGAAATCGAGAGGAACGGATCAAAGGGGGTGGCCTCTGATTCACCTCCGATGCTTAAGTCAGTTACAAGCAGGAGGAGTGAGGCAAGGGGTTTGAGTGTTCGTGTGTGCGTATGTTGGATCGCATCGATTAGATCTTTTTGTAGGTCGAGGATTGGCTACACCACGTCATGAGGAGTTAGGAGATCTCGGAACTTCTGCGCATAACTGATTACTTAAATAATGTAGTGAACAGATAATGAAAGATACCTGCTGACTTCTAAATTAGGCATGGGTGCTCATCACGCGGTTAGATTCAATGAATCTGGACGGTTTCCCGCTCGTAACGGTCTAGAAAGGGAATCTTCGAAGATCGCGTCACTTGATTGCGCAGGGCGATTATAGAAGCTAGGCTGTCAGGCAGGCGGATCCTTGGATGATGCAGCCGAAGGAGCCTAGTTCGTGTGTGTACCGCTGAGGGCATCCTGAGGAGCCATGCTGCTAAGGCGACGAACTTGTGGAGGTCGTCCTCACAGGCTGTTGTCATGGAACCAAACTCGTGGAGATCGTCCATGTGAGGAGTGGTTGCTGAAGGAGTCGACCTCGTGAAAATTGTTCTTGTGGAGCAGCTACACGTAGCTGCTGAGGGAGTCGACCTCGTGAAGGTCGCCCATGTGGAACAATCATTGTAGGAGGAGATGACCTCATAAAGGTCATCCTTTTGAGAGCCTCGATGGTCGACCTAGCTTGGCAATTGCTGACCTGCCTTGCAAAGCCGTGCTAGCAGCGCGGTACTGACCTCAACGACTGCTCTCGGGGCGGTCCATAGGGACACGCGTAACTTTTGGACTCGAGCGCGATGAGCTCCACCGTCAAATCTGGCTGGCCCAGCCCAAAGTACCTCTAACAGGCACCATAAACACTCCATTCATTAATCTAAGTGCCACATATTGAAGAGAGAATATGGTCGGACACCTCGTCAGTCAAGTATTGATTCCTGAAATTCCTGAAATCAAACATCATCTCCCTTCTGACAGACAAAAATCTTCAGCTCCGATTCTTTTCTGCCTAGTCCCCAAGCCACGTACATTCCTCAACGAGATCACGATGGTCGTTTACTTCCCACCTACTAATTGCTCTTACCTTCTCTAAACCTCTTGTAGCATCAGTAGGTACAAACAGTATATACATTTGGATTATTTTTATAAGAAAAGCTTATTTACATGTTGACTATTTGAACAATAAAAACATTAAAAATTACTTACAATGTTTACAATCACACCATTACACAATTTTGTTGAACCCCCAACACCCCAAAAATAAAATAAAACACTAAAATAAAATAAAACACAATTTGGTGAGCTGACCAACTTCAACTGAAATTTCAGTTCTCTCATCAGCAACAGGAGGAAACAAAATACTAGAGGAAAGATTTCAATACTTTAATCAGGGATCCACAGTGAAGAATAAACCATGCAACAAGTCAATGCACAAGTAGTCATAATTAAGCACTAAATGATATAACACTCTTCAATCAATCTTTTAGAAAGATTTCATGCATCCCTAGCAAGAAGAAAACAATTGACATTAAACTTCATGAGTATGAAACTGATGGTGAAAAGAGGAAAGCTCGCTGCATGCAGAAAGCCATCGGCGTCTTCCAGTTTCAGAAGATGCCGATAGAAGGATTTCCAGCAAAATTTCATGCGATTTTCAACCCTTGGATCTCTAAATCTGCTTTGTGGTGAAGAATCCCTTCACAGCAGCAGGGCCATATCCAACATGAGTTTTCAACCTGTAATCAAAAACTATAGCATATTCCAAATCTCTCCACAGCGGCAGGGCCATATCCAACATGAGTTTTCAATCTGTAACCAAAAACTATAGCATATTCCAAATCTCTCAGCTGGCTTTGTGATGATATCAGCTGCCAGTAGCACTCAGACAAGCTGTCGATCTGTGAAACTCCCGCCAATCCAGGCGGCAGTCACATTTTATGCGACTTCTGTCCTTTGTATGTATTTCACAATCCAGGCGGTATGTATTTCCTTGGTATCTCTCACATTGAAAGTATACAAGGGGGAAAACCCCTCTCACGGAAAAGGTATTTATGTCACAAATCATCCTGCAATCATAATATACGCGGATTAAAAAGGTTGCATTGCTGACCACTGAAAATATAAATCTGCGATGGATTAAGCTGGATTAAATTTTGCCCATGTAAGAACAAGTGGTACACATAATGCGCCAACAACAAAACAACGAACCATAAAAAGAAAGATGTCAAGAATCATCCAAGGACAACAAAACCGGGAATAAAAAATAATAAGCAATTTGCAGAACTCTTTGAAATTCCACCTTATGAGCGTGATGCAGTGCCTCCAACCAGAGCTCCATGCTTAAGAAAAAGCCAGAGTCTCGTGTTCTGCATTTGAATCATAAACAGTTCCTGATATCTTGGATGGAGGCCAATATCGAAACACTGATCTCCCAACAATGTTCTTAACTGGAAGTGGCCCCCTGGAAGAAAGAGGTAACCATATTGTAAATACCAAGTAAACGGACATGTATTACACTCTGTGAGTGCCATATGTCGCATAGAAAAATAAGAAACTCTTGAGTTTGGATTTCAGAACTAACCAATTATGAGAGTCAATGCTGGCATTGCGATTATCTCCAAGAACAAACACACAGCCTTTGGGTATTAGCTGCAAAAATTAGAGTAAACCAGTAATCAGTGCATAACTCCGACTTAAAAATATTTCATTTGTAAAGGGGGGAAAGGCTGAGAAGAAACTACTTTGGACATCTTCAATACAACTACTAGTATATCTTTCAAGCTTCATGCAATTGTATGGAAAACAGAACACATCAATGAGCAAATGATAATCACCATGTATTTAACCAAAATCATCATATGTCAAGGACACACTTCCTGAGAGGAAATGTATAACTAAAATGTCACAAATCAGGTCGCCATAACATCATCGGCAGGAACCCGTAAGATCAATGCATTATAAGTGTGTTACTGCAATGTCCTAATCTCTAACAGAGAAAAATATATGAGAAGATTTCAAATTGGCCTAATAAATTTAGATGAGGATGACACTATGAGACATTACCATTGGCTCCAAGTTGTAGGCAAGTGGCTCCAATATATATTCTTCATCTTGAGCAATACCATTCACATATAACTTCCCACCACGGACCTATCATGTATAGGCGGAATTAAATAAGTTGCTCAAAATCTGGCTCCAAAATAAAATATATGACAAGCGACATGCTAGGCTAACTGATGCTAGAAAAAGAGGTAAGTAACTTACTTCAACATAGTCCCCAGCTTTGGCCACTACTCGCTTGATGAAGACATCACCCGAACTGAATCCAAATGCCTAAACAAGAAAATTTCATTGAAAAAATAGAGAAAATACATAGTTAACTTTATGAGAGACGAATATTGTATGCAAGAAATAACAAATTAAATGATCGGTTATGGTACCTGCAGAATTGGAGGACCTTTGAATATAACTATATCATAAACTTCAGGCTCTCTAAATAAATAAGAAACCTGCAAGGAACAAAATAGCTTTATACCACCAATAAAACAAAACAAAACAAAAACAAAAAGCTCAATCCACATTTAAGAAAAATAAGTGTGTTCCGTTGTTGAGACAATGGGCGAGTCAACCCGCTGTCATTTCATAAAGAATTACTACAAACTTTCATGTCTATGTTTTCTTTGTTACACCATGGCATCTCATAATCTTAATTCCATGCTTCCCTATTTGCTTCGGCAATATTTCCAACACGGAAACCTATGGTTGAATATATTAACTGTTTACATTGGCTAAGAGTGATGTTTCGCACAATTGAACTTACACGGCCTCTATACAAACATAGCAACTTTTTGACAAATATGATGGGGAATACAAAGATAGAAATTGAAAATAATATTGGCGGACACCATCATACTTAGTGGGTTAACTAACTAGATGTTTGGTTTCTCCATTAACACAACATACAATCCATATGACATTGTTATCCTATTGCAATCAAAACAATCCATAACAAAATCAAACAAAATCAAACCCGCTTAACAAACAAAAATTTCATATGATCATAACCAGAACAAAATAAAATCAGCAAAGCCTAAATTAATCGTAACCGATGCAATATTCTCAAATGAAGATATTTAGTTACCTTTTCCGCCAATATGCGGTCTCCTGCATCGAAAGTCGGGTACATCGACAATGAAGGAATCGCTCTTGGCTCAGCCAAACACGACTTGTGCAGCAGCTGAACAGTCACCGCAGTAAAACATATCTTTGCGTCCGCCGAACATGAATTCATCCACCGTGAGAACCAATAACTCCGATTCTCATTCCTACTGTGCAACCTGTTCATACTCACGGCCTCCCCTGAGGATGCATCCATGGAGCTCCTACTCTCCTTAGCTTGGTTGCTTTCAACATGCGCAATCGCAGTCAATTCGCAATCCTCCCCCGTGCTCCGAGAAGGGCCAGCAAGAAATTCGCTACAAGGGAACCACTTGCTAGCCTGCAAGAATGGCAGGAAAGAAGAGGGCTTAAACCCTCCAAGTCCCGTAGAAGAAGATACCCCAAAACTTCCGAGACCAACGGATGATCCGGCTCCCGAGCCAGACGCCATGGCCGAGATCAAACTGACAGTGAGACCAACAGTCTTCGATCCCTTAGGCACCGAATGACTGTTACTAGCCAAAGTCGAAAACTTAGACGATGATGCCGGAGCCTGAGTCTTCATCTTCTCCGGCTTCCGATCGACAGATGAAGTCGACAACTTTGACGCCTGATGTTTGGACCGATCACGATTCCGATCCCGATCCAAAACCCTAGATCTACAAAGACTGGCATCATCGTCCAATCTCTGGTTGGCGAACAGCCGGAACGATCGGCCGGCCGCCGATTCGTGAATGAATCGGCGACCGGCGGAGGCGGCGAGGTTTTGGGCCACATAACCGGAGAAGGAGAAGGTGATTCTGATCGCCATAACGGATACTTTAAGAAACCGACTAAAGAATGGATGCAGCGAGCTCGAGGGGACGACCTCTGAGATTAAACGGATCCAATTTCAGCCGAGGAGGGAATTGAATCGAGATCGGCCAAGGGGAATCGACGGAGCTGGCGGACGATTAGGGTTTCAAGAGAGCTCAAATGGGAGTAACTTAGGATTTTCAAGGAATTAAATAAATTAGGGTATGGATCCTTTTCTCTCCAAAGCTCCCCTCGACGGGGGGGACAGCAGAGAACGACGGCAAGAGGGAGGAGGACGAGGAATCGAGCGCCAGAAAAAGTTGTTGCGTCCCCAACTTTATGAGGGGAATTGCTACGCGAACAGATCTTTTTTTGCTGAGTTCACAGGCCAACAACTTATTTACAGGTTTTGCCATTCAAAATGTTTGAGTGTGCCCAGATTTTACTCAATTCATCCGAAAATACCTGTTTCGGAGTGTTTACTCATCGCTGGATGATAGTCCGGACGTCCGAGTGTCTTTGCTGTCTCGAGGGACGGGGACGGCCTTCGGGGTCGATTGGTTAAACGTTCACTTGAGCAGGAATGCGCGGGACAGAGCGACGGTGCGCAGAAGGATAGCTTCGGCGGGATGACAGCCTACAGGATCGATCGGACGAACATGCTCTGGCACGAGGGCGCTCGGATCCGAGCGATAGGACGTCGAAGCGAAGCTTCGGTGAGGTGAAGTCTCTTCGGATCTGTAAAATGAAGAACTCGTCAGGGTGTCGGACCCTGGTTCCGACCAAGTTCAATTCGATGCCTAAGTCAGATCTTGACTTAGAAGTGCTTCGGTGTAACCGAGCTTGGTTCACGTAGAGACCAAGCATGAGTTCTCAGGCCAATCTATGGAAGAGAAATGTGAGGTGAAAGAATGTCTAAGGGATGGTATAGCTGGGTGTCAAGTATCCAGAATTCGATCTTTTGTGTTCCGTTTGTCGAGTCTCTTATAGGAGTCCTGTATATCAATGCCTTCATGGCATTTTATCATTTCTTCCTCTGTGTCCGCCCGCATTGATTGTCCATTGAATGGCGATCAAGGCGGACGTAATGATGGTTTCAATGGCGATCAAGGCGGGCGCGATCTGGGGAGTGATTTTCTCCTTCGAGCAGGGTCAACCGTCTGTCGAATAACAGTCTTGGGCCGCGGCACCCTGACCTGCTCGTGGACCCCTTTGGGCTAAAGCATAGTGTAGATTTGGGTCAATCGGTCGCCTCGCCTCTCTTAAGCTCATTTGGGGGTTGTATCAATACCCTTCATCACAAGGTCTGAGAACTGACCAAAAAAGTCTGAGCGCAGCCCCCTTGCTTCCCATGCCAATTCACCTCTCCCACCGACCCCACCCCCGACTCCCCCCTGCCCTCGTCAACAGCCCTCCTCGACCCCAATCCCCTGCCAATCCCCCCCCCCCCCCCAATCCCCCCCCCCCCCCCCCCCCCCCCCCCCCCGCCCTCGTCAACAGCCCTCCTCGACCCCAATCCCCCCCCCAATCCCCCCCCCCCTCTCCGCCTCCCTCGTCTGCCTGCCCCTCCACTTACACCTCCGCAACCCCCTCCTTTGCCACCCTCCCCAGCCACCTTCGCCTCCGCCTGCCCCTCCTCCTCCACCTTCGCCCTGAGATAAAGTGGTCTGTAGCAATTTTAAAGGCACATCCCTAAAGTTTGAATGGAAATGAGTCCTAAAGACGAAAAAATTTCAATAGCGTACATGTAAATTTTTAATGGCAAACTTGTAAATTTGTAGGTCTGTGAATTCGGCAAAAAGATCTGTTCGCACGGCAACTCGCTTACACTAGTGTGAAATTGGGTCTGGCTTTCCTGATAATTACTAGATGACCCCTACAAATTCGCATGGCGTGTAATCTTTTAATAAATGACTATCCGGCCCCGATGTTATCTGAAAGTTACGTGGGAACGATCAGGGCTTTTTCGCCAATTACAGCTGATCATTCCAGATATTTGGGGAGTTTTTTGGGAAATGGCCAGATTTTGCCACGTTGGACCTTGATCCAAATTGTTGAACCTCCCGTATGCGGGACGTTCCGAAATGAGAGAGGGAACTATAGGACACCATGTTTTCCCTCTGTGGGACCCTCGTCTGCCCGCAATGTGTCTGTATTGGGTCTGGGCCCCACCTTCATGACAAGCTTCCAAAAATTGAAGGGACACTGAGGTGAGATAAGATGATTTATAATTTCTTTTTTTTTTCTTCTAAATTTGGAATTTATTTCCATCTATACACCGAGCTTTAGGTGTATATAGCAATACTCAAAATAAAGCGAGATCGCTAATTTTCCTATTTTATTGAAATTCCATTTTTATCCAGCTCAGCAGATGGATGAAATAATTTTAAGGACCAACCCTTATCAAATTGGATGGTCAGGGTGTGGTCTCAAATGACCGGGTTGGTTATTCTGTAATTTTCGACGGGTTTTAAAATTATAATGTATGGAAATTTCACATGGGCTAAATAAGAGAAATGAAATTCCATACACATTGATTTTAAAATAGAGTCAAAACCCCGTCTTTCTTGACTTTGTAGAGTAATCCGAGGCTATGAATTGACGTGTCCAAAGGGTGATGTAAGCCCATGCGTAAGCAAAAAAAAAAATATAGGGGCATTCATTTAATTATCTCATTGCCCCCATTAGCCCTTAATCTCAAACAACAAAACATCGGTTGGCCAGATCAAACATCCAAATAAAACAATTTAAAAACGTTAAGTAAACTTGTGGTATACACATCCTAAGGAGACCCATGAACAGTGAGTATTTTTCGGTGAAATAACGAATAAGAGCCTTGAATGTTACCAATGGCAGCGTGATCGGGAAGACTCTACTATTGGAGTCGGGTGAAGAGGTTCCCGACGGTTGACCTTGAGACAAGGTCAAATTCTAGAGTGGGCATTGTTGAGAAGGGTGCGGACTAATTTTGGGCGCCGCCAAAGAGCAGAGGAAATCACCACCGGATCCTCCGCTTCAGCATCACTCAACCGCGGCAATGGCACTCTCCCAGAGCTTGAGGACGAATGTATCTGAGCATCCGTTTAAAGAGTTCGGTGGCGTTGGATACGTCGTAGATCAAATGATGACCGTCCAAGTTGAGATTAAGTCATGTCCGTAGGTGGGCTTACGGCCGTTAGGATTCAACGGCCGAATCCTTCTCTCGTCTTCTCCGGCCAACTTCTTACAAATATCAGCCAGCTTCCAACGGCGGTTAGCCGTGGGAGTTTCTTAGACCGGGTTGAGCTGTGGAGTTGTATAAATAGATCATTGATGTAAGAAGTGATCCTGATTGATATTCAATAAAATTTCCTAAAGCAATTCTGAGATCATTTTTCGTTTTCCCCTTGTTTCTAATTTGAAATTCTCTTCAATTTCTTTGCAAATTTGTGATCTTGAAGCTTGAGGTGACTCTTGAGCTTGATCGGAGATCTAATGACGAGGATCGTCCGGCGTCAGGCGGAGCAATCTTTGTCAACAGGAAGAGCTTAAACATTAGAGTTACGAGCGGAGATATGTTGGAAAGCATTTAAAAACAGAACGAATACAACTAATTTTGCCCTAATTTATGGAAATCGACAAAACACAACATTCAAATTAAAAGATTTGTAGGGATGACGACGTGACATGCCCAATTGAAAGCCAATCGGGCTTTGGGAATGCCCACCCTCTTCCCTACATTCAATGGACTCAATATGTTTGCTGTAATCGATTCATCAACCTGAACATTGTGTGCAATGTACAACCAGGGGTCCTGGAGTCTTCACAGTTTGGTGTGAAATTTACATCTGGCGTCTTATCAAACATTGTAGCAGACAAGGCATACATTGTTATGCGTTGTTGCCAAATGCAAGGAATTCATCCTGTTATTTTCATGTTTGATGCCACCGTCACGCTAAAATGTGTTAGAAAGGTGTATAAGCTGACCTATACCGTAATTACGCTAAAATGAGATACCGTAAGGGGGGCAAATGTTGATCGATGGTTAACACTTTTTTTCTTGATCGCTGGGCTGTGGCACGGATCTCTGTAATCAAGGAGAGAACAATAAACCAGAAGAAAAGAGAGTTAAAATGAACAATAAACCAGAAGGGCAGTTGTATCTGCACTGCACCCCACACACCCACACACACAAACGCAGACGTTGAAATGAAACAGACTACACACCGATTCAGCAAAATCGCTACTCGCGGTGGAAGAACTCACCCCAGAGCACGAGGCATCACCTAGACCAGCAGGGAAATACGCATGTTACTAAAAGCCAAAGACGGGAGAGGACACAATGAGCAACAATACAACATATAACAACAAGACCTAATTAAAGACTTGCACATTGAAAATTGAAGTAACATAGAGACGATAAGGTCGAGGTTCCAAAGTTGAAGATCAGCTGTAAAATGTAAAATAAGACAACAAACATGTAACATACCTACTGAGGATGGGGTCGCTCCTCCAGATAGTGGAGGATTCGGAGTTTGGATGTGACTTGAACCGATCTGGGTTGCTGATTGAGCCTGAGGATTTTCAAACATAAATGTTGGGTCCGTCGCAACCATTGTTGCCAAATGCATCGGACGGGGGTGATAGGTACCTGAGATAAGGCCGTCGAGGGGGTAGAGTTGGAGGGCGAGTCATTGAAGAAATCCGGTAAGTCCACGTGAAAGTCGCTGAAGTCAGAGAGGGGAGACAATGGAGGCCCTGGTGTTGTGCTGGAAGTGGGAAAACCAGTAAAACAAGGAAAGTCGGTCTCAGAGAATGGATGCTCCGGTGAACTGGCAGCCATGCTTAGCTGTGCCATGGTAGGATGACCTCCGACAGCAGCTTCCCTTCTGTCCACAAATTGAGACTTCATGTAAGATTCAAACCACACTCAGAACTCTGGGAAACAATGTCATTTCAAGTATCAGCAAACAATTGATCATTATTAAAACGTTAACATATCATTGCACTTATTTCCATGTAAGAAACATAATAGCAACCCAGTATTAATTCCATTCCAGCAAAGCTAATTCAATTTACGTTATAACAATTGCTGAAATTAAAGAAAAACCATTAAACATCCTTTAGTAACAGTCTGAGGTTCCACGATTCAACAAATATTAAAAATAAATAAATAAAACAGATGATCACAAAATTTCTTTTACTTAATATAGGTGATACTTTGACTAGGGCCCAAGCAACAGCGGGGCCCGGCTGAGCTGGACATATGTGACCCTTTACAAATCGTCAGCAGTCCCCAAAGACCGCATGACCTCGGCTCAAGGGGTCAGCCCGGCCTAACCCTGACAAGCAGTCGGCAGGGACGACCTCCATTAGGTCGGACCATTCGGCAGCACAGTTCTACAAGGCCGACCTCAGCAGCACAGCTCTACAAGGCCAACCTCCGTGATGTCGACTCTTTCAGCAACTGAGCTCTATTAGGATGACCCCCACAAGATGGTCCCCACACCGGTGGCCCTCCACGAGGACAACCTCGGCCCGAGGTCAGCTCCTCATCAGCAAAACTCTTACAAGGACAACCTCGGCACCCGAGGTTGGCCCCTTCACCTCTATGACCCGAGTACTCGCCCAACAACAAGATCTCAATCAGATGGGCCACGCCCTCTCCAGACTGTTGACAATGGATGGCAGCTAATGCCTATTGGCAACACCAAACTGACAGCTTTATCGGGGGCACACTTACGACGAGCACGCCAAACGAACAGCTTTATCAGGGGCGCACATTTATGGTAGGCTTCTGAGATCCCGATAATCTCGGTGACATCTGAAAAGTTAGTTACAAAGGAGAGTGGGGGGAGCCATCTAACGTGACAAAACGTTTCCCACCCTTATAAACCCGACGGAGCGTCCCCTTCATCAGGTATCTCAAACTCCATCTGTAATATCATCGCTTAACGCTACCTTTATACTTAAATCTCAACTCAAAATCTCTTTCTCTACCTCACAAACCTAAAACCCTAGCGGTGGCTACACTTCAGCCAACACTTCATTCTTCCTCCGCTTGATACTAACTTAAAAATCAGAGACAAATCAGAGGGCCATCACGTCCTCCATTTCATCTGACTGTTTTCTATCCATTTCAGGCGGCAATGAAGAAGCCTCTCTCGGCCCGACGGAAACCTTGTCCGGGCTCTCTGTTGCGTGAATCTCATCTCAACAGTCGAAACCTGGCTCCGCAAGATTTTAGGCATCAATAGTTGGCGCTAGAGGAAAGGCCTTATGACAACTTTCGTTACATAGACTCTCCATCCAGCATCTTCTTTAGCATCTCGTCAACATCTTTTACAGTACTCTCTTCGTCCTCTCTAATGGTGAAAAGCGAGAAAATCACAAGAGGCAAACCTCGCAGTGCGGTCGAGGTCCGGTCCAAACAGTTCAAACAACAGACGAGCATAAAGCAGCATGAGTTTTCAGAGGACTATACATGGTCCGCTCCTTAACGAGCTACGCTCTACAAGGACGACATTAGCGGTTACACCCACAGTCGGCTCCCTAACAGATACGCTCCACTAGGATGGCCTCCACGAGACTGACTCCTTAACAGCTACGTTTCACAGGGACGAACTCAGCGGTTACACCCACGGTCGGCCCTTCAACGGGCTCCACTCTATAAGGACGACCGTATCAGTAGACACCCAAGAACAGCTTTGGAGTTTGGCATAGCTGAGCTCCTGACACAACTGCGACATAAATCAACCTTTTATTCAACTTCATAGGCCGGCCCAGCCAAGCTCTCGGTACAAACAGGGCCGACCATCACAGCTTCATTCCCAAGCTCTTATGGCAGAGCTCTGCGAAACGTGGTAGGTCAAAGCACCCAGCTCAGTATGGGGCCCAAGTTGGTTCGACCCCAGCGACCTAGCAAGGTGAGCATTATTCGAGCAACACTAACCAAATCGTATTGCCTTAAGCAAAGCCACTAGCTCAGTCAGCGCCCAAACCGCACTTAGCTCAGAACGTGCTTCGTCCAACAACTCAGAACTTCGCCCAACTGCGCTGCCTTCCACTAAGCCCCAGTCCAGATTGGGTTCCTGTTGTTGAGATCCACGGTTTCAGCACCGGCCTCTGACACTCAACTACGATCGTGCCACGTCCAACCTAACATCTGGCACTCGACTACGGTACCCCGGTCGTGCAATGTCCAAACTGTCAAACAGCACTCGACCCCGGTCGTGCTGAGGCTCGCCTCTAATCCAAACTGGAGCCCCGTTGTTAAGACCCAGGATCCCAGCATCGACCACTGGCACTTGACTCCGGCTGTACAACATCCAAACTGTCAAACAACACTCGACCCCGGTCGTCTGAGACTAGCACCCAATCCAAACTGGGGCCCCCGCTGTCAAGCAACTCAGGCTGGGACCCACGCTAGTCCGACCTCAGCGTCTCAGCATTTTCAAACAGCACTCGACACCTGTCGTGCTAAGCTTAATCCCAGCTCAGGCTGGGTCCCCCGCTGGTTCGACCTTAGCGTCTTAGCACCATTAAACACTCTCCTTGTCATTTAACATTTGTCTAATCTTTTTCAGGCATCAGGGAAAGATCTCGACCCGACAAAACCTTACCAGAGCCCTCTATTGCAGGGAGTTTCACAACAACAGCTGGTTCGAAGTCATGATATCTCTTCATCCAAGCCCCAAGCTCAGGTTGGGGCCCCCGTGTACCTTCCTCAAGAATTCCAGTGCTGGCATCAATGCCCTTAGTTGAGCTGTCTAACTGACCGAACCTCGAAGTTTTGAAACGAGTTCAACACTCAGCAAAAGAGTTCAGACCACTTGCCTGGTAGACTAAGGGGCCCAGTATGGATACACTACACACAAGGCATGTGACTGTAGTCTTAGTCTTTCAAGCTCGAGATTGGCATACGATAACATCGCAAAAGACAAAGAACAAAGATGAAGCAATTTCAACCGTCGGGAATTTCAACAGTTGGCAAAGATTTCATTTATTTTGACAAAAATGACAAAAGTTTCCGGCACGCGGCGTACAAACACAAAAGCAAAAATTACATGGTGTCCTAGAGCGGGATCTTCCTTTTCTGCTGCCGCTTCTTCGGGGTTATTGGCCTGAGCTCCTGCTTTTCCCAGTACAGCACAAAGAGCCTTGACATCATATGCAGTTTCCCTCTTAAGTTCCTCCTCCGTTTCGACCTATTGCTATAGGGCTCTCGTCTCCAACAGATCCATATCCCTCAGGTGGACAAGCTATGACTGCTCCTTCAGTTCTGCTTCAACTCCCCTCCGCTTTCGAGCTCCTCCTTCAAACTCTGAAGCTCCTCCTCGACAACGAGAGTCCTGGAGAGGAGGGCTATTACCACCAGCAAACCTCTAACCTCTGCAAAAACCGCGGCCAAATTCTGGAGCAGGGTAATCTCCTCTTCGATAGATTGGGCCCGGTCCCTCCATAAACGGTGGTAATGAAAGTAGTGGCACAGCTTCGCTTGGCCTTATACAAAGTAGAAAATATTGGATCGGTACTAAAGCATGAAAATTAGCAACAGCAGCACATCACATACCTGACTTATGTGCTGGAGGGCCTAGGCAAACCTGTCGGTTTCCAACCTTTGAAAACCGTCCTTCCTCCTGGTCTCCCTTAACATATGTAGTCAAGCGTCCCCAGCCCGAGGAGTTTGGCATCATCTCTGGTCTTGTGGATGGGCGACACCTCCATGTTTCGTGCCCCTCTATTGAACCGTGGATGGGAGGCCTCCTCACCTGCCTTCGGGAGTGCTAGGCCCGATGCATGTACGTGAACCGTCACCCTCATTCATCTTTTCTTTTCCCTTCCCCTTCCGCTCCGCCAAGGTGCGACCTATATAGTTAATCTCATCACCCAAGTTAACGTGGACCATCGGAAGATGAAGCTCAACGATGGGACGATGGGGGCAAATTGCATAGCTCGAGCACCACGGTGACGGAACCACCCACCCTATCGTAGATGCAACCCTATCCGATCTCCTAAGGCCGGACTCCACTTCATCCTCTCTCATCCCCTCAAGGGGATGGTTGCCTTCTCCGCCGGCAGAAACGTCCAAAGGCAATGTCGATGGTGCTCAGACATGATTCTCAACGAAAAAAGCTACATCAAAATTCAAAACGTAAAAGCAGGGGGTAAGCGCAAGAAGACAAACGATGGCTTCCCCACGTTTAGCCTACCCTAGGCAAGAATTGGATGGGAATGTTTGTGACCATATGATTCTCCGCGACTATCTGATTCTCCGCGACTGGACAGCTTCTGCACGATATATCACCAACAAATCAGGCTTCGCCACATCACCAATCCCTCTTTGGGTCCTGAGGAGTGATATGAAACACCGCCTCTTATACTCCCAAGATATAATTATTACGTCAGCACACCATCATGAGGGCGTTTTCACCCAGGCACCGTCCTTCAACCTGGATTCCTCCTTCCCAAGGCAAATTGGCCGATCAGACAAGTTTGACGTCAGCTTTTCTCTGGTTTCATCTCCTCACTTATCCACATTCGAACTCGGAAGCAGCTCGGATCGGCAGTGTCTAGCTTGAAGACGAGAGGTCATTGTAGATGATGTTTTGACGAGGTCCCACCGACAATGGGGCACTTCTGAGCTGGGCAAGTGGGACCCTTTGTAAATCGTCAATAGTCCTTGAAGACCGCATGACCTCGGCTCAAGGGATCAGCACGACCTAACCTTGACAAACAGTCGACGAGGATGACCTCTATGAAGTCGGATCATTCAGCAGCACAGTTTTACATAGGCGACCTCCACGATGTCAGCTCCCTCAGCAACACAGTTTTACATGAACAACCTCCGCGAGGTTGGCTCCCTCATAGCACAGCTCTACAGGGCAGACCTCCACGAGGTCGGCACTCTCAGTAGCAAAGCTCCATTAGGACGACCCCTACAAGATCGTCCCCTCATTGATGGCCCTCCATGAGGACAACCTCGACACCCAATGGCAGCTCCTCATCAGCAAAACTCCTACAAGGATGACCTCGATACCCGAGCACTCGCTTGCTTAGCAGGATCAGCCTGCACGACCACAGCGACATGATCTCAGGCGGATGAGCCACACCCTCTCCGGGCGATTGCCAGCGGATGGCATTTAATGCATGTTGGCATGCGCCGAACCGATAACTTTATCGAGGGGCACGCTTAAGGCAAGCGTGCCGAACGAACAACTTTATCAGAGGGGCGCATTTATGACATGCAGCTAAGATCCCGATAATCTTGCTGATAGCTGACAAGTTGGTTAAAAAAGGGTGTGAAGCCATCTAAAATGACAATCGTTTCCCACTCCTATAAAACCGACAGAGCATCCCCTTCGTCAGGTGTCTAAAATTTCATCTGCAATCTCCAACGCTCAACCCTAGTACCTCAAATCTCATCTCAAAATCTCTGTCTCCCCCTCACAAGCCTAAACCCCTAATGACAGCTACACTTGCAACCAACGCTCTCCTTCCTCCGGGTGATACTTAGGCATCAAAGGCGGATCGGAGGACCATCACCCCTCCGTTCCATCTGACATGTTTTCTATATGTTTCAGGCGACGATGAAGGAGTATCTCCCGGCCCGGCGAAACACTTTCTGGGCGCCCTGTTGCGTGAATACTTACCCCCAACAGTCGGATCCCGGCTCCATGAGATTCTAGGCATCAACACTTAAAGTTCTTGAAACAACAATAATTCAACAGCAATGTATTTATATATTTTCACTTATCATTTTAGCACACCAGAACCGTTCGAGCAAAGCTAGGCACCGTCGACTATTTTCGTTCCTTTCCTTTTCCATCCTTTCTTTTTTTCAAGGGGCATAGAGAATGCGAATGTCAATCTCACCCAAAAGAAGTGTTCACTTATCAATCTCACTCAAAGCTCATGTTTTGGAAGCATGGCGAGATTTAAAAGTTTGGAATTCTAGAAATATCCGGAAAATTGGAATTATTCAGCAATAGTTTGCTAGTAGGAATTTGTAGAACAAAACATTCAAAGCCAACCATATTTACGGTTAACTCATCAGTTTACCTTCATAGAAATCCCAGGTTTGCTCCCTACAGTCGAGGATAACCAATGATTAAAAAGCAGTACAAGCAGTACATGACTCTCACACATAATTTACTTGAATTTTGCTAATAACAGGGCAAAAAGTTCAAACAACCAAACTGTGAGATTTGAATCAAAATCTATTTTAAGCCTTTATTTAATTCCGGTTTTCTTATTTGTGTTTCTTTTGTGAGTCCAATGATGATTAGACACCTTAGTTTATTCTCGAATTGGAGTAGTTATTTTGCAATGGGCGAAAAGTTATACAAAGGGTATACCAGGATGCAAATGTTGTCAGGGGCAAATCATTCTAATTTCTGTTTGTATTAGAAATCGCATATACACTGTGTGCCAGTACAAAGCAAAAGTTGTCATATTAAGAGACGAGGATGCAAATCGCACAAAGCTGTACATATTTCTTAATTAAAAAGGAAGCAGAAGAAGAATGAGAAAAAGAAATATCAAAAAAGAACCCAAATAGATTTGCAGTCAAATAAAAACAAATATATGACAGCACAACAATGACATAAATGTGGGAAAAAGTAATTCCTAATCTTAATGGTATGATAAAATGATTACCTAAATATCATGTGTATACCAAACATGATATAAATTTTGAATCAAATATAACAATGCTTTTTGCCATGAATACAAAACTAAAATAAAGATCTTATCCATTTCTCTTGTCTACTCCTAACCTTAGTGATTTCTTGATGGAAGAGATTCATCACATCACAAAGTGTGTTCAAGGACTCTACTTTTATATCCCCTTCCATTAAGATGGTTATAGTAACGCCAACGAGCCTTTGCTCGGTTGGCGTTCTCTAACCCATCTCTCGTGGGAGGCGAGGGGTCGAGGCCCAGCGTGCGTGCTTTAAAATGCTTTCCGATGAATCAACAAAAACGATGGTTATAGGAATTAGTTATTATAACCAAATAAAATGGTTATAAGAATTAGTTATTACAACTAAATAACTAAATCTAAGTAATAACATTATTTCATAAAATTAAGTCATATATATACTATATATTGAGTCACATTATGTAATTTCCAACAATAAATTCATATTAAGAACAAACCAGAGGGAAGGATTAAACATATTTCTTTTTTCTATTTGTGTTATATTTCTATATTATCATCTTTGAATTGAACCAAAAGCCATAGATCAGGAGTAATCTTCATGTTAACATATACCATACAGTTTTCTAAATCTGTTTTCTAAATCTGTTCACTGAATGACCAAAACTAATTAAAATGATTGCGATCGGAGTAGATCGACTGAACACTAAACTAGTTGCACATGTTTCTCAATTAGTAAAAAAGCTGAATGAATGACTGGATGGAAAATGTAATAATAATACCAAAAGAAGAGAAAGAAAGAAGGAAAACAACCTATTAATATTTGTAAACAAATAAAACAAACTCATGACAGAATATAACAATGATGAAATTTTATCTTAAGAACAAGACCATATGGAAAAAGGATTAAAAATGCTTCTTTTTTTCCTTCCTATTTGTATTGCATCCCTACATTGTCATCTTTGTATTGAACCAAAGAAGTAATAATCTTTGTATGTTAACACATACTATACAATTTTAATCTTTGTATGTTAACATATACTATACAATTTTCTAAATTCCCAAATCGGTTTACTGGATGGGTAAGCGAGGTTAAATGATTGCGCTCAGAGGAGATCAACTGGACACCAGATTAGTTGTCTTCCCTACACCTAGTAAATCCAAGTTCTTTCTTTACCTATTAATTGGAACTTCTCTTTAAATCATTGGTTGATTCTTTAGCTTGAAAAATAATGATCAGCTTGCATTTACTTGAGGCAAGATTGACGTTTTCTTCTTCTAAGGCTATTCTGAGCACACAAAAGCTTGCACTTCCCGTTCCAGGTAATGCTGTGATGATATTAAAAAATCGAAGGGGATGTGTGTGTGTCTGTGTGTGTGTGATTTAATGTAGAAAAGGTGGCACCTGATCTAACAGATCAGGTGACAAAAGACAAAAAGGTGGAAAGTACAAGCCCCAACATGGGCTTGTACTCGTTGGGGGCCCACCTTTTTGTGTCTTGCACCTGATATATTAGATCAGGTGCCGATCTACATAAATCCCATATATATATATTCTTATTATATATGAGGGCTGTTTTTAAATTTGTCCCATGTTGCAATGTCACATCGTGTCACATGGGACAACCTACTTAAACACAAAACCCAAAACCCCACCCAACCCTCCAAAACACACCCAAATCCAAAACACCCAAAGTCACACCCCAATCAAAAAAACCAAAAACCCCACTCACATTAAAAAATCCCCACCCCCACACACTTTCCGGATAATTGCAGAAAAAACACACCACCTTCCCATTTTGCATTTTGGTCCTTTTGGACTCCGTTTTTGTGTGTTTGTTCCCCTCTTACATCCTGACACTGCCGACACACACACCCACAGTTATCGCTCCTTCTCGGTTACGAGCGTGCACCGTGTCGTGTTCATGAGGGTTGTTTTTTATCTGTGCACTTGGTGCATGTGCAATTTCTAGTATATATATATATATTTTTTTGAAGAATATGCTTTGCGTCTTTATTGATCTAACAGAAAGAATACAAGACACTCCCGGATGGAAGAAGGATGCAAGTAATGCAAGTAGAGGCACATGCGCCTACATCCTACAAAACAAGCACCTTCCGCTATCCGTAGGTCAAAATAAACCAAAATACAATGAATCTAATCAAGAAGCCCCCAATTTTGAGGGGCGGGGCCATCCTCAACCTGATCCCATCCAACATGCCGGAGAGCAATCCTAACATCATCAGCAATATTGTCAAACAGGCGGGTTTGCATCAGATTGGTGCCATCAAAGATTCTCCTGTTTCTCTCTCCATATATGCCAAATCATCACAGCCAGGACCGTTCTGACAAGCCTACCGACGTTCTTCTTATGAAAATGAGTAAGGATCAAGTCACCTATACCCGTCAGAGTAGATGGAAGAGCAGAGGTGATCCCAAGTTTAAGAAAGCTCCTGCAAAGAATGTATTTAGTATAGCTGCACTCAAAAAATAAATGATCTCTAGTATATATATATATATATATATATATATATATATATATAGGTAAAAGGGATCTAGAGTGCCTCCTTAGATTCAATCTAAGGAGGCGCCCCCGTTTTTCCACATCTCCCACAATTTTTTTGAAATTCTTTTTCAAGTGTTTGTTGTTCAACTCATGGATGATCAACATATCAAATTTCAAGGTATTCCAATACTTTTTGAGCCCCCATATTCCAACCCAAAACTCAACCCAACCCCCCAAAACACACCCAAATCCAAAACACCCAAAGTCACACCTCCAATAAAAAAACCAAAAACCCCACTCACATTAAAAAAATTCCCCACCCCCACACTTTTCGGACAATTGCAGAAAAAACACCACATCTTCCCATCTTGTATTTTGGTCCTTTTGGACTCCATTTTTGCGTGCTTGCTCCCCTCTTACATCCCGACACTGCCGACACACACAAACTCACAGTTATCGCTCCTTCTCGGTTGCGAGCGTGCACCGTGTCGTGTTCATGGGGTTGTTTTTGCTCTGTGCACTTGGTGCACGTGCAATTTCTAGTGTGTGTGTGTGTGTATATATATGTAAAAGGGATTGAGAGTGCTTCCTTAGATTCAATCTAAGGAGGTGCCCCCATTTTCCCACATTTTCCACAATTTTTTGGAATTCTTTTTCATGTGTTTGTCGCTCTACTCATGGATGATCAACATATCAAATTTCAAGGTATTCCAATACTTTTTGAACCCTCATCTACCCCTTGCAACTTCAATGGTCTGAAAACATGCCGAAACCCCCATGAAGTTGCAAGGGGTGATGATGGTTCAAAAAGTATTGGAATCCCTTGAAATTTGGTATGTTGATCATCCATGAGTTGAACACCCATGAAAAAATTCCAAATAAAATGTGGGAGATTCGGAAAAATGGGGGCGTCTCCTTAGATTGAATCTAAGGAGGCACCCTAAATCCCTTTTAGCACGTTTTCAGACCATTGAAGTTGCAAGGGGTAGATGGTGGCTCAAAAAGTATTAGAATACCTTGAAATTTGGTATGTTGATCATTTATGAGTTGAACAACAAACCAATGAAAAAAATCCAAAAAAATTTGGGAGATGGAGGAAAAATGAGGGCGCCTCCTTAGATTTCATCTAAGAATGCACCCTACATCCCTTTTTCCAAATATATATATATTCCATATATATATAAAGAATGAGAATGATCAAGTATCCTCCCAAATTGGAAGGATATACAGAGTTTATTAATGAGTATTTTAGTAATTCAACTTTGTTAGAATGCCTTTCATCATTTAGGATAGGCCATCGAAGGCCTACCTTAGCTTTTGGGCCCTCAGGCTTTTGCTGATGACGTGTTTGTGTGTTTGTAGGCATCTTATTGTGTGGTATATCACCACTTAGTCATCCCTCCCGTCCAATTTGTACCTTGCATAGAAGTGGATTAGCATTAGCACTCTTCGTAAACATGAGTTGGTAGAAGGTGTGGATGTTTTGCCCTTTGCAGTGTTTGACGGAACACGATGGTTTCGACCTAACGATCGTGCATGGTGCTTCAAGGAAGAATTGCTGACTTGAAATTTTATCGTAACACTTGGACAAAGCATTTGGATAATGAGCTTTTAATAGCCTGTCTAGATATGATGCTCAGACCAGATATTTAGACTTGTCATATTGGCACGTCTCTTGGGTGGAGATTTTGGGCACGAAAGAATTATTATGACGGGTTCGCAGTTATGTCCCTTTACATGGTCAATAAGCTCGCTCAGAGGGTAGATGATATGGCTCCAGCACTCCATTGTGCAATAAGCATGCATGATACCATATATTGATAAATAATTTGGTGCCCATCATTGATTGTGTCACTTCAATGATCATGTTGCACATAAGTTGTTCGCATGCATGGAGGGCCACATGTCATGATCTTATGAGCTTTTCAAAAGCACAAGGACGAGGATATTGTAAGTTATTGCATCACCCCTAAGTTTGTTTTGATGACAAATAAACAATTAGTGTTGATAATATTGTTTTATGAGATGATTCATGAGGGTAGGAAATCAAGTCTATAATGGTCAACATCAACTCAAGCTCAAAAAGAACATTAAGATGAAGTTAAAGATTGAAATTTAGTGAGCATATGGATTCGAGCTCAATAACGAAGATTTGAGACACGTCCATTGTGGAGTGCAAAACTTCTCAAGACAAGTCAAGAGCCAAGGAAAATACATCACGACTCCCAAAATAGTGAGTTGTATATTCATCTTTTGTAAACTTGTCTTAGATTGTTGGAGTCTTTAAGTTAAAGCTTGCACATCTTTGAAAAGTATTTTTAATGTTTTAGAAATGTTATTAAAATAAATAGTTTAAAATCATTTAGCTAGAAAATGCCAAAGTTTTCTCATATGTATCGGTGTATCAAAAAATTGGTGCACAATGGTTGCTCTTTGGAAATTTTGGCTTCTGCTGGGAGTTGACTCCTGTTGTGCAGGGAGTCGACTCCTGTTGTGCAGGGAGTCAACTCATGAGCAACTGGCTACTCTTGGGGCTTTCTGTTTCTGCCAGGAGTCGAATATTGTGGTGTAGGTATGTGATTACTAGGTCAAGCGTCGACTACTTGTGGTATAGGAGTCGACTCTAAGGCCCCAATGGTCGAAAATTGACTAATTCCTTAATTGACACGAATGTGTCGGTTTTTATCTGTCGGGAGATGATTTTTTAGATCTGTTTTTTGCGAAAATCATCTTTATAAATAGAGAGCTTTTGCAAGAGTTTTATAAGAATTTATAAGGAATACTAAGCATTTTTAAAGGCTAATTTTCAAGTGTTTCAAAGCTTTTTCATCCCTCTCTTGCCCTCTAATTTTTCAAGGCCATTTTGTTTTAATCTTCTTACTAAAGCTTTTAATCGATTTCTGGCGTTCTTTGATCTAAATCTCTAGAGCTTAATCTCTATCATTTTGAGAATAGATCAAGTTGTTTTTTATTCTTAAGGGTTTTAATTTTCTTTATTTTGAGATCAAAAAAAAAGATTTTTCCATAGCCACTTATTCATACAAGCTTGATATTCTTGGCTTTAGGAAGTTGTAATCTTCATCTTCAAAAGAGAGTGAGTGTAAATCCACACAAAGTAATTGGTGGTAAGTGGTTGTATTATTGTTGAATTTGTTGGAAAAGTCACAGGTGTTAAGGCCCTCACTTGGTGAAGTTTGGTGTATTGGAAGACCACTTAGTGGAGAAGTGGTAATTGTAATTGAAAGCCCTCTTAGTGGAGAAGATGCGTGGTTGTAGAAATTTCTTGTTGGAAGACAAGGTGTTGGAAGCCCTCTTTGGTTGAGAAGAGGCATTAGTGGATGCTGGATGTAGGCCTAGCGTTGTTCAAACCAGGATAATTCTTGCTTGTTTGCATTTGTCGCTTACTCTTGTCTATCATTTACTATTTGCTTGCTTATTTGTGTTATTATTCCAATGTGCACTTCATTTCACTATTGCAAATATTTAGAGTTAGTTGACTAAGTATCTAGTGGAGTAACTTCCATATGAGACCTAAGCAATTTAGGAGGGTTTAAATTTTAATTAAGCATTTTTTATCAACATTATTCAACCCCTTCTAATGTTGCTTACCATTTACGAGATCCCAACATGTGATATCAGAGCATATGTTGATTAGATGGAATCAACATGATGAGACACAACCATAGCTTAATGACTTCTCCCTCCAATGGTACAAACTTTCCTGTCTGGAAGAAGAGAATCAAGATGTTTTTAGAGGCCAAGAACTTGGAGTACGGGACCTTCCTTCAAGAGCCTTATGAAGTTCCTATTTAATCAAATGGAGGTCTACCAAATGAATCTGAAGTTAATGCATTTACTTTACACTTGTTTATCTCATGATGTTCTCAGGAGATTTCAGGAGCTACTACTCCCCACCAAACAGTGAAAATCCTAGAAGAAAAGTATAGAGAGCATATTAAGGAATTCCTACCAACCGCGGGCCACACCAAAAACGAGTTGTGCATGATGGAATATCAAAAGGAAATTAAGAAAGAAAAGCTTGTGTGGACATGGGACAAAGTTGAGTACGAGGAAGAAAAATTTGATGATCATATGGACTATTGCTTCATGGGTTATTCAACGGCATCTTCTAACCAAGACTCTTGTAGTGACTCAGATAGTGATGATGATGTTGTTGTTGCTGATATTCATGATAAATATGATTCTCTATATGATCAACACAAACAATTAATTAAAGAATGTGCTAAGTTAGAAAAAGTTCACAAACGATGAAAAATAAACGTGATTGTTGAAGTTGATTATGATGCTATTCTACATGATCATAATTGTTTAAAGAGTAAATATGATGTTTTATCTCGTGACCATGAATGTTTGAAAAACTATCGTAATGCTTTAGTTTATAATCATGATGATCATAGTACATTATAGCATGATTATGATTGCTTTAAGGCTAAGTGTGATGCTAAGTGTGATCGTTAGAAAAAGTTCACAAACGATGAAAAATAAACAAGATTGTTGAAGTTGATTATGATGCTATTCTACATGATCATAATTGTTTAAAGAGTAAATATGATGTTTTATCTCGTGACCATGAATGTTTGAAAAACTATAGTAATGCTTTAGTTTATAATCATGATGATCATAGTACATTATCGCATGATTATGATTGCTTTAAGGCTAAGTGTGATGCTTTATTACATAATTATAAATCTTTGAAAAATAAGCATGCTATTTATTTTTCTAGCTTGAATGATAGAGTTGATTCAATTGCTAATGATGTTTGCATGGGTAAGCTAAAGTACGAAGAATTAGTTCTTAAGTTTGATTGGTTTAAGAAAAATCATAGTGCTAAAGCCACCACCACACATAAGCATCATTCCACTACACATAATGTAGTTAAGAATGTTCACATTGTTAGACCTCCTCATGCTAGAAAGAATCACGCATTTATGTATGGTAGATATACTAAAAATGCTAAAATCGATACTCAGAATGCACCTCTCAATGCAAACACCTTAAAACCCACATGTAGCACACAATGATAGAAAATTTGTTAAAATGCATGCTGATATGATATGAGTGCTTAAGAATTTAAATCTTAAAGATATAAATGCTTACATTCATAATATTGTTAGAAATATGCATAGGAAAGCAAATCCATATCGGACTTGGATTCCTAATGGATGATCCTATTTGAACCAATATTTGTATGATATACATGTGCTTTCATGTCTATATTGTTGATACCCTAGTGTAGGATAGTAGAATGTAAATTAAAATATAATTTTATGGTCTGTGATAAGATTAGTTTAATTGTATATCATGTTTAGATCATTTTCTACACTGTGCTATCAGGAGACTACTTATGAATATATAAGTGTCGATTACTGTGTGATGATACTGTCATATTTTTGCTTTAGGAGTCGACTATTATAGATTCAGGAGTCGATTACCGATGTATTATTCAGTCAGTAACTTAATTTACATTCTGTTTTAATTTAACATTTAGCATATGATTGGTCATGATATGCTTGTGGTACATATATCTCGTTGATTTATATTATGCATATCAGTGAGATTGATAGTTTGGGAATGGAATTTTTAATGTGTCATGAAAATCATATTTTTAGCTTAATTGTGATAATGGTCTTAATAAAACCCCAAGAACCCAAAGACATTGGGTACCAAAAGTTTTAATTTCAGATACTATAAACAAAATGAGGCCAACCACATTCATCTTCTTGGTTTACACTGAATATTGCTCAAAAGAGAAGATTAGGTTTATGTATGCACATTTGTAGGGGAGCCAAAGTTTGTAAGTATGTATAATTAGAATTATTCAACAAGTGGAATCAAATGTGTGATATATGTTTTGATTACTCACACACACTTTGGTTTATGATTAGTATGACACATGCATATTGCTTCTTTTAAGACATGAATGTTATAGTGGGATCATGATATGCATATTCTTGAAAAAGCATGTCTTATAGAGATGCATTATGATATCATGATAATGTTGAGCAATATGTATAAGTTGTTATGATTCTAAGTTCATTTGTGATATATTGATACATTGCCATTCTTGGAATTGTGTGATATTATTACTCACATGTGTATACTTGTGATATTTCTAGTCTCACACATTCACATTTTGTGAGTAATATTAGGATACATGTTTCATTGGATATCTCTCTTGATTTGCTATAATTTGTAGTATCACATTTTTGAACTTCATTATGAATGTTGAATATGTTCTAAAAGGAAATGAGTATTAAGACTCGTTCAAAAGAAAAACAATGTTGGATATTGTATCACCCCTTTAGAGACTATTCCATTACTTAATGAATGTCAAGATTTGTGATATACTATAAGTTATGATAGATATGCTTACTTGAGTTTATTGTATTAATGGTCATATGCTATACTGACTCTTTTGTTATATTTGGATAATCTCGTTTGAATAAATTTTATGGTACTTATGCTTATACTTCAACATTTATGCACATTTGACTTACTGAGATTCATATGAGATATATGAGATATTGTGACATGCTTATAACACATCTTATGACACATTATGTTCACACCTCACTTAGCTTACATTCCTTATGCAACATGTTTAGTGAAGTATGCTAGCATTAATGACATATGTGTTGACGTATAATTATCCTCTTGTAAGTGTCTTACTTATGATATAGCATGTGGTATAACCCTTGGTACCATACTTTTCGCTGAAATCTATGGTTTTTTGGATGTTTATTTCACAAGGACAAAAATTCATAGAAACGGATTTGTAGTTTTGAGTCACCCTTATCAAGAATTCCATTCTTCATGGATATCAAAGGATTATATTATGCCTTGATGATTACAAAACTTTCTTATAAAATTTAGTGTATTGTTCATTTGGAAATATGTTACATTTTTACATATTTCATATGTTAGATGTCCATATATATTATAAGTTGCATGTTTAGACATACTATGTTCATGCTAGAACTTTTATAATACGTTTGAACCAATGTTGCTTTTTGATCACCCTATATGCATCATGTTGATTTCATTAGGGGGAGAGAAATTTAAAGTTGTTAAGTCATGATCCAAATGATGATTATGTCACTTTTGTATGCAATGACAACACATGGTATGCATGATAGAATAAAAAATTAATACACTTTTTTCATGATATGCTTATGCTTGTTGTAATTGTGTCACATTTAGTTAGTTATTGATTACCCTCTCCTTGATATTCTTCTTGTTAATGTCAAAAGGGGGAGAGAAATATATGCATATTGACTTCACATATGTTTAGCACTCACATTGGCACACCTTGATACAAAATATGATACACATGCTTTGCATTTGCTTATCCCTAATATGCATTCATGCCGTGGGAGTTTCATTACTTTTATGCATCATTGTAGGGGGAGTAAGTATCTTATCTTTGTAATTTCATATTTTCTAGCAAATTGTTTGACATTATCAAAAAAGGGAAGAATGTTGGTTATTGCATCACCCATATGTTAGTTTTGATGAAATGCAAACAATTAGTGTTGCTAATAGTATTTTATGAGATGATTTATGATTGTATGAAATCAAGTCAACAATGGTCAACGTCAACTCAAGCTCAAAAAGAATGTTGCTGTGAAGTCAAAGCTTGAAGTTTGGTGAGCCTATGGATTAGAGCTCAACAATGAAGATTTAAAGCTCATCTAAGTATTTATGGAATGCAAAGCTTCTCAAGACAAGCCAAGAGCCAAGGAAAATACATCAAGACTATCTTGACTCCAAGATAGTGTGGCGTATTAATATTTTGTAAACTTGTCTTAGTATGTTTAAGTCATTAGTTGAAACTTGCACACTTTGAAAAATATTTTTAAAGTTTCAGAAATGTTTTAAAATCATTTACATAGAAAATCTCAGAGTTTTCTTATATGTATCACTGTTTCAGAAACTTGGTGCACAATGGTTGCTCTCTGGAAATTCTGGCTCTTGCTGGAAGTTGACTCATGTCATGCTAGGAGTTGATTCCTGTTGTGAACGGAGTCGACTTCTAAATGTATAGGATCGGCTACTGAGCAGCTGGCTGCTCTTAGGACTTTCTATTTCATGCCAGGAATCGACTACTCTATTGCAGGGAGTCGACTACTGGTTGTATAGGAGTGGACTGTCAGGCCCAACGGTCGAAAATTGATTGCTTTTTTAATTGACGTGATTGTATCGATTTTAATCCGTTGGGAGATGATTTTTTGGATCTGTTTTGTGTGAAAATCATCTTTATAAATAGAGAGCTTTTGCAAGAGTTTTATAAGAATTTACAAGGAATATTAAGCATTTTAAAGGCTAATTTTTAAGTCTTTCAAAGCTTTTTCATCCCTCTCTTGCTCTCTAATTTTTCAAGGCCATTTCTGTTTAATCTTCTTACTAAAGCTTTTAAGCGATTTCCGGTCTTCTTTGATCTAAATCTCTAGAGCTTAATCTCTTTCATTTTGAGATTAGATCAAGTTGTTTTTTATTCTTAAGGATTTTAATTTTCTTTATTTTGAGATCGAAAAGAGATTTTTACATAGACACTTATTCACACAACAAGCTTCATCTTCTTGGCTATAAGAAGTTGTAATCTTTACCGTCAAAAGAGAGAAAGTGTAAATCCACACAAAGGATGTGGTGGTAAGTTGTTGTATTGTTGTATTTGTATGAAAAGCCTCAGGTGTTAAGATCCTCACTTGGTGAGATTTAGTGTATTGAAAGACCACTTAGTGGAGAAGTGGCAATTGTTATTGAAAGCCCACATAGTGGAGAAGTGGTATGGCTGTAGAAATTTCGTGTTAGAAGAGAAGGTGTTAGAAGCCCTCTTTGGTTAAGAAGAGGCATTAGTGGATGCTGGATGTAGGTTTAGGATTGTTCGAACTTAGATAATTCTTGCTTGTTTGCATTTGATTCGTTGTCCCTTACCTGTGTCTCTCATTTACTCTTTACTTGCATATTTGTGTTGTTATTATTCCAATGTGCATTTCATTTCTCTATTGCAAGTATTTAGAGTTAGTTGACTAAGTACCTAGTGGGGTAACTTCCATAGAAAACTTAAGCAAATTAGAAGGATTTAAATTTTAATTGAGCATTATTTTTTATCAACAATATTCAACTCCCTTATAGTGTTACTTGACATCTATAGCAAGGTTTGAGGTTTCGTCCGATACCCTTAGTGTCTCGGTGGGTAACGAGACCGAAACTAGTGGGTCAGTTTTGGTATCGGTCGAAAATGAACGGTATCAGTCAGTTACGGCCGATACCGGCCGGTACCATTCAGTATTGGTCGAAGACGGAAGAAGAAAAATGTGTAATTAAATAAAAATTCTCTAAAATACCCAAAAATGAGATATTGACATGATATTCACACCATACATTTGTCTAACCATATTACGCTTTATTTACAGGTTTGCCATATATTACTTAACGAGAGAGTGTATTTAGCTAAATGGGTAACGTGAACAGCATATGTTTAACTAATATTATTCATAATTATGTTATATGTTACAAATTATCTTTATTAGTTTGCAATTATCTTATTAGTAACAAATTTTAACTACTATTGTTAGTTACCTGTAACTTATAATTTTTGAAACTACCTATATGGACGAACCGAAACTCACTTTTGAAACCGTCGAAACGGACGATACCGATACCGAAACCTAAATTTTCGAGAGAACAATACCGAGACCTCAAACCTTGATCTACAGGATCCCAATAGTTACAAGCATCATTGAGAGGCTCTATACAACAAAGCTTAAGGTGAACAATCATAATCACTTAGGCGGCACAAAGAAGACGAACGACGAGGGAATGACAATGGTCTAGCGTGCTCGCCGCCAGAGGAAGCCAAAGGAACAAATCTTCAAACATTTGTTGGGGGCCAAGCGATGAAATATGAAATGCGATACATGATGGGGGCACACCTACCGAGAGGTGGGGTGCCCCGGACCCCCTACCGGGGGTACCCTAGCTCCCCTAAATTTGGGGGGGGGGGCAAAGGTACCCTGATACCCCGAGGTGGAGGGGAAAGGGGCAATGCAAATACAAAGAGCCGTTATATTACGACGATGTAGTGAAACAAATGACGCATCATGGCAAGAGGGGGTACCCCAACCCCCACGGGTAGGGTACCCTAGCTCCCCTAACATGGGAGTAGGGGAACCCTGGCTCCCCTATGGAGGGGGCAAGGGTACCTCAACTCATGGGAAGCGGGTGATCTAGCAAATGACTTTCGCGAGAAGGTGGAAAAATAGAGTAATGATGGCTTGCAACCCCATAGGGGGTGGGTGCCAAGTTCCCCTAGGATGGGGGCTAGGTACTCCTTCCAACTATATGCACAGGTTCAAGCATCAAGGGGAACGACGAAAGGCCCTCAATGGTGCATCAATATTACGATGAAGAGCAGAACAAACTTAGAACGAGACGAGTGGTACCTGACCCCTACCCACCCGAAGGGAGGGGTAACCGGCTCCCCTACTATGGGAGCATGGGGCATAGGGTACACAGCCCCCCCTAGGGAGTGGCAGGGTACTCTGATAAGCCATGTGCGGGTGTTGGAGATCAGAGTGCATCGTTGCGAAAGAATGTGAATGAAAGTGCCTTCTCAAGCAATAAGGAGATAGCGAAACTACCTGATGAGGATTAACTTGATGAACAAACGGGTTATCCGTGTGCCACCCTAGTAGGGTGTGCAACTGAGCCCGTCATCATGAAAATTCTTGAAGTAGGCAAGGGGATAAGCATCGCGATGAGGATGTATGAAATGCAATACAATGAGACGAGTGGGGAACAACCACACAGGCCCACATAGGGGTGGGTACCCTAGCTCCTCTGGGTTAGGGGCAGGTGTACCCCAAGTACCTGGGGTAGGGGAAGCCTCCTGAGTGTGTCGCCGCAACCATTAAGGAAAGAGTAATTGGTCTTGATCTTGAGGAAGCGATGAAGTGTCCAAGTAAGAGTACACTGCGTTGAGAGGAGTCATCCATGCACCACCTTATTAAGTGGCATGTGTATCCAAGTGAGATTGGCATAGATGCGACAAGCACATGATAGTGTCAAGCATCGAAGGAGAAATTGGTACAGATGCACCATGTAGACAATAGCGTCAAGCATCAAATGAGAGAATGGAACAGATGTAACACGCAGGCTATAGCATCAAGCATCAAAGAAGGGATTGATGTGGACGCAACATGCACACAATAACGTCAGATTCCTATGCATCGAAGCTTTTTCTACTCTTTTATTCAAAAGCTTTACTTTTGCAACCGCATAAGCGATGACAAACACACTACACAGTATAGAATGTGATGTCAGTATAGAATGCATATCCCCATCTTCAATATATCCATCACAAATCAGTATATGGAATTAGAGAGAATCACATCTCCTTATTATTGACCAATTGACAGGACGTCAACACTTTACACGTATCCAATAAGTATGCTATCAACCCATATAGAGGGGCTAAAATTTGGCAGGGGCAATAGAGAATTGCATATCCTTTAGATTGTATGATAGATTAGAAGCTAGCACTTAGTGCATATCTTACGAGCAATGTGACCAACCCTAATAGGGGAGTAAAGATCAGATGTAGTTAGCAGATGTCATCTATCTACATAGTTGGATGAGTGATAGTACATCAACATTCCTGAGCTTGACCTTATTTTTAGCTTTAATACCATCCTTAATGGGGAAGAACAAGATCAACAGAAGTTAACGAATATCACCTTCTCATATAATTAGATGAGTGATTGGATGTCAACAATCATATGCATATCCTCATCTTTAGCTTTACAATCACCCCATTAGGGAAGGATCGAGATCAACATGAGTTAGTAAATTACACACACACACACACACACCCCCCCCCCCACATATTGCCTTAGCGCATAAGATGGGATGTAAGCGTCTAGCGTCTAACCATTTTAACTAGAAAACAAGCCCCTAACATATAAGGTTGGTCGAATTGAGGGAGGTTGGTCGAGTTGAGGATAAGTTAGCAGCCATCGCCTCTCATTCCATGTACATGTGTTTACGCTAATAGATTGTCGGTGATAATTGCATATCCCTTTCTTATGTGATGGCGAGAGATAAGATATTAATATTCCATCTCATTAATAACATATCAAGATGAGTTGTTCAGTGATAGCTAAAGAAAAATGCTTTTTATTACAACCACGAAAAAGGTTACATATATTTTTCACACATATAACTTCAACATGGTGTAGTTCTACAAGTGAAGTACATTTCATGCTTGAGATATCCGCTAACTTCTCACTATCTTGAGCTCATAATTGGCGGGTCTATACTTTCCTTTTAGCTTAGTTGAGGATAGATAGTGTGTTTTAACCATATCATGCTCATTTCAAGCTTGCCTTATTCCACCCAGAGTAAAATTTTCATCGTTTGATAATATAAGGATACCACTACCTTTAAGGCCACCAAGGAAGGCCATTCAAGAATTATGTTGTACACTAATGATGCACCAACAACGATGAAATCGAGATTCAACTGTATCCTTCTGTCAGTCTCATCTCCTATTGTCATATGTAAATTGATTCTTCTTACAATACGAGCTTGGTGTCATGTGATTCCAGTGAATGGACTTGTACAAGATCCCAAGATCTTATCAATCCTAAGCTTGTTAAAGTGGTCAATGAACAATATATCTGTTGGGCTACCTATGTCAACCAGGATTCATCGAACGTAGTAGTTAATCATCTTTGCCTTAATGACTATTGAGTCATCACACTCCACATTAAGTCCTTCCAAATCTTTTCAAGAAAAGAAAATGGGCTGGTCAGTGTTTCTAAAGGACGCAAGGAGATTGACGTTGCCAATATATATGCGTCTACCCAAAACATCTCAGCCTTTGATAATCACATAGACCACCCTTACCTCATTTGGGCTTTCATCTCTTTAAATGTAATCATTGCATCTTTCGCATGCGGGTTCCACATCGTGTACCTTCATGTACCTCCGTAGCTGGTATTATCGTACCAACTCTTCAATATCATACTTGAGCTACGTGCACTCATCTGTTATGTGGTCATGGTATATGTAGTACTTGCAGCACAGATTCTTGTCCCTTTTCTCTGACTCTTTCTGCATACAATGTGGTGTTTAACGTGAGAATTCATCACGTTGCACCTGCATCAAAAATCTGGGACCATGGCACATTGATAGGAGTGAAATGCTTCAACTGACTGGGGAAGGAGTCCAGCGATTACATTTGTCCTTAGCACTATTCTTTCTGCATTTGTTATGGCCATGGTCTCCTTTCTTCTTGCCCTCATCCTTAGGGTCATGTGTGAGACTAAGCTCTTTGGTGTTAATATAGATATCAGAATTGATCGTCAAATTATTCTAGATCTTGGGTAGGTTAGTAACCGAATGGTGATTGAGATCTAGGTTATTGATTTCATTCATCAAGACCGAGATGACATTATTCAAACTCAACACCTTTATGTTAAGCATGGCATCACTGAATCACTTTATGTACTTATATAATGGCTCTGTATCACCCGTATCACCCTGTTATATGCTGATCAATAGAATAGAGTAATGTTTCCTCTTCCTTGCTGGGTAAAGAGTTCAACAAGCAAGCTGGAGATGCTCCCAAGCTCAAGGGTTTCGAACCAATTTTGTATCGTGTTAGATCCAGCCCACTTGGGGCCTATTTTATTGTGTTTTGTGTTATTTTATTATTGTAGGGATATTGTGGTAATTAGACTTTTAGTTAGGATTCTTATAAATAAGATGGGAGGCTAACCGGCCCTAATATGCGGAATTTGAGAGTTGTTTGATATTTAAGAGGAGAATGTTTCTCGATCTAGTGAGGATGCGAACGTACTCTATAAATCGGCGTCTTGGAAGGGCGATTACCCCCTTTAAGTGTAATCAATCTATCTTTATTTTTAGTATTATTCTAATAAAAATCGTATCTTTGCCTTGGTTCCTATCATATCGCTTTCATCAAAATGCTTGAAAATGCACAATATTGTATCGCGTCGTTAAGCCCGTGAAGCTGCATGAATTTCTGTATCGATGAACATATTGCACAAGATCTCGCATGTCATCATACTTCCAAAGTTTTTGGAGGTAAAAGTCCTTAGGTAAGAAGCTTCTATTATAGCCTTTGTAAAGGTTAGTACACGTAGATGGGTACCAATATCTCCTAGGATTTTCGTCTTCTCTTTCTTCACCTCATCAAGTCTCTTTCAGAGTAGCTTCAGCTACATGTCGTAGCACTCTACACCTGCATGGGGGTACCAAAGGTCCAGCACTCGGTTGGAAGTATTTGGTTGTATACTTGGACCACATTCTCCACCAAAGGTAGTGGATTGATGACTAAGAGCATGAGGTTGATGCAGGGTAAGAGTGGGGTGGTTATTAGGAGCATAGTGTGATCATACCTCATGCTCAGGACCATCATGATCCTAATGATGCTATGTAATGTGATGGGCTTATTGATGTAGCTCTTGGACAAGTTACGCATGCAATATAGCAAGACAAGTTACGCATGCAATATAGCAAACCACTCTTGCAACTATCATTATAGCACGTTAAACACCTCTAATATCGAATGACCTGTGGGTGAGGGTGAAAGTGGTGGTGGAGCACCTTATTCGACATTATACTCATGCATTGTAGGACTGTTGGTGTACTTGTCATTATTTGTTTAATACCTCGGGTTTTTTTATGTATTATACATGACAATGTCCGCATTCTTACAGATGACATCAAAGATGTTGTGAAGTGCAAGTGGATCTGAACAACTCCTTTCCACTTTCCACTTGTCACATGCATATGGGTCTAGATGGCTTCCTTTCACTTATCACGTACGTAAATGAATCTGGATGGCTTCTTTACAACTGTCTTAGGTCATCGTACTAATCTGCACATACCACCACCCAAAAAAGTTAGCGAATTGAACCAAGTTAGGCTCCCTGGTTTCGGCTCCACCGACGTTCAAGTCAGAACCCAAGGAATATAATATAAAATATATATAATTGAGGGAGTATCTGATAATGAGAATGATCATACCTCCTTTCAAATGAGAGGGATATATGGAGTTGATGAACTCATGAAAGTGTATTTTAGTACTTCAATTTTACTGATAGGTCATCCATTATTTAGGTTAGGCCATCGAGAGCTTGTATTAGCTCCTGGACCCACGGACCTTTCTTGATGATGGACTTGAAGCAATCTTATTGTGATGTATCACCAACAAGCTTCCCTCTCGTGGTGGGGCTTGCTCTCCAATGACCTTACCACTAGATGCCTATGCACCTTCAATCATTGATGTCACACACCATTGTGTCCCCTATACACACTAAAAACTCTCGACTGCCAATGCATTCCATCTTTCTTGCACATAATCCACTTCTGCTCCATCTCTTTGCCTTCTGAGCTTGACATGCATTTACCCTGTTCTTTAATTACACCCTCAAAATGGTAAGGTTATCATGACATCTTAGAGACACCAAAGCTTCGGTGTCACTCATTAACAAATGCTTCGTTATCCACTTAGATTATATATGGTTGCATGATCTCTTAAGGTCTCCAACATTATACTAAAGCTTCTACATTGTGCTGAGTAGGGGAAATATTTCTGTATTCTTAACACGCTCTCGCAAGATGCAGCCTTTTGCTAGAAGACGAACCTAATATTTTTTGTGGATTGGTATTTCTATTTTATCCGCATGTTAAATGCGTACCAAATATGATTTGAAGTATGTTGCTATAACATCATCTTAAAGTCCCTTCCATTCAACCAAAACTCCAATGTTGTAATGATGATCGAGGGAAATAATTTTATGTTCTAACAGTATCATCAACTGGAATTGCAAATATCTAAAAACATCAAAACTAAAGCATTCCGTGATCATGGTTTAACTGACCATTGGTGAAATATAGTAGATTACTATAATCAAGGGAAAATAATTTAGTATCTAGTATTTTTGTACTTACAAGCGATGGCCATTTAAATGCTTAAATCTCGTCGAAACGTGGGAGGGCTATATAGCACATTGGAGTGGACAGCTTAAGAAATTAACAATTATCCATTATTTACAGTTCTTTTTATTAGGGCTTAACTTAGGTCTACTTTTCTTTCTTTTTACATGCTCACAATGA
Organism: Scilla litardierei; assembly: GCA_030789695.1. Taxonomy (NCBI): domain Eukaryota; kingdom Viridiplantae; phylum Streptophyta; class Magnoliopsida; order Asparagales; family Asparagaceae; genus Scilla; species Scilla litardierei. The sequence goes on from CM061141.1 coordinate 44,884,207, forward strand.
AGAAAAGACACAGCATGCCATATAATGACTGTAGGAGCTATCAGCCTTCGACAATATGAGAATTGGATATGTTCATTTTGTATGGATTTCCTAAACAATTAATCTGATTGCAATTAACCAAAGCAATTGCAACCATTGAGACCACGTATCTTCTTTAACCATACTAATTTTTTGATTCCTACACTCACAAAGACATTTTGACTCTTAAAACGATCTTTAATCAGACTAAAATAAGGAAACCACAGAAACAGATCAATAAAAATGCATGCTTTGTTTCAGGGGACTCAACATCCCTAAATTAAAGTTGAGGTAAAAGATCGGATCTTTTCAATTAAAATCATCAAACACTAAACCAAACATCATACAGAGGGCATGCTTATTCATCTCTAAAGCAAAAAAAAACAAGAAAAAAATGCGTACAACAATCAGCATTCCAAAATAATCTGCAATCAAACTTCAAGATACTAAAGAGAAGAATTGCATCAAAGAGGAATCACTCTTCATATCCAAGCACAAAAGCACGAATCTTTTCGAAAGAATTCATCAAAACTCGTAACTAAAATCAAATTAAATATGTCATGATTCAAGAAATCTTACAATGTACTGAAATAAATTTGCTGGGCCTCTGGATAGAGATCCTCAAACCTCGGGCTGAGGGCCGTCTGCTGCTGATGGGAGGAATGGGGCGGAATCTGAAGATCCTCAGGGGCAAATAACTGCTGCTGCGGTGGCGGCTGCGGTGGCGGCTGCTGCTGCGTCGGCGTCGGCTGCTGCTGCTGCGTCGGCGTCGGCGTCGGCGTCGGCTGCTGCTGCTGCTGCGTCGGCGGTTCAATTGGGGTTCGTGGGCTTTGAATCGAAGCATTACGACGGGCGCGTAGGGTTTGCGAAGGCTGAACGATCGGATGTCGCTGCTGATCGGGGGGATTTGGGGGCTGCCGTCTGCTACGACCTTGAGATGGCGAATTCTGAGGGCTGGGAGTTCGGTCTTGCCGCTGCAGAAGAACATCCATTCGGATGAACCGCCGTAGCCTAGCCCGCTGCTGCCGCGGATTTTGCGGGCTCCGCGGGCTTGAGGTTTGGGGGATTGGGGCTTGCGAGGGCTGAAAGATCTGGGGTTGCTGCGCCCCATGCTGATCGGAAACATCTGGGGCCCGCCGCTGGATTCGACCCTGAGCTGACGATTCCGCCGACTGGTCGGCATTTTGATTCGATGGAGGGCGGCGCTTTCGATTAGCCATCAAGACTAGACTTCTTGATTTTGAATTCCTCGGGGAGCGCGCGGGGGATTACGAATGGACGAAGTTACCCTTCTTCTTGAAAATAATTACGCAAAGGAGCAACATGAGCTGGTGTTCTATTCCGTTCGTAGGTTGGCTAAAATGGTCCACTGAAAAGGCGGAAGTCCGACTTGCTATTTATTGACGGGGAAAATATTATTTGATTTTAAAAAAAAGATTTATTTTATGGGATAAATCGGCTTATTCCTAAACACATTTATTTAGGTTATATAATTTTTAAAATTATAATTAAATTCATAATCGGTGTTGTAAACGTGGTGGCTATGGAGTCCATAGCATTGTATTTATAGTAGTAGGGTTACATAATGGGTGGATACCCACTAACGGGTAGGCCCACCAAAAGCCCGTTTATAACACTTCCCCTTATCCATCCATTGTTGTAAGCCGTGATGAACGCTTCATGGTTCATAGAGGTTATCTGATCATGGGTCTATGGATACTTCTGGATCCCTAAGTTTAAGAGTACTTGCCTCGTTAAAACCTTTGCCAATGAAAAACCAGTGGGAAAAACCAGTGGCCAAGGGAAAAGAGTACAAGTCTCTGTAACTTCCCCTGATCGATGGATAACATCAGGGGTGGATACTTCTGGATCCAGAGTTGATGTGGCTGCCTCGTTAAAACCTTTGGCTATGGAAAACTCAGTGGGAAAAACCAGTAGCCAAGGAAAAAGAGTACAGCACTACATTAACTCCCCCTGATAAGTACAAGCTTCAGGCTTGTAAATCTCTCAACTGTCTCATCCCAATTCCTAGTACAAGTTTTCTAAAGGTACTGCGAGGCAAAGCTTTAGTGAACAGGTCTGCCAGGTTGTCGCAAGACTGGATCTGCTGGATGTCGATCTGGTTGTCCACTTGCTGTTCATGCGTCCAGAAGAGCTTGGGTGAAATGTGCGTCGTCCTGTCACCTTTGATGTAGCCACCTCGTAGTTGAGAGATGCAGGCAGCATTGTCTTCATACATGGTGGTAGGTCCAAGATCTCCCGTCTTCAGGCCGGTGGTCTTGAGGATATGGTTGATAACTGATCGAAGCCAAAAGCATTCTGTGCTAGCTTCGTGGATCGCAATGAGCTCGGAGTGGTTGGATGAGGTTGCTGTCGATGTCTGCTTCACGGATCTCCATGAGATGGCCGACCCACCGTACGTGAACACAAAACCGGTCTGGGACTTTGCGGTATGTGGGTCGGACCTGTATCCTGCATCTGCATAACCGACCAAGTCGGAGGATACACCTTTCTTGAAGTATAGTCACATGTCCACAGACCCTTGGAGGTAGCGCAGAAGTTGCTTAACTCCGTTCCAGTGGCGCTTTGAGGGCGCAAAACTGTATCTGGCTAGTAAGTTAACTGCGAACGCTATATCGGGACGCGTGCAGTTTGCCAGGTATAGGAGTGCTCCAATTGCACTTAAGTAGGGTATTTCAGGACCCAGTGTTTCCTCCCCCTCTTCCAGCGGTCAGAAGGGGTCTGTGTCAACATCCAATGATCTAACGACCATTGGTGTACTAAGCGGATGACATTTGTCCATAAGGAAGTTTTTCAGCACTTTCTTTGTGTATGTCGATTGGTGTAACAGGATTCCTCCGCTTAAGTGTTCAATTTGTAAGCCTAGGCAGAACTTCGTTTTGCCAAGGTCTTTCATCTCAAAAGTCTGTGTGAGACTTTTGGATATCTCACCAATCTCTTCAGGAGATCCGATGATGTTCAGGTCGTCTACGTAGACGGCAATAATTACGAATCATGTTCCCTTTGCTCTTATAAATATGCAAGGGCAGACTTCATTTGTTGTGAATCCTTATTGCACTAGGAATTCATTGAGTCTGTTGTACCACATTCTACCTAACTGTTTTAGACCATACAGTGATCTCTGGAGTTTGACGGAGTAGACGTCCCGAGGTCTTTCTGTCATTTTTGTCGGTAGTTTGTATCCATCTGGGATTTTCATATAGATGTCCTTATCTATATTTTCATATAGGTATGCAGTCACAACGTCCATGAGCTGCATATCCAAGCCTTCCTTTGTGGATAGGCCAATAATGAAACGGAAAGTGATCGCATCTATGACCGGGGAATAAGTATCGTCATAGTCTATTCCTGGTCGTTGGGAAAAGCCTTGTGCAACAAGGCGCGCTTTATAAGCACGATCTCATTATTCTCGTTTCTTTTTCTCACGAATACCCATTTATATCCAACAGGTTTAACACCCTTTGGTGTTAGGACTACAGGTCCAAAAACTTTGCGCTTCAAGAGTGAGTCCAGCTCTACTCCTATTGCCTCGTTCCACTTTGGCCAATCCTCTCTGTGTTTACATTCTGCTAGAGAGCGTAGGTCGGTCTCATCGTCGTATTCAGTGACGTGAGTGGCAATAATGAGCGCAAAGTTATCATCGATGATTGTGCTTTTTCTGTCCGGTACCTCCCCAGTACGTACATAATTTAATGATATTTCTCCTATATGTTCCTCTTCCGGGGTTGTTAGGAGGGGAGAGGTAGCTGGGCTGAGCTCAGCATCCTGTGGTAGTATCGTTATTATTGCTCCAGGATTTTTCCTCTTTCGAGGGTTCTTATCTTTGGAGCTTGGGGGTCGTCCTCTTTTTTGTCGAGGTACGGCCGCTTCTGCTGCAGGTGGATTGCATCCATCTTTGGGTATGTCAATCCTAGCTGGCTATTTGCAGCAGGGACGTGTGATCTGACAATCTTCTGGTTGTCAGTGAATTTGTCCGGTAAAATATGAACTGTGTTTTGAATTTGAAGGATCTTCAGGATCTCGTCTTCACATTGATTTGTACACGGATCAAAATGGGATAAAGTCTTTGTGTCCCATAAAATGGTCTTTGAAGCTTCTGGCTTCTGTGTGTTAATGCCTAGTTTGGGAAAAGTGCTTTCATCAAACTCACAATCTGCTAGACGTGCTTTGAAGGCATCCCCCGTAAGGGGTTCGAGGTATCTAATGATTGATGGTGAGTCGAAACCAATATAGATACCAAGACGCCGTTGCGGACCCATCTTGGTTCTCTGCGGTGGTGCTATGGGGACATAAACAGCACATCCGAATATCCTCAAGTGAGAGATATCGGGCGGGTTCACATATACAAGTTGCATCGGAGAATAAGATTGACTACCTGACGGTCGTAATCTTATTAGCGATGCAGCGTGCAATATGGCATGTCCCCATGCACTTACCGGCAACTAGCATTGCATCAACAATGGTCGAGCGATCCATTGTAGTCTCTTTATAAGAGATTCGACTAACCCGTTCTGGGTGTGAACATGAGCTACAGGATGTTCAACTTTTATGCCGGTTGCTTGGCAGTAGTCTAGGAAGACTTGTGATGTGAATTCCCCAGCAATATCCAGACGCAATTTCTTGATCTGGTTGTCTGGGAAATGTGCCCGCAACTTTATAATTTGTGCCAGTAGCTTTGTAAAGGCTACGTTGCGGGTGGACAGGAGGCACACATACGACCATTTCGAAGATGCACCAATCAGTACCATGTAGTACCGAAATGGTCCACTTGCGGGGTGAATATGCCCGCAAATGTCTCCATGTATTCTCTCTAGGAAGCTTGTGTTGAGTATTGGTTCCCCGGATTTGGTTTTGGATGATGAGCAAACATAAATATCGTGTACTAACACTTTGTGAGCGCAGTTATGGAGATCGTCGCCAAAATACCACGTTCATCAAAAGCGACGTCTCAAGACTTCTCAATACGCGTGATCGTGTGCCTGAAGCTTCGTTGAAGCTCAATGACCAATAATGAAGTCAAGAATGAAGATTGAAGCTTTGAAGACGGTTCGTCAAATCTATTTTCTATTGTCTTTAAGCTTCATAGATTAGAATGTTAAGCCTTGAGTAGGACTTACATTATAAACTGCATTTCGCTCATATCTTAGAGCTAGGATTATCATAGAAGCCATTAGAAACTTTCCCGAAGCATATCACTTCTTCCCTTGGCTTCGAGTGCATGTTAGTTGGTTCAAGAAGAGTCACCAACCGACTAGATGACGATCTAGTCGGTCTGCAACTCTACATGAACCGACTAGATGCCTTGCTAAATTCAGCTCATTCCAGGTTGATCAATTAGTCGGTCAAAGAAGAGTCACCGACCGACTAGATGACGATTTAGTCGGTTAGGAATCCTTCTTGGACCGACTAGTTGAGCTTGCCTCTGTACAGCCTGAGTTACTGTTTCGAGTTAGTCGGTCAAAGAATGTTTGTCGACCGACTAGTTGAGAAACTAGTCGGTCAGCATTTGTTCTTAAACCGACTAATTCATCTTGAAGTCAACCTACTCTATTTCGACTGTTAGTCGGTCAAAGATCATTCACCGACCGACTAGTTGTGGAACTAGTCGGTCGGCAAGTCTTCTTAGACCGACTAGTTGTCATCTCCTATACTTCAACCTTTTGGCTGTTCAACCGTTAGTCGGTCTACGTTGTATCACCGACCGACTAGTTGATGAACTAGTTGGTCAGTGATCCTTCTTTGACCGACTAGTCTGGTTCAGAATATAGCCGTTGGGATCTTTTCCAACACGATTTTCCTTGCCTCTATAAATACAAACCTGATTTGTTTGAGGCAAGGTTAGAGGTCCATTTTCTAAGCATTTTCAGACCTAAGAGAAGAGCTCTCCCAAGCTATTTCAAAGCTCTCTATCCCTCACAAGAATCTCTCCCTTCACTCTTTGAGCCTTTATACTCAAGAGAGATTCTCTCCATTGTGAGCTTTTCAAGCCAAGAGCTTGATTCTAGTCACCATACTCCACCCTAGGCTTCCATTGTTGGTCAACTTCTTGAAGCTAGGGTTTGGTGGCATCATCTTCCTCAAAATCCCTCCTTGCCCTAATTTGGTAAGATTTACTCAAGGCATAGGATTTTGTAGGTAAGTGTTTATTTCATTTCATTTCTTTGAATTGTTGTACACTCTCGGTTGTGAGAGTTTGCGTGATCCCGGGTTGTGGGATTCACGGACATCGATTGTAGGTCGATTGCACTTGTGGGGTTTCCGCAAGTGGGTTAGTGGAAATCTTGAGTTAGGGTTTCTAACTCAAGTATCCGGAGGGGATCCGGGTGGTTGGGACGTAGGATCACCGGGAACAAGTCGGGGAGACTTGGGTGGATCCGAACCCAGTAACATACTTTGTTTGCGTATGTTTTAATTCCTGTTGATTGTTGTTTAATTCCGCATTGTCGTTTGTTCATTGCATAATAGTTAGGAATAACTCTCTTAATTATTTTAAGTACTATTCACCCCCCCTCTAGTACGTGTGCAGTCGCTTCACAGGGCACTACAGCTTGGAGACTCAGAGTCCACCTTCAGGGTGGATGGTCTCGTAATCAATTTCCATTTGTAACAAAGGGGACAAGGATGTGCACCCTTCCGAAGTAGCTTCAGGCTTTTCGGGTTAATTCCACGGGATTGAGATATGATGCGACGCATCATATTCCTTCCAGGGTGTCCTAGTCTATCATGCCAGAGTTTGAATTCTGGTTGATTATGGCACTTCTGGTGCTCGAGTGTGTTTGCTTCCATTGCTCTGATCCTTGTGTGGTAGAAACCCGACGGGAGTCCCTCAAAACGCTCGACGGTGTTTTAGCACCGTTTTGATGAGACGTTACATATAGGAATCCTCTGTTTTGTTTGCTCACCGTCTCAAGGTGGTATCCGTTTAAGCGGATATCTTTAAAGCTTAACAGGTTTCTATGCGAACTAGGGGAGAGAAGCGCATCTTTTATAAGTAGTTGTGTTTTGTTGGGGAGCATAAATTGTGCTTCCCCTGATCCTTCAATGATACCTGATGGACCGGAAATTGTATTTACGGTGCCATCGTATTTATTAATGCTTTGAAAAAAAGCAGATGTCTTGGAGGATCGTGTGCGTAGAGGCACTGTCCACTAGGCATTTAAAGTCCATCTATTTTAAAGAGAAAATATCGCAGTATAAGGCACACAAAAAAAGATATACTACTGATAATCAATTAATGTCTGAAAAAGTACTCCAACATGCTAGAAATAAAAACAAGCAGATAAATAGTTTCTCAAAAGGAAAGCTACAATGCATATAAAATAGATAATGTCCTCAGTCGAGCAGGTCATCGTTTGAGAAGTCCTCAGCGATGAACCTGATTGGTGCCAGGTCTTCTTGAACCACCAGGTTTGTCTCAGCTTGCTTCTGGCTCGCTTTGTACAAGTCCTATAGGTGGCGTGGAGTCCGACAATTCCTGGACCAGTGTCCAGTCATGCCACACCTGTGGCACTTATCTTCCCAGTCCTTTCTGGGGGCAGATGTCTGGCCGTCGTCCTTTCTCTTCCACACATTTTTCTTCTTCTTCCCCTCATTGTTGCTTCTGGGATGGGGTCCTCTAGACTGCTTCTTCATCGCCTTACCCTTCTGGGGTTTGCCTTTGAAGTTGCTCCTCTTCTTTTGGGAGGAGCTGTGATGCGCTTCAGGCGCAGAGCAGTGCCGGTAGGGCGTGAGTTATGGGTGGCCAGAAGTAGGTCTCTATTCTGCTATGCCATCAGAAGGCATGAGAGAAGCTCTGAGTATTTCGTGAACTTTCGTTCACGATACTGTTGCATTAGTATGACGTCCTTCTCGTGGAAGGATGTATACGTCTTCTCTAACATGCGCTCCTCCGTCACCTTTTCACCACACAACTTCAGGCGCGAGGTGATGCTAAAGAGTGCCGAGTTATACTCGGCAATAGACTTGAAGTCTTGGAGACGGAGGTTCTCCCATTCATATCGCGCTCGGGAAAGTATAACATCTCTTTGATGTTTATACATATCCTCGAGGGCGGTCCATAACTCATACGAGTCTTCCACCGTGAGGTATTCGGCCTTCAGGGTCCGATCGATATGGCGTCTGATATCGATAATTGCTTTCGCTTTATCTATATCAGAAACCTTATCACCTACAGCGATGGTGTGGCTCAATCCCTGTGCTCGTAGATGGAATTTTATGTCCAACTGCCAGCTCAAGTAGTTCTTGCATGAAGCATCCAAAACGTCGAAATCGACGCTCGCAATTTTGGCCATTTATCACTCTTGCATGTTAAAAGATAGGAAATAATTAGATATTTTCACAGAGAAATAAATAATTAAGCACTTCAGACACAGATATTTGCTGCGTGGATCGGCTAATCACCAAATTAATTACATTCCATACAGTCCCAAAAGGAAATGAAAGTACAACTCGGGAACCCCCGTGGGGCCCCTATTCATCTGGAATGGTCCTTCATCTTCTTGAGGCGTCCGCCGGTCTTGTAATATTATAAAATTATCCTCACTACATTTTTCTCTCAAAAATGAAATAATGCATGAAAAAGAAAATGGTGATAACTAGCCGATCCAAAACCACAACAAATATTTAACATTCGTCGCAGGCAGATAAAATGCAGCGGGCATTTAATCATCACAGACAGTTTATTCATTACAAGTAATTTAATCATCACAGGCAGTTTATAATGAAAACTGAAGATCTTTCGTTTAAAAATTATTGGACCACTAGGCAACGGCATACACCGTTAGGTTAGTTGACTAACGGCAGAGCGGTCGCAGGATCTTCCTAATTTTTAAACGTTTAGAAATCATATAATCCGAATAAAAAGCGTTGAATGAAATCACATGTAATTTGACCAGATTATAACGAAAAAATCGAATTAAATCTGAAAAACGTTTGAAAATAGTGAATTTTCGGGGTGAAACCCGAGTTAGGGTTTTTGGTCGCGCGGATTGCCGCTTCAGGCGGCTAGGGTTTCAAGGCTTGCGCGTGCACCGGGGGGGCTCGCCGCTACGGGCGGCCGAGGGGGGCCGCCGTCGCAGGCGGCGGGGGAGCCCCGCCGTCGTGGGCGGCGGGGTTGCCCCGCCGCTGCGGGCGGCGGGGCTAGCCCGCCGCAGCCGGTGACGGGTTTTGCCCGCCGCGTGCAGCATCGGGGTCTCCCGCCGCTGCTGGCGGCGGGGCGCACCCGCCGTCGCAGCGACGGGGGGGGCTCCCGCCGCTGCAGGCGACGGGGGGGGGAGGGCGCCACCGCTGCGAGCAGCGGCGCGGGGGGGTTTTGCCGCGAGCTGCAAAGGGGCGGCGGCGCGGGTTTAGGGGGGTTTGCGCTCCGGCGAATAGATCCCCTAGGGTTTAATGGTTTTTGGGGGATAAAAATCCAATTTTTAGTAGAAAAAAATCATTTTTTAATCTCCAAAAAGTCGTTTTTATTGAAAAAGACAGATTTTTATCAATAAAAACGATGAAAACTTCATTAAACAATTGATCCAAGAGATTGGATCTAAACATATGTGCACATTAAATTTTAGGTCTAGGGGAGATAGTTACCTCTAGATCCTACCCGCCGGATCTAGCGACGTTCGGTGAAGGAAGCCCATTCGCGTCACGTCTGTCCGTCGGCAGGAGTTCGGCTCAGCCTCGAGCGTGCTGATAACGTGTTGTAAACGTGATGGCTATGGAGTCCATAGCCCTGTTGTCACGACCCGCTTCCCTAAAATGGAGGCGAGACGTGAAAAGGTCCGCACGAGAGTGGAGCTGTGAAGCCCCAAACCCGATAAGCGTCAAAACATATAAGCAGGTCCCTGTAACCACAACGGAATAACAATAATAACACAAGCAGAGACTGAATTAAAATCTCTCATCTCATAAATTGTCCAACAAGAAAAGAAGTCCAACATCCAGAAAAGCCACCAGGCTAAAAGAAAAGAGTCTAAGGCCCAGAACAAGGCCAACAAAAGAAATGACATAACAAGGTATAGGTGCTACGCACCGATAACAAACAACTGTCTAACAAAAGTAAAGCACAACGAAGACACTAGGACTGGTCCCCAGTGTCCACGTACTCCCCGTCAAACACAAGCACGGGCTCGGCGTCAGCAAACACCTCGTCCTCAGCAAGTAACTCTGGCTCGGGCTCTAACATGTGTCACCCAAAAGAGTAAAGGGGCACATGTCAGCAAGTCGAAAGACTTGTGCAAGGAAACGGGAATAATGGTAAACTAGCAACCTAGCAATTAAAACATGGTGCATGGCAAGTAAAGTACGGTGGTAACAAGTAAGGTAAAGGAGAGTACAAGTGGCAAGCATCAAGTGGTAGGGGTGACATGTAATGTCAAGTAACAAGTAAAGTACAAGGGATCGCTCGACGAGTGCCCTATTGCCCGCAGGCTGTGTCCAAGTATCAAGTACAAGGGGTCACTCAACGAGTGCCCTATTGCCCGCAGGCTGTGATGAGCTCGTCTTCTGGAACACGAGCCAGAAAGTGTATTTGATAAGTATGGCGTAGGGGTGCACCTAGCCGGAACTAGTAGCACTAGTATGTAGCGATGCTACGCAATCACGATGAGTATTCAAGCATGCAATGACATGAGCAGATAATTCGCATACCGTTAATTAAATTAAACGTGACAGGCGAAATGCAATGACATGAACATATTCGCGTACCGTTAATTAAATTAAACATGGCAGTTAAAATGCAATAGCGGCTAAGGATGCATGGATGACATGAACAGTTAATACGCGTACCGTTAAGGAAAGTAAACGTGACATACAAGCATGATGAGGGTGACGGACCAAGCTTCGTTGTCAAGCTAGGTCAATGGCGTCTAAACGGCTATCCTTTCACCGTCTAGTCTCTTTTACGCTAAAGCAAGGTAAATGGCCTAAAACATGGCCTAAATCAAGAGATGCAAGTTTCACTTGCCTAGCACCGGGGATGGCGACTACTTCGTCACACGGATGCCAATCTATGGGGAAATCACTGTTATGGGGGAACAACCATCAAACAACATGAAATTTATTAGGGTTTCATAAAAATACCAATAGGCTATGAAAACATAGAGGAATCGATTTCTTACCAAGAGGAGACGGAAGGAACACTCCGGGGAACCCTAGGATCAGATCTGGAAAAGATTGGAGAAGTTTGGGAAAACTAGGGTTTTGGGGGATTTGGGGATTTTGATGGGTTTTGGTGAGATTTTGGGGAAGATGAGAGGTAGATGGAGTGAATGGATGGTTTGGATGATGGATTTAGGGCTTGGAATGGAGAAATGAAGCTTGGAGGAAGATGGGGGCTCAAGGGGGAAGATTTTAGGGTTTTGGGTCGTGTTGGAGAAGATGAAATCGTTTGGGTTGGGTTTAAATAGGTTGAGCTGGCGGCTGCCCAGAAATTAGGGTTTTAACACTGGTTAGTCGGTCAAAGAGCAACCACTGACCGACTAGTTTGGCAACTAGTCGGTTGGTCGACCAACGCAGACCGACTAAGTGCAAACAGTAACTCCTGAACGAAAATAGGATTTTAGAGTTAATCGGTCCATGAACAATTACTGACCGACTAGTTTAGCATCTAGTCGGTCGATGAATGTTCTTAGACCGACTAAGAGTAAACAGTAGCTGATACAAAAATAAGATGATGTGTTAGTCGGTTAAAGAAGCATTGCCGATCGACTAGTTTGCAATCTAGTCGGTCAACCAACGTTCTTAGACCGACTAACGATAAACAGTAACTCCTGAGAAATTTAGAAAGCTAACTAGTCGGTCCAAGAAGGATTGCCGACCGACTGGATCGTCATCTAGTCGGTCGGTGGCCCTTCTTACACCGGCTAATGAGCACAAAAAGTTCCGATACGGAGCGCGGGGCCCCGGGATCGATTCCTAAGACTCCTAGGCTTGATCTAATAGTTAGATACGACCGTTATGAAGTCCGTCACGAATGACATACTTCGAAATCGACAATCCTAAGGAAGAAACGAGAAAATACGACGACTCGATCGAAAATGAAATCTACGGAGACGAAAACCACACAAGAGGAGAAAATCCACCAAAACATATATTATATTATAATAATCCAGATACATGAAAAGCAGTCGTTACATCCTCCCCAACTTAAGAAAAATTCCGTCTTCGGAATTTCCAAATACTCACGAGTCCGGAAACAAAAGTGGGAAACGCTCTCGCATCTCATCCTCATTCTCCCAAGTAGACTCTCCAGGTGAGCCGTGTCGCCACATCACCCTCACAAGATTGACAATCTTGTTCCGAAGCGATTTCTGACGCCTATCCAAAATCTGCACTGGATGCTGGTCATACGTCAAATCGGGGCGAACGGTAATCTCCGAAAAATCCACCGCATGAGACGGATCGCTAATGTATCGACGAAGCTGCGACACATGGAAAACATTGTGAACTCCTTCCAAAGACGGCGGCAAGGCCAAGCGATAAGCTACCTCGCCAACCCTCTCCAAAATGTCAAACGGTCCAATGTATCGCGGGCTCAACTTCCCACGCTTCCCGAAACGAATCACACCACGATCCGGGGAAATATTTAAGAACACATGGTCGCCCGGCTGAAACTCCAAAGGACGACGTTTAGCATCCGCCCAATGCTTAAAACGGTCCTGAGCAATTCTCAACCTCTCCCGAATATTCCTGACGATATCCACGGCCTCCACGATCATCTCAGGTCCCAACAACTCCCGATCTCCAACGTCATCCCAACTCAATGGCGATCGACATTTCCTCCCATAAAGAGCGGCGAAAGGCGCCATGCCAATACTCGCCTGAAAGCTGTTGTTGTAAGAGAACTCCACCAAATGTAGATGGTCCTCCCACGAACCCTTGAAATCCAACATGCACGCCCTCAGCATGTCTTCCAAAATCTGAATCGTCCTCTCGGACTGGCCATCCGTCTGCGGATGGTACGCCGTGCTGAAACTCAGACGCATACCCAAGCTCTTCTGCAAACTCTGCCAAAACTGAGATGTGAACCTCGTGTCTCTGTCAGACACGATACTCACGGGGACTCCATGAAGTCGCACAACCTCCTGTACGATTCACGTTACATCACTATCCAAACTAGGAAAAGGAAATAAAACGGAGAGTAAAAAGAATTTACCTCCATATATCTCCTTGCTAGCGCCTCAGTGGACTGTCCCACTCGGAACGGAATAAAGTGCGCAGATTTGGTCAATCGATCTACGATCACCCAAATCGCGTCATTCTGCTTCGGACTCCGAGGTAGTCCAGTCACGAAATCCATAGTGATGTGTTGCCACTTCCACTCCGGAATCGGAATCGGTTGTAGCAATCCGGCCGTACGCTGATGCTCCGCCTTCACTTGCTGGTAAACCAAGCACTTGGCTACACTCCGAGCCACGCTTCTCTTCATACCATGCCACCAATAATTCAGACGAAGATCCTGGTACATCTTGGTGCCACCAGGATGCACAGAATACGGCGAACTGTGTGCCTCCACCATCAGCTCCTCTCTGATATCCCCAGCTGGCACACACAACCTGGCCCCGAACCTCAGCGAGCCATCCTCATGAATCAAAAAGTCAGTCCGCAGACCGGCTTCCACCTGCTCCCGAATCCTCACCAGCTTCGGATCCTCAGCCTGGCTAGCCTTAATCCGATCCACGATCGTCGACTGTACCTGCATGTACATCAACGACGAAGCCTCTTCGGGAAGAACAATCTCCACGCCAGACTCGCAAAAATCTTGCTGCAATCTCCACTGCGAGGTCAAAATCATCACCGTCGGAAGCCTACTCAAAGCATCCGGAACCACATTCACCTTGCCAGGGTGAAACTGCAAATCAATATCATAATCCGCCATAAGCTCCAACCATCGACGCTGTCGCATGTTAAGCTCCTTCTGAGTGAAAATATACTTCAAGCTTTTGTGATCGGTGAAAATCTTCACTTTCTCACTCAGCAGGAAGTGCCTCCAAATCTTAAGAGCAAACACAACGGCAGCCAACTCCAAATCATGCGTCGGGTAATTCTTCTCATGAACCTTAAGCTGACGAGACGCATACGCCACAACGTGCTCGTGCTGATGCAACACACAACCGAGACCCTTGCCAGAAGCATCGCAAAAGATCTCAAATCCACCGCTGCGATCAGGCACAACAAGAATAGGGGCAGTCGTCAACCTCTCCTTCAAGATACCAAAAGCACTCTCACAATTACCCGACCAAACAAAAGCAACATCCTTCCGCGTCAACCTGGTCATCGGCTCAGCAATACGAGAAAAGTCCTTAATGAATCGCCGATAATAACCAGCAAGTCCAAGGAAACTCCGAATCTCAGACGCAGACGACGGAACAGGCCACTCCCTGATGGCCCGAATCTTCTCGGGATCCACTGAAATACCATCTCCAGTCACCACATGCCCGAGAAAAGCAACTCGATCCAGCCAAAACTCGCACTTCGAAAACTTAGCATACAACCGATGCTTCCTCAAGATCTCCAACACCGTCCTTAAGTGCGAGGCATGCTCTTCCTCCGACTTGAAATAGATCAGAATGTCGTCAATAAAGATAACGACAAAGCTTCAGGCTTGTAGATTTCCTATGAATCTATACATCAGTCTCATATGTATCTATGAGTTCATAGTCCTCTCATCCTGACCCAGTTTACATTTTCTCACTCTCCCCATCCCAATCCCATATACAAGTTTCTCAAAGATACTAGTAGGCATTGATTTGGTAAGCAAATCCGCCAAGTTATTACATGATTGGATCTTCTGTACCTCAATCTGCTTTTGCTTCTGAAGGGCATGCGTCCAGAAGAACTTGGGGGAGATATGCTTTGTCTTGTCGCCTTTGATGTAGCCGTCTTGTAGTTGGGCTATACATGCTGCATTGTCTTCATGGAGAGGAGTAGGTGCAAGTACGCCGGTCATCAGGCCGGTGGAGGTGAGAATGTGCTGGATCACAGAGCGTAGCCAGAAACTCTCCTTGCTTGCTTCATGGATCGCTAGAAGTTCTGAGTGAGTGGATGAGACGTTGTCATGGTCTGCTTTACAGATCTCTATGATATGGCAGTGCCGCCATAGGTAAACATATATCCGGTCTGAGACTTCTCTGTATGAGGATCGGATCTGTATCCTGCATCAGCATAACCAACTAAACCAGTTGATGCCCCTTTCCTGTAGAATAGACCTAAGTCTATGGACCCTTGGAGGTAGTGCAAAAGATGCTTAACTCCGGCTCAGTGCCGCTGTGTATGTGCAGCACTATCTGGCTAGTAAGTTGACTGCAAATGCTATGTCAGTGCGAGTGCAGTTAGCCAGGTAGAGGAGTGCACCGATAGCACTTAGATAAGGCACTTCATGGCCTAATACTTCCTCCCCCTCTTCCAGTGACCGGAAGGGATCTTTATGCACATTCAATGATATGACGACCATTGGGGTGCTGAGGGGGTGGCACTTATCCATCTGAAACTTTTTCAATAAATTCGATGTGTAAGTTGACTGATGTAACAGGATCCCATCGTTAAGATGCTCTATTTGAAGGCCTAAACAGAATTTTGACTTTCCAATATCTTTCATCTCGAAGGTTTCTATCAGACTTCTAGAAATCTCGGTGATCTATTCAGGAGATCCGATGAGGTTCAAGTCGTCCACATAGACGGCTATAATGACAAACCATGTTGCCTTTGCTCTTATAAAGATGCAAGGGCAGACTGTGTTATTTGTAAATCCTTGTTTTGCAAGGAAGTCGCTCAGTCTGTTATACCAAATCCTTCCAGATTGTTTTAGACCATATAATGATCTTTGCAGTTTCACTGAGTAGATGTCACATTGTCTCTCTTTTAGTGCTGCAGGCAAGGAATAACCGTCAGGCAATCTCATATAGATGTCTCGATCTAAGCTGCCATATAGGTATGCAGTCACGACGTCCATAAGCTGTATATCTAAACCCTCTTGGGCTGTTAAGCCAATGAGGAATCGGAAGGTGATCGCGTCCATGACCGGGGAGTATGTGGCTTAAAAATCTACCCCTGGACGTTGGGTAAAATCCTGCGCTACAAGACTTGCTTTGTAGCGAACGATCTCATTCTGTTCATTTCGTTTTCTAACAAATACCCATTTATAACCCACAGGTTTTACACCTTTTGGTGTCTGGACTATAGATCCGAAGACCTTGTGTTTGGTGAGTGAATCCAACTCCACTCCTATTGCCGCTTTCCACTTTGGCCAATCATCTCTGCTTTAACATTCTGTCAGAGAGCGTGGTTCAATATCATCGTCGTAATACGCGACATTGATGGCATTATTACACGCAAATGTGTCATCTATGGTTGTGCTCTTTCTGTCACAATACTCCCCAGTTCGTACATAGTGTATCGAAACTTCATTTTCTCCTGGTTTTTCCTCCGTTTGAGAGTTTGGGAGAGATGTGGTAGCAGGGCTTATAGTAGCATCCTGTGGTGGTATTTGTTTACCATTGCCAAGGGTCCTACTCTTTCGAGGGACTTGGTCCTTGGATCCCGGTGGTCGTCCTCTCTTTTTGAGAGGTCCAAACATTTTTACTGCAGGCGGATTGCATCCATTTTGTGGTATGTCAATCCTAGCTGGAGTGTTAGCAGCAGGGACGTGCGATCTGACAATCTTCTGGTTGTCAGTAAATTTGTCCGGCAAGAGATGGACAGTGTTTTGGATATGGAGAATCTTCATGACCTCCTCCTCACACTGGCTTGTGGGCGGATCAAAGTGACATAATGTCTTTGTATCCCAAGTGATACAGTCTGAAGCTTTTGACTTCTTTGTTTGTGAGCCTAGTCTTGGAAATGATGTTTCATCAAATTCACAGTCTTCTAGACGTGCCTTGAAAACTTCTCCCGTAAGGGGTTCTAGGAATCTTGTTATGGAGGGGGTGTCAAACCCAACATAAATGCGTAGGCGACGTTGTGGACCCATCTTTGTCCTTTGTGGTGGTGCTATAGGGACGTATACTGCACAACCAAATATTCTCAAGTGTGAGACAATTGGTGGGGCTCCAAGTTCTAGTTGCATTGGAGAAGATGACTGACCTCCAGAAGGTCTTAATTTTATTAAAGATGCAGCATGCAAAATTGCATGACCCCATGCATTCACTGGCAGCTGGGATTAAAGTAATAATGGACGAGCAATCCATTGCAGTCTCTTAATTAGAGATTCTGCTAACCCGTTTTGGGTGTGAACATGCGCTACAGGATGTTCGACTTCAATTCCATGTGCTTGGCAATAGTCTAGAAAGACTTGTGATGTAAACTTCCCCGCATTGTCCAGACGAAGTTTCTTTATCTGGTAGTCGGGGAAGTGGGCCCGCAACCTGATTATCTGAGCTAAAAGCTTAGACAGTGCATGGTTTCGGGTGGACAGTAGACACACATGTGACCACTTAGTAGATGCGTCAATCAGGACCATAAAGTACCTGTACGGACCACTTGATGGGTGTATAGGCCCACAAATTTCTCCGTGAATTCTTTCCAGAAAACTTGGAGACTCCAGGTCCACTTTTAGTGGAGAGGGTCTCGTAATCAGTTTATCCTTGTAACAGGGTGGACATGGGAATTTACATTTTTGAAGAATCTTCAGGTTCTTCAAGTCTATACCCCTGGAGCTTTTTATGATGCGGTACATCATAACAGATCCGGGTGTCCCAGTCTACTATGCCAGAGTTGGAATTCTGGTGTTTGGGGCACTGCATGTGCTCCGCCATTGATGTTTCTGGAGTTTGTATACTTGTTTGGTAGAGTCCCGAGGGGAGTCCCTTGAAACGTTCCACAATGGTTTTTGAACCATTTGTAAGAGACGTTACAAGCAAGTATTTCCTTTCATTTTCCTCGACCGTCTCTAAGTGATATCCGTTTAAACGGATATCTTTAAAGCTTAGGAGGTTTTGGATGGATTTAGGGGAGTATAACGCATTCCTAAGTGTGATTTGTGTGTTACCGGGGGAGCAATATGATTGCTTCCCCTGATCCTTCGATTATATTAGCTAGTCCGAAGATTGTTCTCAGTGGACCAGAGTAGCTACTTATGCTCGTGAAGTAGTCTATGTTTTGAAGGATCGAGTGCGTCGATGCACTGTCCACTAGGCAAATTGATTCCATATCTATATTAAGAAAGACATTTAAGCAGTAAATAATATGAAAAAGAAAAGATCTACTTTCATTTAAGATGCTCAAAAGATTGTTCGACATGGAATAAAAACTAGATACGATGCATGAAAAGAAGATACATTACTAGCAATAACAATTGTTTATGGTCCAAAACTAGAGAGTGTCGTCTCCCATGAAATCTTTAGGAGTCCATGAGGTCTCTGGCAACGCTGCGCTCTCTATCAGGTTTGTCTCAGCTCGAGGCTTGAGGCTTGCCTGGTAGAGGTCCTGTAGGTGTTTCTGGGTGCGGCAGATTCTGGACTAGTGGCCCGTCATTCCACATTTGGAGCACTTATCCTCCCAGTCTTTCTTGGAAGTACCACCTTTGGACGTCCACTTTTGCTTCTTTTCCACGAACTTCTGGTTCTGAGGAGGAGCTTGGGGAGTGGCCTTCTTCCGCTTCTTCTATTCTTTCCATTTCTGGAATTTACCCTTCTTGTCCATCTTCTTCTTCTGGGAAGACTGGAAGTGTGCCTTTGCAGGAGATGGCAGTGGAGCGGAGCCAGGATGGCGCATGTTGTGAGTGGCAACCAACATCTCTGTTCTGTTCAGCCATTAGCAGGCATGAAAGCAGATCAGAGTACTTCGTGAACTTCCTCTCACGGTATTGTTACATAAGGATCATGTCCTTCTCGTGGAAAGACATGAACGTCTTTTCCAACAACATTTTCTCAGTCACAGTCTCACCACACAACTTTAGGCGTGATGTGATACGGAACAGTGCTGAGTTGTACTCCACTACGGATTTGTAATCCTGTATACGGAGGTGAGTCCACTCGTACTGTGCACGGGGGAGTATGACATCCCTCTGATGCATGTACCTCTCCTCAAGTGCGTCCCACAGTTCGTAAGGATCCTCAACAGTAAGATACTCGTCCTTCAGGGTCGAGTCTAAATGTTTCCTGATATAAATAATGGCTTTCGCCATTAGTATATCGGAAACTTCTTCTGTCTGAGGTGCTTCTATGGAAGCATCCTTTTGAGCTGTGGCAGTACTTGTTGTTGCCTTCTCAATGGGTGTCAGACTGAACCCATGAGATCGCAGATGTAACTTCAGGTCCAACTGCTAACTCAAGTAGTTCGACCCATCGGCCTTCATGACCAAGAAATCGACATTCGCATGTCTGGCCATTAATTGATCTAGCAATATAAAAATAGCATGGATTATTAAACTGTAAAAAATTAGACATCCACACATGTATTTTTACCATTTTCATAGCATGAATTATTAAAGAAAATTAACATTCATGCATGCTTTTTAACATTTTCATAACGTGAATTATTAAAGGAAAAATTAACATCCACGCATGTTTTTTAACATTTTCATTTTAACATTAAACTAGCATGAAAAGGTTAACATCCACGCATTTAATGTATAAGTAATGAAAATAAATTAGGACTATGGGGATCAGCCAGCCGACACCGAAACGAAAAAGACAGTCCGAAATTACATCAAAATTGCATGAAAGAGTAAATACAACTCGGGAACTTCAGAGAGAAGCCCCTTTCTTCTTTGTGCATACGCCTTCAGCTCCTTTTTGGTGTCCTCCGGTCTAGGGGTGTGCACGGGTACATGGTACCCAGATACCCGATCGGAACCTACCCTAACGGGTAGGTTCTGGGTAGATAGTTATCGGTTCCGGGTAGGTTCCGGGTAGGAAAATTTGGAACCGACGGGTATCGGGTCCGGTTCCGGTTCCCGTCTATAGAAAACGGGTACCCAGAACCGGAACTGATATATATATATATATTTATATATATTTATATATATTTATATATTTATATATTATAATATTAAGAATCAAAATATATAAGAGTGATCCACCCTTGCTGTATCTAATTTGAACTTATAATATTAGTAAGTACAACTTGCATCCTGAAGTTTTGAGCAACGTGTAAGTTCATTAAACAATGCATTTGAATCAACGATCATATTGTTCTCTTATGCGTTCAAAAGAGCAGTAGAGGTAAACGTGAATCATTCTTCCATATGTCTACCTTTATCTAGTAGAAATGACTGGTCAGTATGCATTTATCACTGAAGAAAGAGACTAGAGACAATATTTTACTTCCAGATTGGATTTTATTCATGCGTATTTGAGGTAATTGGCATGCACAGGTCATTTGGAAATCATTGTTCGTAATGCCTCACAAATTAGATTTTTTTCGGGTAGGGTCCGGGTAGGGTCCGGGTATAGGGTTCAACTGGGTAGGTTCCGGGTCCAAATTTTAGGAACCTGCCCCTTACCGGGTAGGGTCCGGGTAACAGGAAAAAAACAGGGTACCCGGACCCGCACACCCCTACTCCGGTCTTCTTTTTACATATATTTTCTCACTTACAAATTTCTCTCAAAAAGAAAAAAAATTGCAGAAAAGAAAAGATGTCGGAAACCTGGCTGATCCCTAAAAACATAGCCTAATCGCACATCCACGCAGATAATATATGAAAAATATACAACCACGCAGATAATCATATCACAGGCATGTAAAGATTAAAATAATCTAAATAGTGTGTGACGTGCTAAAAATTATTTTTGAAAAACTTTTTACCTTTGATCCATATTTTTAATGTTTTATTTTCCGCTTTAACCCTTTTGTAAAGTTTAAAATTTCTTTAATTATTTTGGGCTTTCGGGGTCAAAAATAAAAAAGGAAAAATTATTGTGTAAATGAGCTAATTTTCAGGCTTTTGGGCCATGAAAACAAACCATTAGGGTTAATTGGGCCTCCCCTAAAAAATTGGCCCGTTAAGGGGTAGGGTTTCTGAAAAACCCTAGGGGGGCCCGCGGCGCGCCGCCGCGGCCTATGGCCGCAGCGTTTTGTGCCGTCGGCGACACTTGTGGAGCGCCGTCGTTTCGCCTTCGGGCGTGCGGGGTATGGATCAAGGTTGAGGGGTGGTAAAAAATTGATTTTTCAAACATTTAGATCTAAAAAACGATTTTTATTGTTTTTAGACATGCTGATCTAAATAAAAATGTGATTTTTACCATCCTTTCAAACTTTTTGATCTTAAATCATGCATATCTACGTGAAACGCAAGTTTAGATCAAAAAAGTTTTGAGATTTACCTCTAGATTCGACGAGGGAATCTAGACGACGGTTGGTGAAGGATGCCATTTTCGCTCCCCGTTGAGAAGATTACGATCTTCTTAGACTGAGCAGTTGATGGATCTCCTTCCTCGCGCGTCGCCGCCTTTTCCAACAAGCGTGATCGTGCTGATAACGTGTTGTGAATGGAAAAGTAGGGAAATAGGTGTAGGGGGTTAAGAGCCCCTCTACCATCATATTTATAGCTTTCAATGATGGGCCGGATACCCAATGGGCCTCATCGGCCTATTCATAACAAAATTTTAATAGTTTTTCATTATTAATGTGTGTATTTAATTATGTATGTATGGAAGCACGAATTTATATACGCGGAATATGTACTAACTTCAACGGTTTTTCAGTAATTTTTCATACCGATGAAGTTGCAAGGGTTAAATTGAGGCTCAAAAGTACGGGAATCACTTGATTTTTGGTATGTTAATAATCCATGAGATAGAACAACAAGTTTATGAAAAAAAAATGCCAAAAAATGGAAAATGGACGAGACTAGCATATGTGCAAGTAATTTCCCTGATCATATGCACATGCACATTAAACCCACATATATATACACGCGTGCGGGCACTGTCCATCAAAAACATCACATTACACTTAATTTTTTCAAAAAAAATTTGTTTAGAAGTGTTAAACACATTCTAAAACCCCAAATATGGGTGAATCCTAGGGGCATTTAACCTTCGATCGGCTCGTGACCAAAAAGTTCTATCATCCTTTAAACGTTGACTTTATAATAATCGGATCAAGGGTAAAATATCATTGGATTCACTTGATTTTTTGTACGTTCATCATCAATGATAGGTATATCAAAATGAATGGTGTTGATCCTTAGAAAAAAGATGGAAAACTAAAGTTCTATGAGGTCGGTGTAGGAATTTCTTACACCGCATGCTCAAGTACAAAGAGAAGGGGTGTACTCAGAGAGTACACCCCTTCTCTTTGTACTTTTTTGGCCCTCGAGGGATTCGTTCGGTGAGCAATAAAAGCCCGCAAAGCTCATGAAAGAAGCATGTGGCTGACTCAGTCAAAGCCCACGCGTCATTCGCCAGTAGCACTTCCACCCATCAAACATGGGATTGAAGAAAGCTCATAAATAGTGTGGATGTCGGCGACGGTTACCCTATTAAGGGGGATGATCATGGCACCATAATGGGTGACAGTTATCCTTCCAACGTCACTGAAGAGACCTCGGAGGTCTATAAATACACTGGAGATGAACATATGAGGTACGAAACTTAGCACTCTGACATTCTACACTCGACTTAATATTTCTTCCTCCAAATAGCTTGCGGCGTCTCACTCGGGATGAGCCTCCGTGGGTCTATCTCCACAGCTCCAAGCTCTCTCTTATGTTCCCATTCTAACTTAAGCATCAAAGGGGATTTGTGTCGAAATCCATATCCAACCCCACTGACGTTCTTTTGTGATATAGGAAGCTCGTGGAATGATTCAACAGGAGGGTCATATCTCCATCAACGGTCGTTTAAAACTTGGTCTGCTTAGAGGATCGAACGATCATCGTATACTAATTCCTGCTACCAACGACCCCGGTTCTAGATAAAGCAAGCTACATATCATACCTCAATATAAACGAATATCTACATAATTCCCGTTTTCGTCCTTGTGAAGATGTGTGGTTGTACTCATGTGAATCCTCTTGCTTGAAGATGATTCCATCCCGAATCGCTTGATAAGCTCCCCTGTGTACTTGGTTTGGTATATGAAAATCTCATCCTTCATCTGCCGAATTTGAAGACCTAGAAAATAGTTAAGCTCACCTATGAGGCTCATCTCAAATTCTTCCTTCATAGTTTAGAAAATTCTTGGCAAAGATCATAGTTGGTAGATCCAAAAATAATATCATCTACATAAACTTAGATTAGAAGGATGTCATTTTCATAATATTTAGTGAAAAGAGTATAATCAACTTCACCCATTTTAAAACCTAATTCCAAAAGAAAAGTCTTAAGTCGATCATACTAAGCTCTAGGGGCTTGTATCAACCCATATAAAGCTTTCTTTAATTTGAAAACATAATTTGGAAATTTTTCATGAATAAAACTAGGTGGTTGAGAGACATAAACTTCTTCACTGACAAAACCGTTTTAAAATGCACATTTGACATCCATTTAATAAAGTTTGACATTCTTATGGGATGCAAAAGATAAAAGTAATCTAATGGCTTCTAATCTAACTACGGGAGCAAAAGATTCTTCGAAGTCACTACCTTCTTCTTGTCGATAGCCATGAGCTACTAACCTTGCTTTGTTCCTTGTGATGACTTCATTCTTGTCCGTCTTGTTCTTGAATATCTATTTGGTCGCAATGACTTGACGACCACTAGGTAGAGAAACGAGCTCCCAAACTTCATTTCTTTCGAATTACATGAGTTCCTTTTCCATTGCTACGATTCAATAGCTATCTTCACATGCATCTTGGATGTTCTTTGGATCAATGGTAGAGACATTGGCACATTGAGAGAATTCATCAATCCGTAACCTTGTTCGAACACACTCCAATATCTCGAATTATTTGGTCATGTAGGCGGTCACGAGCGGTTGGATACGCTTTGGGAATACCTGGATCACTAGAAACAATCTTAATATTTTTATTAGTAATGTTAGTCTTAATAACATCATCAATTTTAACATTACTAATTGAATCACATAAAACATCTACACTATCATCATCAAAATGAGGTCCATCAAAATCTTCATTAAAAAAAACGTGTAGTGATTCATTAACCGTTGAAATGTTTTTGTTGTATATCTGGTAGGCTTTGCTACGTGTGAAATATCCAACAAAAATCCATTCATCAGATCTTGGCTCAAACTTATCAAGATTACCAAATGTGTTGTTTATAAAGCATTTAAAACCAAAAACTCGAAAATATTTAACTTAAGGCTTTTTATCATAAAATAGTTCAAAACAAGTTTTGTTTGTACGATGCCTTACTAGGATCCTATTAAGCACATAACATGCCGTGTCCACCGCCTCCGTCCAAAATTGAAGTCCAAGATGACTATCATGGAGCATTGTGCGTGAACACTCAATAAGAGTACTAATCTTTCTCTCAACAGCACCATTTTGTGGTGGTGCGCGAGGAAGGAGAAATTATGAGTTAGATCGTTGTCATCACAAAACTTAGAGAAAAGCTCATTCTCAAACTCTCCTCCATGATCACTACGAATAGTGATAATGGTGGTTCCTAAGAGATTTTGAGTTTTTTTGGCAAATTTCGTAAACTCATCAAAGGCTTCATTTTTATTAGTTAAAAATGATACCCATGTAAATCTAGAAAAATCATCAACAATGACTAATCCATAATGTGCATTTCCTAAAGATGCTACTCTAGTAGGCCCAAAAAAATCCAAATAAAGTAGTTCTAGGGGCCTCTTAGAAGTATGCCATCTTTAAGTTTAAATGAAGATTTACGGAGTTTTCCACGTTGACATGAATTACAAAAGCTTTTCTTATTGAAAGATATTTTCGGAAAACCGTTAACTAAATCATGATTAGCTAATTTATATAGATGCTTGTTGAACCTTTGGGCTGGCACTCGAGACAAATCGGCCGACGAAGGTAAAGGCCCATAGGCAAAGCCCGACATCGACTCGGTCAAAGCACACCAGCCAGTCGCACGTTGCACTCCTATCGCTCGAACGTGGGATTGAAGATGGCCTCATACGTAGCGGGAATGTGGGAAACATTCGCTCATATTAAGGAGGGGATATCATGGCACCATAATGGGTGACAGTTAACTCTCCAACGTCACTGAAAGGACCCATGAGGTCTATAAATACCAAAAGGTTCCAATTCTAAAGGCACAAGATCTAATACATAGACTCTACTCTTTTAGCTCATAATTATACCACTAAAGAGCTTGCGACGATAGATCTGGGACGAATCTCAGTGGGTCGATCTTAGCTGCTCCAAGCTCCTTCTCATCCTTAAGTTCACATAATAACTTAAGCATCGGAGGGGATTTGGGTCGGGACCCAGATCCGACCCCCTAACGTGTCTTTGTGGTGTAGATCGACGAGTCTCCATCTTCCACGAGGATCGCTTCCGAGTTTCCCAACCTCGAACAATCGACGTACACGCTGTTCGAGGGTCGATCGAGCACTGCAACCCAACCAACATCCATCAACCGACCCTGGTTCTTCCAGCCTAGGGTCCCATTCAACCTGTTAACGAGGCTCCGACTCAACACGAAGGGTCCACGTCAGCCTGACAACTATCTCGGTCATTTTTGGCTTTAATAGTTTGGCGTCGTCTGTGTGAAATCGTTAACCAACTTGACATCCTGAAGCGATCAAAAAGCTATGTCGACTGGACCCAGCAATATCGGACCGATCCAAGGTCCGAAGGAGAAACAAAAGGCTAATAGCGTCCTGGTGGAGGAGCTTAAAGTGACCCAGAAGGAATTCACGCCATTCACAGAGCGGGTCGACAAGAGTTTTGGTGTTTTGGTGACCTTGATACGCCAACGCATGTGAGATCCATCACTCTTAATTGAGCAACTACCGCCTCCGAACCCGACCCTGATGCCAACTAGAGGCACAGCCTTACTCAGGGAACAAAGAGATCCGAGAGCAGATCGGTGGGAGACCAGCCTGCACAATACAACCTGTACGTCTCACCAATACGGCGACATGGGGATCGACAATCATGTCTTCAGTTTCCAGGGAGAGCCCGATCCTTCCAACTATAAGGAAGCGACCCGCCACATCCTGTATCAGGTAATGTATGGGGCCTCCCCCGGTTATAACCCCGCAATCTTGTGGGTGGATACGGAAGGAGAAGTGAGATCTTGAACCGATTTTCGAGAGCTAATTACGTGCAAGGCGGAGAAGGGAGATCTCTACTCATCCAGTCTGTGCTTCGGGGAACCACACTGAAGGAGAAAATCACTTCTGCTCCTCCTCTTTCGAAGTTCAAGCTCCCTGCCTTACCAGCTTATGATGGCAGAAACGACCCGTGGTCGCACATCCATAAATATCTTAACGTGATGATGCTCCACAGGGCCAATGAACCATATCTTTGCCGAGCCTTCCATGCTATCTTATTCAAGAGGGCAGATGGCTGGTACGAAGGGTTACTCGATGGTGGTATCGGGTCATTTAACGAATTAACTGATATGTTCTGCAAGCAATTCATCGTGGGTCGACGTGCTAAAAAGAAGTCCTCCCACCTATTCTTGCTCAAACAGAACGAGAATGAGTCAATTCGAGCCTTCGTCCAAAGGTTCAACGACGAGAGGCTCGATGCAGAGGAGACACCGGATGTAACTGTCATAGCGGCACTCACTCAAGCAGCACGAAACAAACACCTACGAAGGGCGCTCCATTAGTTCCCCCCTAACAACCTCGCAGAGATGTTTAATATAACAGATCGGTTCACCATCTCCAAAGAAGCGGAGGAACAGGCTGGAACTAATGGGAAATGCACTCCTACCTGCCGTGGAGATACCAGGCGAGAGAAACCAACTCAAAAAACCCCTCGACAAGAGTCTCGAAACAAGAGACCCAGAGAGAGGAGCCCTCGAAGCAAGGAGCGCCCTGCTTATGCAAAAATAAGCGCTCCCAATATGAAAGTTTTCGCTTACGCCCCACGGGAGGATCTGGTCCAAGAATCAGCCAAGAAATGCAAGTATGAGAAGAGGGACAACCTCAAATTTTGCAAGTACCACCATAACTATGGGCACGATACCAACGACTGTTGGACTCTCAAGAAATAGATCGATGCACTGGTCAAACGAGGGCATCCCAAAAACCCCGGCCAATGATCAGCCTAGCAAGGAGGGACCCTCAAAGCAGAAGGGCAAGATAATGAGGTCGCCTGCCACCAAGGTGGTCGACTAGCAGCCACCAAGCTCAGGATCAAATAAAAGTCTAAGGATGAAAGCAACTCCGACAAAGTTCGGAAACACTTGTACACCATTTATTTTTCATTCCTTTCAATAAAGCATGTTTTCTCATCAAGTAAAGTTTTGCCTCCTTTTCGAAAAACACCTCATTTATGAATGTTATGAAAGCTATCCCATCATGATCCCCACTAAAAGGATCCACTCCCTGGGGAAGCTGGATAAACCGAAACCATATTGATGAAACTTGTACGAAGGATCCTAATGTGTCGTCAGCCCTAAGTCGAAAGGGCCATCCATTCACAACTGAACGACTCCCTAATGCGTCGTCAACCGTAAGTCGAAGAGGCCACCCCTTCGCAACTAAACGACTCCCTAATGGGTCGTCAGCCGTAAGTCGAAGGGGCCACCCTTCGTAACTGAACGACTCCCTAACGCGTCATCGGTCGTAAGTCGAAGGAACCACCCCTTCGCCACGGAACGACTCCCTAACGTGTCTTCAACCGTAAGTCGAAGGGGCCACCCCTTCGCAACTGAATGACTCCCTAACGTGTCGTCGGCCGTAAGTTGAAGGGACCACCCCTTCGCCACGGACCGACTCCCTAACATGTCGTCAACCGTAAGTCGAAGGGGCCACCCCTTCGCAACTAAACGACTCCCTAATGCATCGTCAACCGTAAGTCGAAGAGACCACCCCTTTGCCATTGAATGACTCTCCCTAATGCGTCGTCAGCCGTAAGTCGAAGGGACAACCCATTCGACACTGAACGACTCTCCCTAATGCGTAGTCAGTCGTAAGTCGAAGGGGCCACCCCTTTGCCTTTGAACGACTCTCCCTAATGTGTCGTCAGCCGTAAGTCGAAGGGGCCACCCCTTCGCCACTGAACGACTCTCCCTAATGCGTCGTCAGCCGTAAGTTAAAGTGTAACGACCCGCTCTTGGGGGCCAGTTACTTATTTGATATTTGCAGGTCTTGCAGTTTACTAGTGAAATCAGCATAGCCACAACTCAGAGATGTACCACAATACTCAAACCAGCATACAACATTATTATAGTCCGAATAGGAAATACAACCAGCAAACATCACTGTCTCACGCAAATACATAAAAGGAAAGTATTGAAAGGAAATGCAGAAAGGAAATACATGGCATCACACGTACGCAAACACAAATAACTAAAGCTCTGAGGCATCTGGGTCAAAGGCAGGCTCTTCGAACTCCGGTGCAATCTCGTCTATCAGGTCGTCGTCTGTCGGTGCCACAAATGGAACCGAAGGTAAGTCACAACAATTCTAAATAAAGAAAAGGAGTACTGTGCAAGTATGACAAAGGTAACTACGTATAAGCAGACCAAAGTGAAAGTAAAGTAAAGTACGGTGATGTGTCTGTACAAGTGTAGAAAGTAAAGTGTAGGTGTAACAGGCTACTACTGTAGCTAAAAGTATGACAAGTAAAAGTATGGTGACTGTACTGGTAAGGAAAGTAAAGTGCATGTACTGTAAAAAAAGTAACTGTGCGAGCTATACTAGAACTACGTGACTCAAGTAGGAGAGTATGATATGCAACCATAAAGTTCATCTATTGCCAGGGACCGTTTTGCCGACGCAGGCAGACCTTGTAATTTTGCCGACGCAGGCAGACCTTGTAGCTAGTTTTGCCGACGCAGGCAGACCTTGTAGTTAGTTTTGCCGACACAGGCATGCAAGTAGATGAACCCCCGGTCATAGCTCCCACACTCTCTCTACAATGAGTTACCCCAAACCCCAGTGATGTGTATCATTTCGGGATGTTCCAAGATGTTCCATGAGATGTTCCACAAGATGTTCCACACATGATATTCCACACGATGTTCCACATGTTACTAGTCAAACCAAGCCAACTGGTTGACTTTCTTATAGGAAACCCGAAAGTAGGAAAGAGGATAAAAACAAGTCCAACACAAAAGATTGTTTCTTCCGTGCTTTGAGCACGTGGTAGTGTGGTTGGCAAAGTAATCTTTAGTTGATTACTTTTCATTTTAGTTTAGGTCTCTTATTCGGTTCAAGTCAAACAGCCGTTCGAGGCTATTGGAGTGAAGTGTTACGTTGTTCGTACAAGCACACAAGACTAGTTTTCTAAACTTAGAATCTGTCGTGACTTACAAAGTTCAATGTCGTCGTCGTAGGCCGAGAATGGATCTAAGGCTTCCTTTGAAGTTGGTGCACAAGAGTTTGTACCTGTGATCACAAAAAAATAATCAGTTAGAAGATACAACTTTCCTATCTAAATATTGATCGTTTTGATTTTCAAAACCGGTTGAAATGGCGTCAGAAATCGTTCAAATTTTTTATATAAGCTTAAAATAAATATTATAAATTTACTGCAAAAGGAAAATATTTTCAGAAGCTTATGCTATTTTTCACAATTTTCGGAAACTCAAAAATAGCTTTAAAAACCCAAACTATTTAGGCGACGTATATCTTCCGTAATTTATTCCGGGAGCAATACTCGCCGGAAAAACTTGAATGAGCAGTCAAAACGACCGACTCGAAGATTACAATCACATATAACTTTATCACGTATAAGTGTACGTGAAAATAAAGAGTTACGGATTTTTAAAAGAAAGTAACGCATCTAAAATTTAGGCTTAAAAATTAATTCTGAAAAAATTAAGCATCGAATTGAGATGAAACTAGCGCCATTGAGTCCAGAATATTATTTCTGAATTTCTGGAGCTAGTCTCACATTTTTCTGGAGCTTATATAATTAGTTATGGATTTTACACTATAAAACCCTATTATTAATTAATAAAAAAACGAAATACGAAAATTATTCTCGTATTTACACTTTTTCCACCGAGCTGTTACCGTCGATTGAGCGGGGGGGGGGGTTTCGTTTGACGCCGGAGATCTGTGGGCGCCGGCGGGAGGAAGGGCGACGGCGACGGGGCGAGGGAGACGAAGGCGACGGGAGGGAGCGGCGCAGGCGGTGGTTGACGGCGGAGCGGCGGCGAGCGGGGTGCTGCAACGTGATGTCGAGGCCTCCGGGCACTGTGGCGGAGCGGGGAGGGACGGCGAGCGGGCGGTGGTCCGTGTGGCGGCGCTGACGGTGGACGAGGGGCGGGCGGCGGTTCGGGCTTGTCGGAGATAGATAGAGAGCGGGAGAGAGTGAAATGGAGAGAGTGAAAGAGCGGAAGAGAGAGATGAACGGGAGAGCGCCTGGGGTAAAATTTGAACGAAAATAGAGAGAGGTTGTGGGTTATTTCAAATGGGGAGGGGGGTTAATATAGGTTGTAGAATGGCAAACTTGTTATTAGTGGAGGTAGATGAAGGGGGGTAGATGAGAGGGTAGATGGGGTTAGATGGGAGGGTTAGATCTGAATGATTTTAGATTTAACCACAAGGGATGGGTAGATGAGATTTGATTAGGGTTAATTAGGTCATTAGCGATTGTAATTAACAAAGCGGAGGAATACAAACTCGTTTTCGCAAATGACTCCGAAAAATTACCAAAACGTACCCACGTGATCGTATCGTCACGAGGATCTTGAATACGAAGCCCGTTTTGGGATTTGAGCAACGGAAATTCTAGTTTCAGGTCAAAACGTTTAGGAAGCGGGTTTGTGGGTTCTCTATTGAAATGATATTAGAAAATTACGAAATTAATGTCGGGAGCTCTAAATGATCATAGGATGCTACTGCAGAAGTTTGAAAACATTTTGAAGATGTTTGAATAGAAAATTAATTCGTTAACCAAAACGGTAATTATCGGAAATGAATTTTCAACGAAATTGTTTTAAGTGTTTGAGCAAATCTGAAAATACAGAAACACATTATAATTAGTCTCGTGCCTTAAAACATTTTTATACGAATTTTTGAAATTAGTTTTGTTATAAAACTCTTGACTATCATTTATAAAGTAAAGTAATTAAAAAAAAATTTAAATACATAAACAAAAACGTAAAATGAAGTGTTGAAAATACTGATCGTTACATCCTACCCTCCTTAAAATAATTCCGTCCTCGGAATTTCAAACTTAATAAAATAGATAATTGATGTTATGAAGAAGCTCAAGCAAATAAATGATAGAAAAATATTGTAAAAATATAATGTGATATCACAGCATCTAGAAAACAAGAGATGCTGTTTATAAATACATATTATTCATCATCGTTGTTACCGATACTAGCATCAAGACTAGTAAGATCCTCAGAGTCGGTAAACAAGTAAGGGTAGCGTTCCTGCATCTCATCCTCTCGCTCCCAAGTAGACTCTTCAGGTGAGTCGTGACGCCACAAGACCCTGACAAGATTGATCACTCTATTCTTAAGGGTCTTCTGTCGCCGATCCAAAATCTTGACTGGTTGCTGATCATAAGATAGATCTGGACGTACGACGATCTCGGAGTAATCCACAATATGGCTAGGATCACTCACGTAGCGTCGGAGCTGTGAGACAAGAAAGACTTCATGTACTCCTTCCAATGCCGGTGGCAAGGCAAGGCGATAGGCCACCTCGCCTACTCGCTCCAAGATATCAAAGGGACCAATATATCGAGGACTGAGCTTCCCTCTTCGTCCAAAGAGAATCATCCCACGATTCGGCGAGATCTTCAAAAATACATGGTCGCCAGGTTGGAACTCCAAATGTCGGCGCTTTGCATCTGCCCAATGTATCGATCTTGCGCCAACTGTAGCTTCTCTCTGATGGTCCGAACTACTTCCACTGCTTCCACAATTAACTCCGGGCTGATGAGCTCTCGGTCACCAACGTCGTCCCAGCTCAAGGGGGAACGACACTTCCTGCCATATAGCGCTGCGAAAGGCGCCATACCGATGCTGGCCTGATAGCTGTTGTTGTAGGCAAATTCTACGAGGTGTAGATGATCTTCCCAAGATCTTTTGAAGTCCAGCATGCACGCACGCAACATGTCCTCCAGGATCTGAATGGTGCGTTCTGACTGGCCATCGGTCTGAGGATGATAAGCTGTACTGAAGCTTAATCGGGTCCCCAGACACTCCTGCAAGCTTTTCCAAAAATGAGACATGAACCGAGTGTCTCTGTCTGAAACAATACTGACAGGGACACCATGCAGCTTCACGATCTCCTCCATGTACTTCTTGGCAAGCATCTCGGTTGACTGGCCCACTCTAAATGGAATGAAGTGTGCTGACTTGGTCAATCGATCTACGATCACCCAGACAGCATCGTTGTGCTTCGTGCTCTTGGGCAGTCCCGTTACAAAGTCCACCGTGATGTGTTGCCACTTCCACTCTGTAATGGGCAAAGGCTGCAACAAACCGGCAGTTCGGTGATGTTCAGCCTTCACCTGCTGGCACACCATACACTTCGCCACACTGCGTGTGACGCTCCTCTTCATCCCATGCCACCAGTAGTGTTGCCGCAAGTCCTGGTACATCTTGGTCCCGCCTGGATGAATGGAATATGGTGAGCTATGGGCTTCCTCCAATAAAGCTTCTCTGATATCTCCGGATGGTACGCAGATGCGGTTGCCGAATCTCAAAGATCCGTCCTCATGGATCTTAAATTCCGGCCTCTGGCCTGCTAACACCATGTCTCTGATCTTCTGCAGCTTCCCGTCTCCGGCTTGGGCAGCCTTGATCTTGTCCACCAGGTCAGACTGGATCTGAAGGTTGAGTAACGAAGAAGTCACTCCAGGCAGTATAACTTCCATCTCCATGGCTCGGATCTCCTGTCGAAGCCTCCATTGTGATGTGAGAGTCATCACTGCAGGAAGGTGACTCAGAGCATCCGGTACGACATTGACCTTCCCAGGATGGTACTGAAGGTCAATATCATAGTCTGCCATCAGCTCGATCCATCGTCGTTGGCGCATATTGAGCTCCTTCTGGGTGAACAGGTATTTGAGACTCTTGTGATCCGAGAATATCTTTACATGTTCGCCCGGCAAGAAGTGCCTCCATATCTTCAGAGCAAATATCACTGCCGCCAACTCAAGGTCATGAGTGGGGCAGTTCTTCTCATGGATCTTCAGTTGTCTGGATGCATAGGCGACGACTCGGCCATGCTGATGCAGCACGCACCCAAGTCCTTTGCCAGAAGCATCACAAAATACTTCGAACACTCCGGTTCTGTCTGGGATGACCAGAATCGGGGCAGAAGTCAGTCTCTTCTTCAGCTCCTGGAATGCATCCTCACAAGCCTTCGACCAGACGAACATTACGTCCTTTCTCGTCAAATGCGTCATGGCTCCCGCGATCTTCGAGAAGTCCTGAATGAAACGTCTGTAGTAACCAGCCAGTCCTAGGAAACTTCGAATCTCAGTCACAGTCTTTGGGGCTGGCCAGTTCTGAACAGCAGCTACCTTCTCAGCGTCGACGGATATCCCTTCTCCAGATATGATGTGGCCAAGGAAAGTCACCTTGTCGAGCCAAAACTCACACTTACTGTACTTGGCATACAGTTGGTGTTGTCTTAGCGTCTCCAAGACCTTCCTCAGGTGAGCTCTGTGCTCCTCGGCGTCCTTCGAGTAGATGAGGATGTCGTCGATGTAGACCACTACGAACTTGTCCAGATGGTTGTATAGAACCTGGTTCATGAGACTCATGAATACAGCAGGTGCATTAGTTACACCAAATGGCATCACCAAGAATTCGTAGTGTCCATATCTGGTCCGAAAAGCAGTCTTATGAACATCCTCCTTTTTTACCTTCACTTGATGGTATCCGGATTTCAGGTCCAGCTTTGAATACACACTCGATCCTCCAAGCTGGTCGAACAGGTCGTCGATGCGGGGCAGCGGATACTTGTTCTTCACCGTCATCTTGTTCAGCTCCCGGTAGTCGACGCACATGCGTTGCGATCCGTCCTTCTTCTTCACGAGCAGCACTGGGGCACCCCATGCGGATACACTAGGTCGTATCCATCCTTTCTGTATGAGATCGTCTAGCTGAGCTCGAATCTCTTCAAGCTCAGGTGGTGCCATGCGGTAGGGTCCCTTGGACATTGGTTGAGCACCTGGCATAAGATCAATGGTAAATTCAAGGCCGCGATCCGGAGGCAAACCTGAGAGGTCGTCCGGAAATACGTCCAAGAATTCTCGCACTATCTCAGGCTTCTCTTGCTCGTCTTCTGCTGCAGTCGCCATTGCTTCCGAAAGCCTGGCTCGATACTTCACCGGTCCTTCCGATCGGCTTCCGCTGAGGAACTCGAACTTTGGATGGTTAGGTATTTCGAATTCTACCCTCCTTTGATGACAGTCAATGGTGACATGAAATGTTCCCAACCAATCCATCCCAAGAACAGCATCAAAAGTTGGCATCTCTATCACCATGAAGTCGGCAAAGAGATCTCGTCCGCAAATCACTACAGAGCAGTGAAGGCATTCGCTGGTTACCGGTAGGGAACCGCCAGCGGTCTCAACCTTCTAACGGGAAGTCAGAGGTTCAATAGAGATGTCATGTGTTTGGACGAAACGACTCACCAAGAAGCTATGTGTAGCTCCCGAGTCGAACAATGTGAGGGCAGGTTTACCGGCTACTAAGACGGTACCTATGGTGAAGAGAAACATGTCTAAGCTTACGATTTCTAAATAATAGAGTATGTAGCTTAGCGAGATAGCTCATACCTGTGATCACTTGGTCCGTTGCCTCAGCCTCTTCTACCGTCATGGTATAAGCTTGGCGTCTCTGGGGTGGTGCCTGTCGTTGGGCCTGCTGGTACACTTGTTGCTGAGGAGGGAGTGGTTGACGTTGCTGAGCAGAGGGTGGTGGTCGCTGTGGTGCATTCCTGGCAGGGGCATTGGCTGGAGCAGGGTTGGAAGACTGAGGCTTCCTCTCAGGACAGTCCCTTGCAGTGTGGTCCTTTGACCCACAGATCAGGCAGAGGTTGAGAAGGGTCCGACATTCTGAACGAAAGTGCCCAGGCTTACCGCAATGATGACACACTTGTTGTGGTGATGGGGCCTGCCTTTTGAACTGCGTTTGCTGAGTGGGTCGGTACATCTGATTGAGCTGAGGTCGTCGGCTGGGTCCAACAGCAGGGTTGGGAGGTGGTGGCCTTCTGAGAGGAGCAGCCATATGACGCCTTTCTTCTCTCTCAATGAACTCATGTTCACGAGCAGCAGCCAGGACCTCAGTGTGGGTGCACAGTGGACGTCCAACTAGGTTCCTGTGGATCTCTATATTGAGACCCTGCTTGAAGCGTCGGGCTCGGGCCATGGGAGTGGCAACCATTTCGGGAGCGAAACGGCTCAGTAAGGCGAACCGGGCATCATACTGTTCCACTGTCATGGAACCTTGTTTCAACCCAACAAATTGCGCCTGAAGTTCCATCTGAGCCTCAGGAGAGAAATATTGGGTACGGAAAAGTTCGGTGAACGTCGCCCATTCGATTAGTCGTTGGAGACGATCTTCTTCAGAGCTCCACCAGACTCTGGCTCCATCCGTCAGTTGGGACCTGGCGGTGTCCACCCAAGCATGCTTGCCGATCTGAGCGGTTCTCAGGTTCTCTTCGGTACTCCTTAGCCATTCTTCGGCCTTCATCGGGCCATCCTCACCATTCCAGGTCTTTGGATGGAGGGAGCGGAATTGTTGTATGCCTCCTACAGGATGATATTCTCCCCTGATAGCTTGGACCATTTCTCGCAATGCGAGGTCAGAGATCTGATGTACTGTGGGAGCTGGTCCGCTGTTGGTTGGGTTGCTTGCTCCAGATTGGTCAGCTCCATTGGGGCTCCCTGAGGTGTTTCCGTCCATCTTTTGGGTGTCAAACCTGCATTCATAGAGAAATGTCAGCTTAGTCGAATATCGTATACGATACATCCTGGTTTCACTATACTGTTCACGAGGTATTTTGCACGGACCTGCATGGGCCACCAAACTTGTAACGACCCGCTCTTGGGGCCAGTTACCTATTTGATATTTGCAGGTCTTGCAGTTTACCAGTGAAATCAGCATAGCCACAACTCAGAGATGTACCACAATACTCAAACCAGCATACAACATTATTATAGTCCGAATAGGAAATACAACCAGCAAACATCACTGTCTCACGCAAATACATAAAAGGAAAGTACTGAAAGGAAATGCAGAAAGGAAATACATGACATCACACGTACGCAAACACAAATAACTAAAGCTCTGAGGCCTCTGGGTCAAAGGCAGGCTCTTCGAACTCCGGTGCAATCTCGTCTATCAGGTCGTCGTCTGTCGGTGCCACAAATGGAACCGAAGGTAAGTCACAACAATTCTAAATAAAGAAAAGGAGTACTGTGCAAGTATGACAAAGGTAACTACGTATAAGCAGACCAAAGTGAAAGTAAAGTAAAGTACGGTGATGTGTCTGTACAAGTGTAGAAAGTAAAGTGTAGGTGTAACAGGCTACTGCTGTAGCTAAAAGTATGACAAGTAAAAGTATGGTGACTGTACTGGTAAGGAAAGTAAAGTGCATGTACTGTAAAGAAAGTACTGTGCGAGCTATACTAGAACTACGTGACTCAAGTAGGAGAGTATGATATGCAACCATAAAGTTCATCTATTGCCAGGGACCGTTTTGCCGACGCAGGCAGACCTTGTAATTTTGCCGATGCAGGCAGACCTTGTAGCTAGTTTTGCCGACGCAGGCAGACCTTGTAGTTAGTTTTGCCGACACAGGCATGCAAGTAGATGAACCCCCGGTCATAGCTCCCAC
Source organism: Scilla litardierei (assembly GCA_030789695.1). NCBI lineage: Eukaryota > Viridiplantae > Streptophyta > Magnoliopsida > Asparagales > Asparagaceae > Scilla > Scilla litardierei. Next base: position 44,921,049 of record CM061141.1, read on the forward strand.
ACTCTCTCTACAATGAGTTACCCCAAACCCCAGTGATGTGTATCATTTCGGGATGTTCCAAGATGTTCCATGAGATGTTCCACAAGATGTTCCACACATGATATTCCACACGATGTTCCACATGTTACTAGTCAAACCAAGCCAACTGGTTGACTTTCTTATAGGAAACCCGAAAGTAGGAAAGAGGATAAAAACAAGTCCAACACAAAAGATTGTTTCTTCCGTGCTTTGAGCACGTGGTAGTGTGGTTGGCAAAGTAATCTTTAGTTGATTACTTTTCATTTTAGTTTAGGTCTCTTATTCGGTTCAAGTCAAACAGCCGTTCGAGGCTATTGGAGTGAAGTGTTACGTTGTTCGTACAAGCACAGAAGACTAGTTTTCTAAACTTAGAATCTGTCGTGACTTACAAAGTTCAATGTCGTCGTCGTAGGCCGGGAATGGATCTAAGACTTCCTCTGAAGTTGGTGCACAAGAGTTTGTACCTGTGATCACAAAAAAATAATCAGTTAGAAGATACAACTTTCCTATCTAAATATTGATCGTTTTGATTTTCAAAACCGGTTGAAATGGTGTCGGAAATCGTTCAAAATTTTTATATAAGCTTAAAATAAATATTATAAATTTATTGCAAAAGGAAAATATTTTCAGAAGCTTATGCTATTTTTTTACAATTTTCGGAAACTCAAAAATAGCTTTAAAAACCCAAACTATTTAGGCGACGTATATCTTCCGTAATTTATTCCGGGAGCAATACTCGCCGGAAAAACTTGAATGAGCAGTCAAAACGACCGACTCGAAGTTTACAATCACATATAACTTTATCACGTATAAGTGTGCGTGAAAATAAAGAGCTACGGATTTTTAAAAGAAAGTAACGCATCTAAAATTTAGGCTTAAAAATTAATTCTGAAAAAATTAAGCATCGGATTGAGATGAAACTGGCGCCATTGAGTCCAGAATATTATTTCTGAATTTCTGGAGCTAGTCTAACATTTTTCTGGGGCTTATATAATTAGTTATGGATTTTACACTATAAAACCCTATTATTAATTAATAAAAAAACGAAATACGAAAATTATTCTCGTATTTACAATTTTGCCACTGAGTTGTTACCGTCGATTGAGCGGGGGGGGTTCGTTCGACGCCGGAGATCGGTGGGCGCCGGCGGGAGGAAGGGCGACGGCGACGTGGCGAGGGAGACGAAGGCGACGGGAGGGAGCGGCGCAGGCGGTGGTTGACGGCGGAGCGGCGGCGAGCGGGGTGCTGCAACGTGCTGTCGAGGCCTCCGGGCACTGTGGCGGAGCGGGGAGGGACGGCGAGCGGGCGGCGGTCCGTGTGGCGGCGCTGACGGTGGACGAGGGGCGGGCGGCGGTTCGGGCTCGTCGGAGATAGATAGAGAGCGGGAGAGAGTGAAATGGAGAGAGTGAAAGAGCGGAAGAGAGAGATGAACGGGAGAGCGCCTGGGGTAAAATTTGAACGAAAATAGAGAGAGGTTGTGGGTTATTTCAAATGGGGAGGGGGTTTATATAGGTTGTAGAATGGCAAACTTGTTATTAGTGGAGGTAGATGAAGGGGGGTAGATGGGGTTAGATGGGAGGGTTAGATCTGAATGATTTCAGATTTAACCACAAGGGATGGGTAGATGAGATTTGACTAGGGTTAATTAGGTCATTAGCGATTGTAATTAACAAAGCGGAGGAATACAAACTCGTTTTCGCAAATGACTCCGAAAAATTACCAAAACATACCCACGAGACCGTATCATCACGAGGATCGTGAATACGAAGTTCGTTTTGGGATTTGAGCAACGGAAATTCTAGTTTCAGGTCAAAACGTTTAGGAAGCGGGTTTGTGGGTTCTCTATTGAAATGATATTAGAAAATTACGAAATTAATGTCGGGAGCTCTAAATGATCATAGGATGCTACTGCAGAAGTTTGAAAACATTTTGAAGATGTTTGAACAGAAAATTAATTCGTTAATCCAAAACGGTAATTATCAGAAATGAATTTTCAACGAAATTGTTTTAAGTGTTTGAGCAAATCTGAAAATACAGAAACACATTATAATTAGTCTCGTGCCTTAAAACATTTTTATACGAATTTTTGAAATTAGTTTTGTTATAAAACTCTTGACTATCATTTATAAAGTAAAGTAATTAAAAAAAATTTAAATACATAAACAAAAACGTAAAATGAAGTGTTGAAAATACTGATCGTTGCATAAAGGGACCACCCCTTCGTCACTAAACGACTCCCTAATGCATCGTTAGCCGTAAGTCGAAGGGGCCACCCCTTCACAACTAAACGACTCCCTAATGCGTCATAAACCGTAAGCTGAAGGGCCACCCCTTCGCCACTGAACGACTCCCTAATGCGTCGTCAGCCGTAGGTCAAAGAGGCCACCCCTTTGCCACTGAACAACTTTAATAATGCGTCATCAGTCATAATTCGAAGAGACTGCCCCTTCGCCACTAAACATCTCCATCTCCCTCACGTCGTTAGCCGTAAGTCGTGGGAATCGCTCCCTCGTCGCTAAACATTGCGGTCTATTTCTTACTTGGTTCGATAGGTCACCCCCGATCATCTTGAGCAAGGGTCTAACCTATCGAAAGGGACCATCAGGCATCATGACCACACGGCGTGAATGACGACAAACAGTGAGATACAACGACAAACAAAGATATGCAAACCAACCCTCCCGGTGCTTTTACTACAAAATTGTTGCAGTTTACATCTACATTACCCCCGACACATTCGAAAATTAAAACAGGAATATATGGAGCGCCAAGATTCTACAACAGCTGGCTAGGCCCTTGGTCTCCCTCCAGCTCGACCGCAGGCTCTTCGTCTCCTGAAGCACCAGCTCCTGCATTACCGACTGTCATGGTGACAACTTCACCAATAGGAGCAGCGTCCTCCGTGCTTGACTCGATTCATCGTCATTGAGGTCCGGGAACAACACAGGGATTTGGTCGATCTCAGCGGAGAGGTCAGGGAATCGGTTCTTCATTTCCGATCGACATCGCTCTTAACTTTCTGTGTACTGCTCGTTGAAATCGGGCAATGAATCCTTGAATTTCTGGACCATCCTCTCCGTTATGGCCTCGGCGTTGGCTCGCTCTTCCAACAGAGCCTTCTCCGCTCACTCTCCTAAAGTAGCTTGTTCTGCCTCCCTCTTGCGAGACTCATGTAGCTCACGATCGAATCGGAAAAGGTTATCCATTCTCGATTCGAAAAGAATGCTGAGTCTAGTCAGCTCAACTTGAGACTTCTCCATGGCCGACCTAACGCCCTCCAGGGTGACTTCGTGATTGGCCACCACCGGAGTGCGTCGACGCAACGCAGCGGTAGCCACGAGAGCATGCAAATAACGCATGATAGTTAACATACATGCTCGCATCGCCCGCAATGGAGGCTGGTGTAGTGGTTACCTGGATGTTAGCATGGACTGCTATCGACGCAAGCCTCTCGTAATCGACCATCTCTACGACAGCCATGTCCCGTGGAAGGGTCGCATTTTCAGCAATCCGGGAGGCGGTCCCGCAATCCAGAAGCGCAGAATTTTCTCACCTCATCGGAAACTCCATCTGAACAAGTTCCTCCGTAAAGCAATCGAATGGGGTCTGAGGAGATCGACTCTCTATCAGAAATTCAGAATCGGCCTGAATTCATCAGGGATATCTTCAGGCAATGATAGAGGAGGGAACATGCATATCCAAGGCCAAGAATCCTCGTGTAAAAGGATCTCCGAAGGGACCAAGGTCTCCCCAAGTCTCCCTCTAGGGGAGTTCCCCTCTCCTGCCGAGGGACCTACTCTGCAGCATCAATCGACCTAGACTGCTCTGAGTCGCTAAGAAGAAGTCAACGCTTCCTCTTACTCTCCTCAATTGCAACCACCTCGAATTTGGAGGCAGGCCTCTCCTTTTTCTTCCAAGGGAGACGAGCCACCTAAGTAGCCCTCTCAACGACAACGGGCCAATCCTTCGACAGATGAGCCGTCCTTTCTCCCATAGACAGCACCCGAGGAGATAACATGCTCACCTCCGCCTCTCTGATGGAAGCCTCAACTACCTCACTTAACACATGGTCTACATGGTATTCCACATCGACCATGCCTGTAGGAGAAAACAAGCAAGTTAAATCGGAGAACGAGGGTCAAACAGCTGACATGCACGATCGAATCAACCTTTCGTCCACACAGTCCGATGCAACACGTCATAGGACAACAGCCACTTTGTCTTCCTCACGTTCTCTAGCAGACTCATCAATGGGTCGGTGGCTTCCTTCTCCTCTCTACTCAAAGGCTTGTCCTTAACAGGGCTTAAATCAGGGACGCCCCACTCGGTACAGAAACTCGCTTCTCCTTGGAAGACCATAAATACAAACTCCTCTTTCCATTTGGGATTAGAAAAAGGGAGGTCGCCAAACAGCTTCCTGCCTCGATGAGCTGTTATCGTGTACCAGCCCGTGATCTTGAGGGGAGGGATCGAGAAGAAGTACCTGAACAGTCTTAATGATGGTTCAACCCCCCATCATGCTCAGAGCTATAAAACCCATCAGCACACCACTGGCGTTCGGCATCAACTGGCAGAGAGAAAGGTTCAGGATGCACAAGAAGTATCGCATGAAGGGGTGTATGGGGAATCGAAGCCCTCATTGAAAGGCCTTGACGTAACCCTAACTTCCCGGTCGCCAGGGCGATGGACCCTCTCATCTCTCACTGGCACCAGGATATGGTAATCGAGGCAGATGTAGCTTCTCTGGAACTCAGGGATCTGATCGGCTCCAACTTTGGACCTCATATTTGCAATCGGAGCAGGCTCCATGGCCCTCTCCTTGTTCTTCTGCATGACGTCAACCAAGCTTGACGAAGCCATTTCATTCAACGGGAGAAAATCTGAATCAAGAAAGAAGAAGGTGGCTTCGAATTCTGTCGCTGAAACCGTCTTATATCAACAATTCGACAACCACACGATGAAAAACGCATCGAAGATCCAAGGATCTACATACCTCGGTTTCGAACCGGTGGCTCATCCAAATTGGTGAGGCGGACGTTTTGCCGCCTAGAACTTGAGTGCTAATTCCTCGAATGTCGTGCCCCATTAATACGATGTAATGTCGCTTGACTTCAACTAGCAGACCCGTTGTGGTCGTGCGACGGGGGCCATTGTTGAACCTTTGGGCCGACACTCGAGACAAATCGACCGACAAAGGTAAAGGCCAACATGCGAAGCCCTACATCGACTCGGTCAAATCCCAACAGCTAGTCACCCGTTGCACTTCCATCACTCAAATGTGGGATTGAAGGCGGCCTCATAAGTAGCGGGAACATGGGCAACGTGCGCTCTTATTAAAGAGGGGAGATCATGGCACCATAATGGGTGACCGTTAACTCCCCAACGTCACTAAAAGGACCCATGAGGTCTATAAATATCAAAAGGTTCCAATTCCCAAGGTATGAGATCTAATACATAGACTCTACTCTTTCAACTCATAATTCTACCACTAAAGAGCTTGCTACGACAGATCTGAGATGAACCTCCGTGGGTCGATCTCAGTTGCTCCAAGCTCCTTCTCATCCTTAAGTTCCCAAAATAACTTACGCATCAGAGGGGATTTGGGTCGGGACCCAGATCCGACCCCCCCTAACGTGTCTTTGTGGTGTAGATCGACGAGTCTCCATTTTTCACGAGGGTTGCTTCCGAGTTTTCCAACCTCGAACAATCGACGTACAAGCTTTTCGAGGGTCGATCGAGAACCGCATCCCAACCAACATCTATCAACCGACCCTGGTTCTTTCAACATAGGGTCCCATTCAACATGCTGACGAGACTCCGACTCAACACGAAGGGACCACGTCAGCCTTACAACTGTCTCGATCATTTTTGGCCTTAACAATGCTTAAAATGAACTTTCCAAAACGGCAATGCCATAATAATTATTCATTTGAATGAGCAACTAAGCAATGTTCTAAAGAATGAGGCATACATAAAATATAAATATCTTTATCTCTAATACCAGAAGATAAAACTTTAGAATCATTATCAATGATGCTACACAAACCCTCTCAAAAGTTAACATTGTAACCTTTGTCACAAAGTTGACTTATGGAAATAAGGTTGTGATTTGAACCATCTACTAAATGTACATTATCAATAAGTGGTTTAGATGGATTACCGACTTTTCCTACTCCGATGATGGTTCCCTTTTCTTCACATCCAAAGGTCACTGTTGCACCATTCTTGATGCGGATCACTTCGGAGAGCAAATAGGGATCTCCTGCCATGTGCTTGGAACAACCGCTATCAAGAATCCATCCTTTCTTCTTAGAGCTAATATTGCTTTTCTTACTTTTTTTTCTTTTTCTTGGGTATCGACATATTATACCATAAGCTCATAGTACCCAAGCTTGTTGGGTCCAAGGGGATTAGCCCTTTGGAACCCATGTCCAAGTGAACTTTGGCTTCCCAACATAATTATCACAATTTACAACATCTTTAAAATATGATTTTACATCAGCATTACTATCATGAATGCTAGTGTCCTTAAGACCCCAAATTGTGTATGTTTTGGGATTCCTTTTCCTAGTTGCAAGCACATGAGTTTGTTTTTTATGTGATGCATGATGCTTATGAGAATGAGGTCTATCATAGGAAAATGGAGAAGGATATGCATGAGACATATAAGGGTTATATGAATGATGTGGTGCATGCATATATTGTGGTGCATATGGATGAGCATACACATAAGGATGATGTGTATGAGCATATGAATGTGTATGAGCATGTGCATGAGTATTTCTCATGTGTGGGTTTGCACGTGTCCATCGGTGTGGTGCATAAAATTCATCATATGTGTTCACACGTGTAGTAGGAGTGTTCCTACGTGTGTGTGTGTGTGTTGGTGTACATGAACGTATGTCCCTTCTTTTGATTTCCACCCCTGGTGGGTTTCTAGGCAAAAGAGGGAGTGTTGAAGTGGTGATCTTCTTGGTAGGTTTACTACTCAAAGTGTTTTGGTCACTACTCATGGATGCATCGGATAATGGCCTCACAAAATCTATAGTGACACCACTATAGGAGGTGCATGATTTGGATGCATTTGCTTCCGAATAACCAAGTCCAACACGATGTGTGGCTGAAAATTGGTTTGAAAGCAACTCATCCAATTGTCCTTTCCCTTTGTTAAATCTTTTAACTTGGGAGGATATGAGCTCATATTTCTCCTTAAGAGAAGAAATAGAAGTGTCCAAAGTGGACACACGTGTGGTGAGCCCGTGCACTTGGGTTTTGAGAGATTTATTCTCAATACCCATTTGTGTGTTTTGTGATAGAAGATCATCACTATCTTCAAGAGATACAAGATCTAATTGAGATTTGAGGGAATTCACCTCATTTCTCAACGAGCTATTTTGAGAAACCAAATTTGCTTTCTCAAGTGTGAGTGTTTTAACACTGGTGTCATTATAATATATTTAAGCATAAGAGATTAATACTCAGTAAATAACTCTTCAGTTGCTAGTCTAAGTTCATCCAAAGTTACATCGGGTTCTTCACTCTGATTAGAGCTTCCATCGGAGAGTGTATCCTCACGTGCCATGAAGCACTTGTGTGCACTCTCACCCTTCTCATCCTCAGATTCGCTTGAAGAATCCCTGCTCGAATCATCGAAAGTGCCAACGAGTCCTTTCTTCTTATCCTTCTTGAATTTGTCGGACTTGTGGTACTTCGGTACTTTTCACTTCTCCTTGTTCTTTAGCATTGGACAATCCTTCTTGATGTGCCCCAGGTTATTGCGCTTAAAACAAAGAGACAAAGAATTGTTGGTGGAATCGAATTTGGATTTGGATGGAAATTTACCTTTACGAAAGAAGTGTTGAAACTTCTTTGCCGTGAGTGCCATTTCTTCCAAATCCATCTCGTTATCGGACTCATCACTATCGGAGGATTGAAGAAGTAGCGTTGAACGCTCATGCCTTATTCTTTGCCCGCGTTGGCTTCATCATTCCTCTAATCTTCAATCGTTTCTCCCTTCTCACTTCATAAGACATGAGAGTACCGATGAAGTTTGTTGGGAAATCTAGTCCCACCCCAAAGTGGTTTTGATGATGATCACACCAAATATTGTTGTATACTAATTATACTGATTAAGTGTGTATGTTGTACAAATAAGCTAAGTGAAGCTCAAAGCATACTCTGAGAAGAAGAAGAACTTCAACCACACTCATGGAAGATGAATATGAATTTAGCTCGATATTCCAAGTTTACATTCTATAGCTTCGGTTCAAGCACAAGAGGAGCTCAAAGATGAAGCTCAAAGAATGTGCTCAAGATCAAGCTAAAGAGAAGCTCAAATTCAAGTGAAGCCCATGCTACTACATCAAGTTCAACCATGGCTTCAAAGTCTTCATAGTTTCTAGTATGTGAGTTGTCTTTCATTTTCGTAGGATTATGTTAAAGCCAAGAAGAATATGCACACATAAACACACAATGATTTTCTAAAATATTTTTTAAAACGTATTTTAAACTCATTTGATAGCTTACTTTCTATATGAGCTAAGGTTCAATATGTAGTCAACTACAAACACTCAGTAGTCAACTACCCTGAAATCTACCCTCACCCTGAAAAGTCTCTGGGAGTCGACTACCACCCTGGAAGTCGACTACCAGCTGTGTTCGAGCAGACTTCCTTGCTTTCCTCTCCCATTTATTCCTTGCTAACTTTTTGGGCTGAAGTCAAACTTCATTTGAATTATTTCAAATCCTCCTTTAGCTCTATAAATAGAGAACCCGTGAGATTTTTTTCTCACTAATTCATTCTTGAGCATAGTTATAATTCTCTCAAAAGTTCTCAAAGTACTCATCGCTCTCAAAGTTCTTCATAGCCAAACGTTTTCAAATTTCTGATCTTATTATTTCGTATTTTCTTTTCTAAATCTTTTTTAAAATCATTATCTTTTTTGGCTATTGTAAATTGTTTTTCAAAATCCTCTCTACTTCAATTTTTATATTCTTAAAGGATTTTTGAAAACAACAAGAGTTCTTGATCACGTCGAATCATTTCATATTCTTTGTGTGATCAAAAGAACAATTTATTCTTTAGCCACATTGAGCACAATTGCAAATTCATCTTAGCTATAGAATTATTGGGTGTAAACCAATCTCCACTACATTTATTGTGGTGTATTGGATCTGATTTTACTTGTAGTCCCTTGATGATAAGGGTGTTGTAAATCCTAGTCAAGACTAGGTGGTTGGAAATCCTGGTGGTGAAACTAGGTCATTGGAAATCCCAACGAGTGAAGTTAGGTAATTGTATTGTTAAGGCAATAGTGGATTAAATCTCGATCTGTGACGGTCGGGAACTGGATGTTCCCAGGTTGTGTGGAACCAGGATAAATCTCTTGTCTCTCTGTATGATATTTTCTGTGATTGTTTCTTGTTATTTATTTTGTACTAACTCGTTCATTATTTAAGTGTATGTCTCTTGTAATCATTTGTTAATTTACTTGTTAATAAATTTTATTGTTGCAAGTTTATTATTCATTCCACTGTGAGATCTATTCTGTTGTAATTACTCTTTTGATCTTTATTGCTTATGTATTTTATTCTATTCTTATTTTAAGATCATCGTGTTGATTAAGTACTAAGCGTAGATCACTCTACTTGGTTCCTTAGGCAACATTGGAAGGGAAGTTAGTTTTGTATTGATCATTGTCAAAAATTTTTATTCATACAACACTATTCAACCCCCCTTCTAGTGTTGTTTGCCATCCACAAGATCCAACAAGGTTCACCACGGTGTAGCTCTTCATGTCATTGACCTCCTCAATATCAATTGCTCTTCTTTCCCAGTTTGAGTTCATTGACATGATAGTCTTTCTCACCTTCTCTTGTTGGGAGTATGTCTATCAAAGAGCTTCAAGCTCATTAGTGATTTCGGTAAAACGAGCATACATCGAGGAAATGTTCTCATCTTCCTGCATTTGAAACATATCGAAGTTTTGTATGTCAACATATAACTTCAACAATTTTACCTTACTGGTTCCTTTGTGGGTGATGATGAGATGATTCCAAATTTGATGTGCACTCTTACATGTGCAAATATCCAAAGCATAATGAAGAGCGTTCATTGCATTGGCATTGTTTACCTCTGCAGACTTCTCGGCGGGAGTCTATTTGTCGCAATCCTCTTATGTAGGCTCTACGTATTCATTATGGAGGATTTTCTATAGAGAAGCACTCCTAAGGAACGTCTCCATCCGGCACTTCCAATTTCCGAATTCGTGCCATTGAAGCGCGGAGGACAAACCATAGATTGTCCTTCGAAGACGAAAGAAGCACCATCACGATTGTGATTCTTGTAGGAAGTAGGTGGATGAATGTTGTTGTTGCTGGATGCCATAGCTATAACCTTGCTCTCTGATACCAATTGTAAGGACCCTGTACTATGAGGAAAACATTAGAAGGGAATAGTGTTTATAAAATTAAATAGACAATTACGCCTAATTAAAAGCCTAACCAACAGAGATGCAGAATTATGAATAAAAAATAATGAACAAACAAACACAATACGTTCAAGGGTTCGGATTACCCAAGTCAAACCCGACTTGTTCTCGGTAATCCTACGTCCCTGCCACCTGGGATACCACCCAGATACTCAAACTAAAATCCTAGCATGAGTTTTCCTTTCAACCCATTTGTAGCAACCCTACAAGTGTAATCAATACAAGATTGATGTCCTTAAATCCAACAACTTGGGATCAAGCAAACCACTCTCACAAACCGAGAGTAAAACTAATTTACGAAAGTTATGAAATACGAAATTACATTTACAAATCACCTATGCCTTAAAGTAGAACTTGAAGGAGCAAAGTGATTAGAGTGTGTTGATCTCTTCCTAGAAGAGAGAGTAGCCCTTGCACTTGTGTTCACCAAAGCTAGAGGATGAGAGTTGATTATAGTTGAAAGACAAGATGAGATTTGGAATTCTAGGGCTTAGAATGAATTGAGAGCTTGAGAGCTTGGAGATGAGATCAATGAAGTCTTAAGGTTCCAAAAGTTCTCTAATGGAACCGTTGGAGACACTTTTATAGGTTCTCTAAAACCCTCAAACGAAATACCCAAAGACCCCTTCAAAATCCGTGTGGAAAATCCCAATGGATTGATTTTATAGGCAGGACAAGCGACTGATGAAGAATGGACAGTCGCCTGCTGCACTGTGTCAGATGGTAGGTGAGAATTTAAATGGTAACTTATCACATATGACAGGCGACTGGTGAAGGTTGGACAGGCGCCTGAAACAGACAGGCGCTTGAGAAACCTTCTACAGACGTCTGAGCGGCAAAGTGCAAATGTTAGCAAATCTCAAGAATTCTGGACAGCAAGGACATGCGACTGATGTGGTATCCACAGGCGCCTGTGCCATGGGCAGGCGACTGGGAAACCAACGTCAGTCGGCTGTGTGCACAAGTGTGAAACTTGCCAAAATGAAAGATCTGGGCAAGAGTGGACAGTCGACTCATGTGGTACACATAGGCGCCTTGCCATAGGCAGGCGACTATGAATCCAACATCAGGCGCCTGAGTTCACAAGTGCAAAAGTTGACAAAACTTGGGATCTTTGTGCACGATGATATGGGCAACTGACTAACAAGTCACAGTTGCCTGAAACTAACTGTCATGTCCTATTTTGAACTATACGTGTATTCTACTGAACACACGTGGTATTTCTACTTACGATACATGTGTAGGCATGAAATAAGCGTAGATATCGATGTATGTAGCGTAGTGCAAGAGGGATTGGGCCGTAACACGTGGCTAAGAGACGAGAAAGCAAGATTGAGTGCGAGAGAAGTGTGAAAGACGTCGTGGGTGCAAAACAACAGGAATGTGTTGGACGTGTGTGCGTGGTGCATGTATGCATGTGTAGGCATGTGTGGGTATGTGTAGGGAAGCAATGCAAGTGTGAAAGGGGTTAGGGGTCAATGGTAACCCCCGTAAAATTTTAGAAAGGCGAGGGGCAAAATGGTCATTTGGACCAAAAGTGCTGTGTGTACATACTTAAGTGGTCGGGGCATAAAGTAATGGCAAACTTGTAAATAAGTGAAAGTTGATGGGCATTTTTGGAAGGGTATTTTAGTCATTTTAACTTATGCATGGCTTAGGGGATAAGTTAGAAGGTGTGTAGATTTTTCCTTAGAAAAATCATTTCCTTCTTTCTTGAATCTTCTCCCTCCTTCTCTCTTTCTCTTTTCTTTTTCCCCTAGCTATGGCCGGCCACTCTTCCCCCCTTTTCTCTATTTTCTTCAATTCAAAATCCTAATTCTTCATTCCAAAAATCAAGAAGCACAAATGGTTGCAAGTGGGAAGATGTTGGAGAAGAAAGAAAGAGGAGGAGAGTAAAACCAAGCTTTTGAGGTGGGAATCCAACTTGGTTTTGGAAACCAAATTAGGGTTTCTTTCCATCGTGTTTTTATATCATGATTTAGCAAATATGAAGTAGTGGTAATCAAATTAGTGTGACATGATTCAATTTTTCATGAATAACCCCTTGAAATTCCAAGTATAACTACTCTCTTGAAAAATCTGAAATTCTGTTGTGTGTTATCACTTGAATTATGATTACTGTAGCTTGAATTAGGTTTCGAAAAAAATACATGCTTGTAGATCTTGAAGTTCTACCCCAAAATCATATAAATTTTGATATATGTTCAATTCAGACATTAGGAGTAAAAATTCTATCTTTACAACATGTCTGTTTGATTTCCAGTTTTGACACAGTTTAGCAAAATTGACCTAAACACCTGCACACACAATGGAATTTTATGTTCTTAGTCTTGTTGGAAATTTAATAAGTTTTTCTAAAATTATATCACATTTCTTATATTTCGAAATTCGGGCTGAAACATACCCAAAATTGGCTTTCAATACAGACACTGAAATCTGTCTGAAAAATAGATTTGACACACTTCACAAAATAATTCACCATAAATCACCTACTCAATATTTTTGCATGAAAGTTTATCAGTAAATCCAAAACTATCATACCTACAACTTTCATTTGGAAAGTTTTGTTAAATTTTGATTATAATTGGGTGATATCATCCAGATTGTGGGACTGCATGTACATTTCCTGAAGCTGAAATGGTTAATGGTGTGATAAATTGTGTATTCTTGCTAATCCACTCTCTATGATACATGATTATTGTTTTTACATGGAAGGTAGACTAATGATATGTTTTTCCAATGGATTCGCTAATGTTCTTATGGACATACACATTACATTCACCATGTGTTTGTGAAAATGCCACATTGAAAAGAAAGTTGAAAAATATGAGAAATGGGCTTGTAAACACGTGTGTTATGAAAGATGTTGTGAAATAGTAATGATGGGGTCATGTAAATCATGATTTCATATGTTATGAGTGATGAATTGAAATGGCTATGTTGAAGGGCATGACACTTGGGTGCATGACCCATTTGAAAGGTGATTTGATTACGATGGAGGGCATGACACTTCGGTGCATGACCCATATTGATATGAGTGTGGAATGTGAAACCATGCAACGTGTCCCCTTCCGTGCTATATATAATGTTGAATGAGGTTTTAGTATGTCTCAATCCTCTCTAAGGCGGGTTTTAGGTGGGATTTGAGTTAATTGTGGATATGAGGCCTGACTGAGAAGTTGGGGGAAATGATTATGTGATATGTGATATTTATACCCACTCGTCTTTACCGGGAGTGAAGGGGACATACAGAGGTTGTGTTATTGTGGGAGAGCCTCACTCCTGCCAGGGACGGGGGAGCTGAGAGGCTCGGTATCGTACAGTGCCCGTGTCCACTGCGCCGTGTGCTATATTCACCCCAAATTTGGGGTGATGTCTAGGTCCTGGTATCACACAGTTTACCCAAGTTCCAATTAATTCAAATATAAAATATAAGTCTTGCATGTTATTTCTTCTGCTTACAGCACTTCCTTTGTCCTTATCTACTATACTTGTGATGACGTGTATCGAATTACACTTGTGGAATTAATACCTTCCTTTTTAAATTATGTTGGTATGAGCACTTGTTTTATTAATCGTGCTAACCCTTTTCTTGCAGTAGCTCGACATTGGACCGTAGGTATGATCCTCTTCCTTGGCTATTTACTTTACGCCATAGTACTTAGTCTACATGTCCTATGTCTCTTGCCTTGTCGTGTGTATTGATAACCTTAACATGGTGTTCCAAATCCAAGTTGGTTCCTACTGGGGCACGCATTGACGTGCTCCTACCTATTTTTCAGGTAGCAGGGCGGCATGGTTGGTGGTGATTGGAAGTTGGGTTTCAGGGGTAGCTTTTGGTGTGAGCTGTAGTTGTATTGTGACTGGGTTGTCTTGGGAGGTGGAGAGTGATGGTGTATATATAGTGGTGTACCTGGACTATGTATATTACTGGAAGTTGTTATACATGATATGTTGTTGTTGATTTATGTTATTTATGAGGTTGTTTTGATATTACTATGGAGCTTCACTTGTACTATCCCAGCATGTTTGAGTGGCCTGCTTGTTCTGTTTCTTCTTTCTCTTCCTTTCCTCTCTCATAACCCTCACTCCTCAGAATACTTGGAAAAAAAATTAGAAGCTTCGGGTATTTTGGAGATCGGGGCGTCACACTAGCCAGGTGCATGTACATTATACAGCAGTCGCCTGTTAGAATTGAATATAGAAAACCCAAAATATCAAGTCAAAAATGTGTACATAACAGATGCCTGAAGAACAAATCACAGGCGCCCTGACAAATGTTCAGCAGTCGCCTGTTGAAAACCTAAAATGCACAACTTCAGGAAATAAGAGTTAGAGTCATATGAAATAAATTCTAATGGATTCCTAGGCTAGTTTGAGTGATGTGCGAGTGCTCCAACATGACTCTACTTTAAGGCTACATTCTAATGAGAAAGAATAAAGAGATTAAAAAGATTTACATTGAATTTGATTCTCTTCTTTCTCTTGAATGATCTTGAAGTATTTGAAGTTTCTATCTTTATATTGATCACACAATCTTCAACTCTTTAAGCTTTGATTGATCCTTGAGTGTTATTCATTACATTATGATCTCCATGATTTGATTAGGCAATGAATTAAGTGCATGGAGGGAATTAGTCACAAGTATTTATGTTTGCTCACATCAAAACCAAGTAGGGAAAAGTCCAACACTCAACATCTATGCCTGCTTCATCCATAATGAAGACAAGCACAATAGTTACCTGAACATTCCCATGAGCGGCAATTGAGGACATCCTCTCATAATCGACCCTCTCCAGAACGGCCTTATCCTGGGGTAGGGTCGCATTCTCGGCAATCTGTGAGGCGGTCCCGCAATCCAAAAGTTTTAATTCATCCTTCATGATTGGGAACTCCGGCTGAAGGAGCTCCTCAGCAGGACAATTAAACGGGGCCTGAGGCGATCGACTTTCCAAAAAACGATTTAAATTCTTCAGAAATGTCCTCAGTCAAAGATACTGGAGGGAACAGACCCCTAAGGCCATGAATCCTGATGCAGAATGGGCTCTAGAAGAGGAGGGATCTCTCCTAAATCTCTCTCTGAAGGAGGCCTCTGTTCTTTTTCATGGGGTTGGACTTCATCATGTGATTGACTCTCATCCAAAGAAGCACACTGGCCCACGACGTCATCTGACCCAGACAACTCTGAGTCGCTAAGGCGAAGCTACCGCCTTCGTCTCTTTATTCCCTCAACTGCAACCATCTCAAATTTGGTGGGGTGCTTCTTCTTTTTCCTTCGCTAAGGACGATTCGACCGAGAAGCCTAATGAAAGACATTGGGTAAAGCCTCAGAGGTCCATATCATCCCTTCATCCAGAAGAGGCATTTGAGGAGATGACACATTCTCCTCAGCCTCTCTGATGGAAGCCTCGACCCCTTCCATCAACTCGGGGTCCACCTAGTATTCTAGGCCAACCATGCCTACAAGGAAAAAAGCAAAATTCAATAAGACGAAGATTAAATTGGTGATGGGTGGGGTCAGATCGACCTTTCGTCCATACGGTGCTGCGCAGCACCGAGTCTGTCCACAACCATTTCGTCTTCCTAGTCTCCTCTGGCAGCTTCAACAATGAATCAGTGATTTTCTTCCCCTCATCGGATACAGGCTTATCTTCAGTCGTGCCCAAATCAGGCAAACCCCATCGAGTGCAAAAACTCGCCTCGCCTTGAAATACCACGAATACGAATTGGTCTTTCCAATTCGGATTCGAGGTGGGGAGGTCATCAAATAATTTCCTACCTTGACGAGCGGTTATCATATACCAACATGGGGTCTTGAGAGGAGGAATCGTGAAAAAGTAATTGAATAACTCCATTGTCAGTTCAATCCCATTCATCACGCAAGCTGACCATTACCCCTATGGCGTTCGACATCAATTGGTAAAGGGAAAGGTCCAACGTACTGAACAAATAGAACATAAAAGGATGCATTGAAAATTGAAGTCCCCCATGAAAGGCCTTGACATAAACTCCAACCTCTCGATTGCCAGGGCGATGAGCCATTTCATCCCTCTCGGTCAACCGGATCTGGTAATCGAGTCGGACATATTTCTCTTGGAATTCGGGAATTTGATCAGCACCCACTTTAGAGACTTGGTTGGAGATCAGACTGGGCACGACAACTTCCTTCTTAACATTCTGAGCAATGGAAGCTGAACCCCTATCGGAGGCATGAGTAGATGAAGAAGCCATCACCAAAGAAGGAAATCTAGGTTAAGGATGCCAAATACGATGATTTCGTTCTCCCTCCGTAATCATCTTATTTAGACGAGACTATCTCATCGTTTTGGGACACGAATCGGTTTCCAGGCATCCTAGTATCTCGAATTTTGAACCGATGCATCGTCCAACTCCAAAAAAGCAGGTGTTTTGGTGCCTTAAACTTGAGTACTTGTTTCTCGACTGATGTGCCCCATTAATAAGCTGTAATGTCACTTGACCTCAACAGACAGACTATCTGAGCTTGAGCGATGGCGGTCATTGTTGCATCCTTGGACCGACCCTCGAGGGATTCGTTTGGTGGGCAATAAAAGCCCACAAAGCCCATGAAAGAAGCCCATGGCTGAGTCAGTCAAAGCCCACGCATCATTCGCCCGTTGCACTTCCATCCATCGAATGTAGGATTGAAGGAAGCTCATAAATTGTAGGGACGTGGGTGACAGTTACCCCTATTAAGGGGAGGATCCTGGCACCATATTAGGTGACTGTTATTCTCCCAACATCACTGAAGAGACATCGGAGGTCTATAAATACATTGGAGATGAGCAGAGGAGGTACGAACCTTAGCACTCTGACATTCTACACTCCACTTAATATTTCTTCCTCCAAATAGCTTGCGGCGTCTGGCTTGGGACGAGCCTTCTTGGGTCGAACTCAATAGCTCCAAGCTCTCTCTTAAATTTTCATTCTAACTTAAGCATCGGAGGGTATTTAGGTCGGAACCTATATCTGACCCCCCTGACGTTCCTTTGTGATACATGAAGCTCGTGGAGTGATTCAATAGAAGGGTCGTATCTCCATCAACGGTCGTTTAAAACTCGATTTGCTCAGAGGATCGAACAATTATCACATACTAATTCTTGCTACCAATGACACACACACAGACACACACAGACACACACACACACACACACACACACACACACACACACACACACACACACACACACACACACACACAGAGAGAGAGAGAGAGAGAGAGAGAGAGAGAGAGAGAGAGAGATGATGTGTGTGTGTGTGTACGGGTTCACGCATGTGCGTACGTGTGTGCACGTGTGTGTGTGAGCATGCGATGTACCACCCCACTTTTTGTGTCTTGTATACTAGGAGATGCCTCCCATGTCATATGATACCTGTTAAGGCCAAATATGACCGAAAGAGTTGTCTTGCTGATATGGACCCTTCGTGCCGAGTCGGATCATCGTCAGCCGGTTGAGTGGGACCCTAGGTTGAAAGAACCCAGGTCGATTGATGGATGATGAATAGATTGCGATGTTTGCTTTGCCTTCGAGTAGCCTGTATGCCGATGGATCGAGGCTGGGATGCTCTGGAACGACCTTCACGGAGGATCGTAACTCGACGATTTACACCACAAGGAAGCGTCAGGGGGGGGGGGGGGGGTCGGATCTGGGTTCTGACCCAAATCCCCTCCGATGCCTAAGTTAGAATGGAAACTTAAGGAAGTGAGGGAGCTTGGATCAGCTAAGATCGACCCACAAAGGTTCGTCTCTGATCTGGCGTTGCAAGCTCTTTAGAGGAAAAAATATATGCTGAAAGAGTAGAGTCTATGAATTAGATATCGTACCTTGGGAATTGGAACCTTTTGGTATTTATAGACCTCTTGGGTTCTTTCAGTGATGTTAGGAAGATAACATTCACCCATTATGGTGCCATGATCTTCCCTCTTTAATATAAGCAAATGTTGCCCATGTTCCTGCTATTTATAAGGCCACCTTCTGTCCCACATTTGGGTGATGGGAGTGCAACAGGCGACTGGCTGGTGGGCTTTGACCGAGTTGATATCGGGTTTCTCTTGTGGGCTCTGTTGGCTTTAGTTACTCGGCGTCGAGTCATCTCGAGTGCTGGCCTAATGATTCAATAATGGCCCCGTCGCATAACTTCAGAGGGTCTGCCTATTGAAGCCAAGCGATGTTACATCGCATTAATGAGACACGACAGTCGAGGAATTAGCACTCAAGTTCTAAGCGCTAAAACATCCGCCCCGTCGATTCGGAAGAGCCATCGATTCGAACCCTAAGGTGCATAGATCCTTGGATCTTCGACGTGTGTCTTATCATGCAGCTGTCATTTTGTCGATATAAGATTGTTCCAGCACAGGAGTTTGAAGATACCGTCTTCGTCTTTCTTGATTTTGCAACTCCTCTTCAGAAAAATGGCCTCATTCTCCATTCCCTCTCTTGAGAGGAGTCTAGTTACCGTCATGCAGAAGAACAAGGAGGGGTCTACGGAGCCTGGTCTGATCACAAAGCTGAGGTCCAAAGTTAGAGCCGATTAGATCCCCGAGTTTCAGAGAAACTACGTCCGCCTCGACTATCAAATCCGGGTGCCAGGGAGGGACGAGAGGGTCCATCGTCCCGGTGACCGGGAAGTCTGGGTATACGTCAAAGCCTTCAAACGAGGGCTTCGATTCCCTATGCACCCCTTCATTCACTACTTCTTGTGCACCCTGAACATTTCTCTCTGTCAGTTGATGCCAAACGCCATAGGTGCATTGATGGGCTTTATAGCTCTGTGCATGATGAAATGGATTGAACCGTCGCTAAGACTGTTCAATTACTTCTTCTCTATTCCTCCTCTCAAGACTCCGGGCTGGTATATGATAACGACTTGTCGAGGCAGGAAATTATTTGACGATCTCCTGACTTCTAACTCCAAATGAAAAGAGGAGTTTGCGTTTGTGGTCTTTCAAGGAGAGTCGAGCTTCTACACTGGCTGGGGTGTCCCTGACTTAGGCCATGCCGAGGACAAGTCTTTGACTATATATGAGAAGAAAGCCGCTGATGCATTGATGAGTCTGCCAGAGAATGTGAGGAAGGTGAAGTGACTGTGGTCTGACTTGGTGTTGCACCAGACCGTGTGGACGAAAGGTTGATTTGATCGTGCCTATCAACTGTTCGACTTTCGTCCTCTGACTTAACATGTTTATTTCTTCTACAGGCATGGCCGGTCTGGAGTACCAGATGGACCCTGCGTTGAGGGATGGAGTTGAGGCTTCCATTAGAGAGACTGAGGTTTGCATGTTATCTCCTCAAGTACCGTCTATAGGAGAAAGTACAGCCCAATCGTCGGAGGATCGACCCGTTGTCGCTGAGAGGGCCACTCAGGTGACCCGTCTCCAGTGAAAGAAGAAGGAGAAGACTGCCTCCGAATTCGAGGTGGTTGCAATTGATGGGAATAAGAGGAGGCCGTGGATTCTCCTTAGTGACTCGGAGCCATCTGGGTCGACCGAATTCGCGGAGCAGATCCCTCAGCAGGAGAGGGGAGCTCCTCTAGAGGGCGACTTAGGGGAGACCCGGGTCCCTCCGGAGCTCCTTCTGCATGAGGATTCCTGTAATGTCCCTAGTGACATATACGTATGGCATATCTGTTTTTTGTGTATTCTGTAGTGTTGTACCCGAGGCTCCTGACGGGCTAGCACGGCGGGGAGTCCTCTTCTGCATCCCGCACAGTTGGGAGAGGTCCAGTTCTATACGTCGTATTCGATATTAGGATTTCAAAAGTTAACACTGTATGAAATTGACTGACTGGCCCTCTTTTATGCCTTAGTCGTACATGTTATTCTTTAATGTTACTATCGTCACCCCTCCCTTATACCCTCTGCTATGGTTTTGCTCTCTTTTTCCTAGGTGCAACACTGTTGTTTGCTTTCTTTTGTTATGCATGCCATGTTTAGCTGTAGCACTCTCACTTGTAGCACTGGTACACTCAGTAGTTGCATTAGTATGTGTCAGCCTTGGGTCGGAGTATGAAATTTCTACTTGGTCACGCGTTGACGTGCCTCATCGTTGTTTTTTCCAGGTTGTTGGAGTTGGAGTTGGAGTTGGTGTTGGAGTCTGAAGTAGAGGTTGAGCAAGGAGGAGCAGCTGGAGCTTTTGGTGGACTGTCGAGGAGACTAGTTAGTTAGGTGGTAAGGGGTGAAGTGTGAGACACTTGTACCTTTGGGATTTCTTGGGGTGTGAGTTGCCTTGTACTATATCGAACGTTGTTTATGATTACATTGAAATGTATAACATGGCTTACCTTTAGCAGTTCAATGTTTTGTTCAGTGTTGCTCTGCGGCTTTGTGTTATTTTGTGTTCTGGTTGGCTGTAGGTGTGGAGCACTACATGTACTATTCCCAGCAGCACGCAGTGGCCTGCCAGTTTCTTTGTAGTTTTTCTTTCTTCCTTCATAACACTCGCTGCTTTGGGATAACTTGGGACGAATTCGTACTTCCCGGTATCCTGGGGAGCGGGGCGTTACAATTCCTAGCCTTGGAGAGGCATGTTCCATCCAGTACCATTGTCTGAAGACATCCCTGACGAATTCAGACCGATTTTGATAGCGAGTCAATCTCCTCAGACTTCATTCGATTGCTCCACAGAGGAACTCGTTCGAATGGAGTTTCCGATGAGACAAGACGATTCTGATCTTCTGGATTGTGGGACCGCCTCCCTGATTGCTGAAAATGTGACCCTTCTACGAGACAAGGCTGTCGTGGAAAGGGTCGATTATGAGAGGCTTGCATCGATAGCCATCTATGCTAATGTACAGGTAATTACTGCACTAGCCTGTATTGTAGGTGATGCAAGCACGGATGTTAACTATCGTGCATTGTTTGCAGGTTCTCGTGGCCACCGCTGCGTTGCGTCGACGCGGCCCGGTGGTGGCCAATCACGAAATCACATTGGGGGCTGTTAGGTCGGCAGTGGAGAAGTCTCAAGTCGAATTGACTAGGATTTGCCTTCTTTGCGAATCAAGAATGGATCACCTTCAGCGGCTCGATCGTGAGCTACACGAGTCTCACGAGAGGGAGACAGAACAAGCCGCTTTAAGGGAGAGAGCAGAGAAGGCTCTGCTGGAAGAGAGAGCAAACGTCGAGGTCATAGCTAAGAGGGCAGTCCAGAAATTCAAGGATTCATTTCCCAATTTCGACAAGTTATACACAAGGTTATGAACGATGTCGATCGGAAGTGAAGGACCGAGTTCCTGACCTCTCCGCTGAGATCGACTGAATCCCGGTGCTGTTTTTGGATCTTGATGACGATGATCCGAGTTAGGGCACGGGGGAGGCTGCTCCCATCAGCGATATTATCACCACGACGGGTGACGATGCAGGAGCTGGTGCTTCGGGAGATCTAGAGCATGCGACCGTGTTTGATGGAGATTTGTAGAATCTACTCCTCTCGCCCCTGCTTTAATTTTCAAATATATAGGGGTAATTGAGATGTAAACGGAAACCATTTTGTAGTAAAAATGCCAGAAGAGTTGGCGTGTATATCTTTGTTTGTCGTTATATTTCTTCATGTGTCGTCTGCTCAAGCCGTATGGCCGTAATGTTTGGTGGCCGCTTTCAACGGGTAAGATCCTTGCTCAAGATAGTCAGGGTTAAGCCGTAGAACCGGGTTGGAGGTATGCCATTCCGTTCAAGGATGAGGGAGGGGTTCACTCGATTCACGGCTGGTGATGCAAGGGGTCGTTTAGTGGCAAAGGGATGTCCCTTCGACTTACGGATGACGACAGATGAGGGTCGTTCAGTGGCGAAGGGGTGGCCCCTTCGACTTACGGCTGACGACACATAAGGGTCGTTCAGTAGCGAAGGGGTGTCCCTTCAACCTACAGCTGAAGACACAAGAGGGTCGTTCAGTGGCGAAGGGGTGGCCCCTTCGACCTACGGCTGACGACACACGAGGGTCGTTTAATGGTGAAGGGGCAGCCCCTTCGACTTACGGATGATGACACGTGAGGGTCATTTAGTGGCAAAGGGGCGTCCCTTTGACTTACGACTTACTACAGGCAAGGTTCGTTCAGTGGCGAAGGGGTGGCCCATTGACTTACTGATGATGACACGAGAGGGTCGTTCAGTGGCGAAGGGGTGGCCCTTTGACTTACGGCTGACGACACGAGAGGTTCGTTTAGGGGCGAAGGGGTGGCCCTTCGACTTACGGCTGACGACACGAGAGAGTCGTTCAGTGGTGAAGGGGTGGCCCTTCGACTTATGGCTGACGACCCGGTAAAGTCGTTCAGAGGCGAAGGGGTGGCCCTTCACCTTACGGTTGGTGACAGGCGAGGGTCGTTCAGTGGCGAAGGGGTAGCCTCTTCTACTTATGAGAAGGTCGTTCAGTGGCGAAGGGGTGGCCCTTTGACTTATGGGTGATGACACGAGAGGGTCGTTCAGTGGTGAAGGGGTGGCCCTTCGAATTACGGCTGACGACATGAGAGCATCATTCAGTGACGAATGGGTGGACCTTTTGACTTACGGTTGACGACTCGGTAGATTCGTTCAGTAGCGAAGGGGTGGCCCTTCGATTTACGACTGACGACACGTTAGGGCCGTTCAGTGGCGAGGGGTGGCCCTTCGACTTACGGGTGACAACACGTTAGGGCCGTTCAGTGGCGAGGGGTGGCCCTTCGACTAACAGCTGATGACATGCGAGGGTCGTTCAGTGACGAAGGTGTGGCCCCTTCGACTTATGACTGACGACACATAGGGTCGTTCAGTGGAGATGGAGTGGTCCTTCGACTTATGGCTGACGACATGCAAGGGTTGTTCGGTGACGAGGGGGTGGCCCCTTCGACTTACAGCTGATGACACGAGATGGTCGTTCAGTGGCAAAGGGGTGGTCCTTCGACTTATGGCTGACAACACGAGAGTGTCATTCAGTGACGAAGGGGTGGCCTTTTCGACTTATGGATGACGACTCGGTAGAGTCATTCAGTGGCAAAAGGGTGGCCATTCGACTTACGGCTGACGACACGTTAAGGCCGTTCAGTGGCGAAGGGGTGGCCATTTGACTTACGGCAGACGACATGCGAGGGTCTTCATGGGTTTCATCATCGTGGGTTTGGTTCATCTAGATTTTCCCAATGATATGATCCTTTTTGAGGGGAGTCTGATTGGACTCTTTTCATAAAATTCATAAATGCTCTATCGAAAAAGTTGTTTCGAAGCAGAATTTATTTGATGAAAAACATGCTTTATTGAAAAAAAAGTAAAAAGCGTACGAGTCTTTCTGAGTTTTGTCGAGAGTTGCTTTTGTCATATGCTTCTTATTTGTCTTTGAGCTTCATAAGCTCGTTAGTCCACCACCTTAGTGACAGGTGACCCCGTCATCTTGCCCTTCTGCTTCGAGGGCCGCTCTTTACTGGGTTGATCAGTGACCGGGTTCTTGGGATGTCCACGCTTGACCAGTGCATCAATCTCCTTCTTGAGTGTCCAGCAGTCATTGGTATCATGTCCAAAGTCGTTGCGGTACTTGCAGAACTTGAGGTCGTCCTTTTTCTCGTATTTGCCTTTCTTGGTAGATTCCAGGACCAGTTCTTTCCATGGGACGTAAGTGAGGACCTCTGTCTTGGGTGCACCTGGTCTCGCATAAGTTGGGTGCTTGATTCTGAATGAAAAGTGTCATTTTCACCCCCTATTTCCTTGGGTTTTAGCGTATATATTTCACATTTAGGCTCTATCTAGCTCATAATTGTGCAAAGTCGGTATTTTAGATCTTATCACTTTTTATGCTTAAACCCCACTTCTTGTTACTAATTATTGCATTTCCTATTTTCTGGATTTTTCTGGAATTTATGGTGATTTATCGGAAGCAAGAAAAAGAGAAGAAGAATTCTGTATTGCCTTCTCTTGTGTAGAATTTTGCTGTTATTCTAGTGCATATTCCGGCCTTGTGATATTTTTCAGTTGAAGTTTGTGAAGTCCCGATTCCAACGCATATTTTTCCAGAATTTTTGGATGTCAGAGCAATTTACTGCATTTTTGGAAGACAGAGTGACGGTGTTGAAAATTTATGGTCTGGAAGTTCTGCTTTTCCTCTCTTGTATAGAATTCTGCTATCATTCCAATATATATTCTGGCCTAGTGATTTGTCAATCATAGTACACTTTGTTACGGTTCCATCGCCACCTAGAACGCGTCATTCCGAGGTCGGATGATTTTTCTAGAATTTTCGCAAGACAGGATGACGGTGCTGAAATTTCTGCTGATTTGGGCATTTTTGCTGGTTTTGGGCCAGAATCCGACCCGTTTAACTTATTTCCAGACCCAGTTCGGCTGAGAACTTTTGGGAGCAGCTATTTAAGTCCTTGGGCAGCCCTCATTACCCCCAAGCCCCATTGCACACCTCTCTCAACTTAGGACTAAGTTTTGGGGGAGATCATCGGACCAAGGAGGAGCTCAAGGCAAAGATGATCGTGGTTGCTCGGGAGCGACACCTCAGTGATTTCGATCCCTCTCTCCCTTGTACTTAGATCTAGGGTTTATTCATGTAATGGATGATTTTAGATTTAATTGACTAATTTTCATGTTTTACTCTTGATCTTTGGTGTTTGTGCTTTTGATTCAATGCTTGGATGTTTTCATTGCTTTCTTCATGCTTGGGCAGTTTAGTTTATGTTGGGTTGTGAGTTCATACGGGTGATTCGAACCCAAACAGGTCGTCACTCATTGGTAGACCTAACAAGCGACCCATGGTGGGCAAGTAGCTTAGTTTCCCACTACTCACCACGTTGACCTCACTCCATAGTGAGGAATAACTCGAGAGAGCTCCTCCTACACCCTTCACCATTCCGTACGCCAAGTGTTTGGTTGAATACCAAGCCCCCCTCTTCACTTGATTGAGTTCCCGAACCCTTGTCCATAGCGTGTAGAGTTGGTAGGTGGCCCTACACATCATTCCCACACTCTCTCCCATACTCGAACACCCATAAACATAACGGGCGATTTCTCGCCACCCCGCATCCATTTTTGACCAAAAATGCGATTTCAAACGACTCGTCCCCATGATCTGATCCGGTACTCACCGGTTATAATTTTATATTGCATTGACGCTCCTAAACTTGGGAGTGGAAGGCGCGATTCCCACGCGTGTTTTCCGGTTCAATCAATTGGCACTGTTGCCGGGGAAGACGGTATTGAAATTTTCGCATTTTTGATCGAACTTGGATGTTTTGGCGAGGAATTTCTTTCTATTAGTCTAAGTCTTTTCCGATTCTTAAATTTTCACTTATTATTTCACATTTCTTCATTTTTCGATTTTTGAGTCTTTTCGTTCTTATTTTTTGTTTTCTTTGCAATATGGACGTGGATGCTATATATTCGGATTTCATATCTTAGTTGACCCAATCCCTACCTAATTTCCATGGTACAGGGGAGGAGAACCCGTTTTTACACGTCCGGGAGTTCGAAAATATTTGTGCCCCTCTTTTCCCACATTTGCAAGGGCTCAATGGGGGCGAGCAACTTCATTGTTTATATCTTAAATATTTTCCTTATTCTTTGCATGATGATGCTTTCGCTTGGTTTGATTCGTTGCCTCACGGCTCATTTCCTACTTGGGTATCTTTTCAGGCTGAGTTTGTTCGAGTTTTCTTTCCTAATTGCAGGATTCAGGCGGTTCGACAGCGAGCACTTCAGCAGCGGATTTCGAACTTCGCCCAGGTCGAGGGAAATTACTTCTACCAGGCTTGGGACAAGTTCAATGATATTTGGCTCGAATGTACAGAGCACAGATATGCGGTGCACGAGCTTATTGGTTTCTTCTATGGAGGACAGCAATTACATGTGCAGGAGTACATAGAGACAACGAACGAGGGCACTTTCTTTGACATGATGCCTGAGGATGCTTGGATATTCTTGATGGACATAGCAGAGTTCGAGCGGCCGTGCGGAGACTTTTCACGCTTACTTCCAGACGTCGGACCCAGTTTTTGTCTATTGGAGGATACGTGCCAGGACATCCAGCTACAGCCTAAGGAGCCATCTGGAGGCTATTTCCAGTGCGACCCCATTGAGGATCACACTCTACATGAGTCATCTGGAGGCTATTTCCATTGCGACCCCATTGAGGATCACACTCTACATAGTTCGGGGGTGTAGTGGAGCCGAGTAGAAGAAGCAGAGATGCCATATTTTTATGAGCACGATGAGCGCGATGGCGGAGTACATGTCGACCACGACGGTGACACGATGCATTTTCAATTTAAGGTTGAGGATGAAGCGGATGTGCATGATGGCCAAGAGCAGATTGAGGACACCATGGAGCCTGAGCCACAATCCACTTCAGAGTTAGCTTCACATGTCGAGGAGGTTGAGTACTTAGGGAGGACGACTGATATGCACTATTTCTGGGATGACAAGGATGACGCGTTCTTGGATTTTCCCGAGGCAAGTCTACCTCCAGTCCCGTCTCAGATGTCACTTCCCTCGCCTCAGGATGCGCACTTGCCAGTCATCGATGAGATTTGTCAGGAGCAGTTACCAATTATGGGGAGTGCCGCAGAGATCGTTGATGTTGATGTTGACGTCGAGGAAGAGGATAGAGACGGGGATTGTGACATGGTATATGTTGAGCCCAATCTCCCTCCTACTCCAGTTTTCTTTCTGCATCTACTTCCACCTCCTTCGGAGGCCGTGCATCATCCCGAGCCTAGCATCATATCTCAGGGAAGTTTCCATCTTTCTTTTCCCTCCACCTCTGAATCAAATTATTTAATTCTATATCATAATGATTCGGATTGTCGTAATTTGATCGTAAATTCATTTATTCATTTCGACGACCCATTTTGGCAAGCTTTTCACTTGGACGGGTGCTCTCGCCCAATTATTTTTGACACGACCTATCTCCCCCATTTGGCAGGAATCCATCATAATGAGATGCTCGGAGTTGTGTCGCTTGCCACTAATGCTTGCAATGGAGGTAGTGCATTGGACATGGTGACGCTCGCAGAGGGACGTAAGGATATGATCGAGCAGTTGCCACACCATATGTACATACGAGATCCGTCGTTTGCCACGGTGTTTTCTTTCCTTAATTAGTGTAAATAGTATTTTAAATTTCATTTGTTTTCACATTTTCTTTTCTTTATGCATGTTTTTCATTTCTTAGGACTTTTGTGGAGTCATCATCTCATTTTTGTCATCCCCCTTACATGCACACCCTTCATATGCCCTCCTTGCTTTTGGTTTTCTGCTAGTTATTTGCCGGTTCCTAGCAATGCTTCATTCTTTCGTGTACTTTCGGATTTAAATCTATTCTCAAACTCTGTGTTGTGATTGGCTGGAATTTATCGCTTTTCCTTCATTAGTTCACTTTTAATATGCTGTCTATGACACGTTCCATATTCTTCATGAAATTAGTTTTTGATATGATTTAAATAAAGGTTTCCGCAATTATAGTGATGCATGGGTTAAAATTGAGCCAACTAGTTGAGTAATTTTCACATTGATGGATTTTGGCTAGGACATATTCTTGGTTGTGCTTAGGTACGTCGGTGATGCGTGACACAAAAATAAAAGAGTGAGACAAAAGAAAAGAAAAGAAAAGAAAAGAAAAGAGAGAAAAGAGAAAGAAACACAAAAGAAAAAACAAAATATAAAACAAAAACAAGCAAAAAAGGATAGGTAGGTCACTAAATAAATAACCCGGTGATTCGAGTAGTACGGGTCCTTTTTGGCCCGGTGCCCGATGGTCGTCTGGCCCAGGAGTCATCGACATGAAACTCACTTATTTGAGGGGGTCACTCGAGTTATATCACTTTCTGCAAATGTTGCTTTATGCGCGTTACACGGAATTAATAAAAAGAAAGAGAAATATATATATGTATATTATTGAGAGAATAAGTTTCACACATCATCATCATGCCTAGGAAACTTAGTCTCGTTTGTGCCAAAGTCTTGATATCCTTGGAAATTATGATTCGATGTTGTGTCTTTGGTTTTAAATATGCAAAGTTTAAATCAAATCAAAGCTATTCGTGTTTTTGGAATCATCATCGATGCATATATTGGATTTGAAGTGATGTTTGGAAATTCTTTTCTACAAAAAACAACTCAGAGTTTTGATTTGTGCTCTCTATTTTCATCCGGATTTACCTCTTATGTTGCTAGGGACTAGCAAAAAGCTAGTTTGGGGGTGGGATTCCGAATGAAAAGTGTCATTTTCACCCCCTATTTCCTTGGGGTTTAGCGTATATATTTCACGTTTAGGCTCTATCTAGCTCGTAATTGTGCAAAGTCTGTATTTTAGATCTTATCACTTTTTATGCTTAAAACCCACTTCTTGTCACTAATTATTGCATTTCCTATTTTTCAGGATTTTTTTTGGAATTTATGGAGATTTATCAGAAGCAAGAAGAAGAGAAGAAGAATTCGGCAATGCCTTCTCTTGTGCAGAATTCTGCTGTCATTCCAGTGCATATTCTGGCCTAGTGATATTTTTCAATTGAAGTTCATGAAGTCCTGATTCCAACGCATATTTTTTCAGAATTTTTGGAGGTCGAAGCAATTTACTGTATTTTTTGGAAGACAGGGTGACGGTGCTGAACATTTATGGTCTGGAAGTTCTGCTTTTCCTCTCTTGTGCAGAATTCTGCTATCATTCCGGTGTATATTCTGGCCTAGAATATTTTTTAGTCATCGTACACTTTGTTATAGTTCCATTGCCTCCTGGAACGTGTCATTTCGAATTCGGATGATTTTTCTAGAATTTTTGCAAGACAAGGTGATAATGCTAAAATCCCTGCTGATTTGGGCTTTGCTTGCGGTTTTTGGGCCAGAATCTGACCCGTTTAACTTATTTCCAGACCCAGTTCGGTTGAGAATTTTTGGGGGCTGCAATTTAGGTCCTTGGACAGCCCTCATTACCCCCAAGCCCCATTGCACACCTCTCTCAACTTAGGACTAAGTTTTGGGGGAGATCATCGGAGCAAGGAGGAGCTCAAGGCGGAGATGGTCGTGGTTGCTCCGGAGTGACACCTTGGTGATTTCGATCCCTCCTCTCTTGTACTTAGATCTAGGGTTTATTCATGTAATGGATGATTTTAGATTTAATTGACTCATTTTCATGTTTTACTCTTGATCTTTGGTGTTTGTGCTTTCGATTCATTGCTTTCTTCGTGCTTGGACGGTTTAGTTTGTGTTGGGTTGTGAGTTCATGCGGGTGATTCAAACCCAAACCCGGGTCATCACTCGTTGGTAGGCCTAACAAGCGACCCGTGGTGGGCAAGTAGCTTAGTCGCCCACTACTCCCCGCGTTGACCTCACTCCATAGTGAGGAATAACTCGAGAGAGCTCCTCCCACACCCTTCACCATTCCGCACACCAAGTGTTTAGTTGAATGACAAGCTCGCCTCTTCGCTCGATTGAGCCCCCGAACCCTTGTCCATAGCGTGTAGGGTTGGTAGGTGGCCCTCACACATCACTCCCACACTCTCTCCCATACTCGAACACCCATAAACATAGCGGGCGATTTCTCGCCATCCAGCATCCATTTTTGACCAAACGTGCGATTTCAAACGACTCTTTCCCATGATCCGATCCGGTACTCACCGGTTACAAAGTTTATATTGCATTGATGCTCCTACACTTGGGAGTGGAAGGCGCGCTTCCCACACACGTTTTCCAGTTCAATCAGTGCTTCTTGCTCCAAGGTCTTCTCTCTCTCAGCCTCTTGTCCCGAGACTCCTGACGAGGGGTTCCCAGAGTTGGTCTTTCCCGCTTGGTATCTCCACGGCGGGTGAGGGCGCTTTTCCCAGTAGCCTTAATCGGTTCCTTTACTCTTCAGAGATGATGAACCGATCTGATATGTTGAACATCTCCGTGAGGCTGTTAGGTGGGAGTTGGTGGAGTGCCCTTCGCAAGTGTTTGTCCCGTACTACTTGAGTGAAAGCCGCGATGACAGTCACATCAGGTGTCTCCTCAATTTCGAGCCTTTTTTGTCGTTGAATCGCTGGACGAAGACTCGGATTGACTCCTTATCCCTCTGCTTGAAAGAAAAGAGGTGAGAGGACTTCCTCTTGGGACATCGACCCGTGACGAATTATATGCAGAACAAATCGGCCAATTCGTCGAAAGACCCGATATAGCCGTTGGGTAACCCATCGTACCAGCCTTCCTCCCTCTTGAAAAGGGTAACGTGAAAGGCTTGACAGAGGTACAGCTCATCGGCCCCATGAAGCAGCATCACATTTAGATATTTACAGATGTACGACCATGGGTCGCCTCTGCCATCATAAGCTGGTAAGGCATGGAGTTTGAACTTCGAAAGAGAAGGAGCAGAGGTGATATTCTCCTTCAGTGGGGTTTGCCGAAGTGCGGACTGGATGAGTAGAGATCGCCCTTCACTGCCTTGCGTGTACGTGGCCCCTGAGGACCAGTTTGGGATCTCCTCTCTCCTCCCGTATCAACCTACAAGATTGAGAGAGTTGTAACCCGGGGACCCTATATATTACCTGATCCAAGATGTTGTGGGTCGCCTCCTTGTAGTTGGAGGGGATGGGTCCTCCCATGAAACTGAAAGAACGATGCTCATTCCCCCCTTTACCATATTAGTGAGATGTTGGGGTTGTACTGTGTGGGGCGTTCTCTAGTCGATCCATTCTCGAATCTCTCGAATCCCCGAGCACGGCCGCGCCTCTCGTTGGTGTCAGGGTCGGGTTTAGAGTCGGTAGTTGCTCGTTTGTGAGTGGAGGATCTCCCATGCTTTGGCATATCAATGTCGCCAAAATGCCGAGACTCTTGTCGACCCGTTCTACGAATTGGCCGAATTCCTTTTGGGTCACCTTAGGTTCCTTGGTTGCCTTCGCTGGTCGCTTCGATGGGGACGTAGAGTCTGAGGCGTCCTCCACCAAGACGCTATTCGCATTTTGTTTCTCCTTGGACCTTGGCTCGGTCCGATGTTGCTGGGTCCAGCTGACATAGCTTTTTTGATTGCTTTGGGATGTTGATCTGGTTATTGTTTTCCCACAGACGGTGCCAAACTGTTAAGGCCAAAAATGATCGAAACAGTTGTCTTGTTGACGTGGACCTTTCGTACTGATTCAGAGCCTCGTTAGCCGGTTGAGTGGGACCCTAGGCTGGAAGAACCAGGGTCGATTGATGGATGTTGAATAGCTTGTGATGCTCGCTCGACCTTCGAGCGGCCTGTATGTCGATGGATCAAGGCTAGGATGCTCTGGAACGACCTTCGCGGAGGATCGTGACTCGAGGATCTGCACCACAAGGAAGCTTCAGTTGGGTCAGATCTAGGTTCCGACCCAAATCCCCTCCGATGCTTAAGTTAGAATGGAAACTTAAGAAAGAGAGGGAGCTTGGAGCAGCTGAGATCGATCCACGGAGGTTCGTCTCAGATCTGACGTCGCAAACTCTAGTGAAAGAAATACATGCTTAAAGACTAGAGTCTAAGTATTAGATCTCGTACCTTAGGAATTGTAACCTTTTGGTATTTATAGACCTCTTGGGTCCTGTCAGTGACGTCGGGAAGATAATGGTCACCTATTATGGTGTTATGGTCTTTCCTCTTTAATAGGAACAAACGTTGCATACATTCCCGTTATTTATGAGGCGCCGCCTTCAATCCCACGTTCGAGTAATGGGAGTGCAACGTGCGACTGACTGGTGGGCTTTGACCGAGTCGATATCAGGTTTCTTTTATGGGCTCTGTGGGCTTTAGTTACTCTTCAGTTGAGTCGTCTCGAGTACTGGCCCAATGATTTAACAATACCCTTTATTCTCCTTTATTCTCATATGTCACTGGGGTTAGGGGTTGGAGGCGACAATGCGACGGGCCCGACCATTTTGGATGGCTGGCCCGACTAGATAGAAGGTGGTAGGATAGGGGAGCAGCAGAACGGCGACAATTCGCTTGCAACGACGGCAACGGATTGCCTGGAGTAGCCGACAGCATCGAAGGAAAGGAGGTCTGGGATGGAGAGGGAGAGGTGTAAGAAGATCGGGAAGAGGAGGTCTTGGGGGAGATCAGACCAGCTTTGGAAATCAGCTACGGAGTTGGAGTTGGCCGAAGGCGGCGATGGTGGGGAGGTCTCGCTGAACTACTTCTTTTTCTTTGATTGGGTTTACATTTTTGGGAAGGCTGAGCTCATGTCTGTTCGTTGACACCCTCGTCAGAGAATACCACTCGTCTATTCGTCGAAACCATCGTCCGATGCAGTCGTTTGTCGAGAAGAAGATGGTCGCTTCCACCTCCACTAATGATATGACAAATTAGTCATTTCATGGTTCTCTTTTTAGTTCTCTTTTCTCCGCTTTCGATGAATTTAAGGTTACCATGAATTCATATGCAATTAACAGCGCTCAAAACTCAAATGTTTCATATTGCACATTTCTCGAAGGTTCTCATTGTAACAAGAATAATGATAATTCAGGTCATGCGGTCGTATGACGCGATAAAATCTCTATCATAAAGAAACAGAGGGATCAAACTTTAACAGTTTTCTCTTTTACTTTCATAATTTCCATTATTATCAAGTTTTACTACATATTAATATATCATTGTTATAAATCATCATCTGGGGGAGGAACCTCCAGCTCTTTATTTATAGTAGGAGGAGGAGCATACAGATATAAGATACAATAGATACGGTCTTATCTTTAAGATAAGACCCAATCCTAACCAACTCATCGACATATCCATTCACAACACTCCATCTTATCCAGCCATATGTGTGTACTCTGCTTATGAATACTTCAGGAATTTGAGTGTAGTATGAGTCTCAGATGGGGTGGATATTTCAGGATCCTGAGTTGATGAGGTTTGCATGGTTAAAACCTTTAACTATGGAAAACCCTGTGGGAAAAATCATAGTTAAGGAAAAATAGTACAAACACTCTCTAACTCCCCCTGATCTGTACAAGCACTCAGGATTTCAGATATCTAAGGCGCATCTCATCATTCATATTTACAACATTCTGAAAATATACACAGATTACAAATATCACCACCATTAAGCAGCTGCTGAATTCAAAAACTCTGGAGAGGTGTGCTTAGTTTCGTCGCCTCTAATGTGGTCTCCTCAAATTGGGGTGAGCTGGTCTACAGACAATGTGGTCAGCTCCACAATACCAGCCTCTATCTCAGTCGTC
Source organism: Scilla litardierei (assembly GCA_030789695.1). Lineage (NCBI taxonomy): Eukaryota > Viridiplantae > Streptophyta > Magnoliopsida > Asparagales > Asparagaceae > Scilla > Scilla litardierei. The sequence goes on from CM061141.1 coordinate 44,954,700, forward strand.
ACTGGGATGTGATGTACCACCAGTCGCCCTCAAATACACCATTGGTGTGTTTCTGGAATGGTGAGGATCTCGGAATAATAGGACGATGTTGTTTTCATAATTTGCTTTGCAGATCTGCAGTAGATGGCCGTCCCACTGTGGGTACACAGTCTGTGATTTCTCAGTATATGGATCGGACATGTAACCTGCATTTGCATAAACTTGGAGGATGATACTTTATAATGTAAGCCCAAATCTTTCGACCCTTGGACGAAGCACAGAAGATACTTAACTCCGGTCTAATGGCCCTTTTAGCTGCCTAACTATCTCTGGCTAATGAGTTTACTGTAACTGTTATATCGGGACGCATGCAGTCAGCCAGGAGTGCCTCATTGCACTCAGATAAGGGATTTCAGGACCAATTATATCCTCCCACTTTCCAGCGAACGGAAGGGGTCTTTCTGTACATTCATAGAGTGTACTAGTATAGGTGTACTTTGGATGATAATGGTCTTTGTAATTTCTTTAACGCACTTAGGGCGTATGGATTTTAATGTAGCATGATTCTATAAATCTGTGAGCCATGACTTAATTTATTTTTGCCTAGGTCTTTCATTTCATGTTTAATAGTCAGGCCTGAACAGATATTTCAGTGTTCTCTTCAGGAGATCAGATGAGATTTAAGTTGTCTACAACTATGATCTCAAATCATGTCCTTTGCTCAGATACAAAGACAAGACTTATTATGAATCATTGTTTTGTCAAGTGATTCTCTTAGTTGTACATTATTTATTATTGTTCTTCAATAGAATAGACGTTCTGAAGTCTATTCATGCATTTAAGGAAATGTGGATTTTATCTTTACCAAGATATATATAAAGATATGCCGTTACAACATCCAATAGCAGCATATCCGAAATTTCCTTTGCCAAATCATAAGGTATTCACATTTTATTACTTAGGGAATCTGATGCATCATTTATGAGTCATGCTCATTTTAATTTGTTCATTCCCTAGTTTTAGCAAAAATATCCTTGAGCTATAGGTTGTACCTTATAGCATACGATTTTGTATTTATTTTTTATTATGTGTGCAATACTTATTTTACCCACATGTTTGACACCTTTTGGTGTCTGGACTTCAGGTCCGAACATTTCACATTTCATAAGTGAGTTCAGCTTATTTTTTATTGCCGCGTTCCATACTTGGCCAATCTCTATGTTTGCATTTTAGCAACGGAGTATGGAACGATATTTTATAAATATCATCGCTTTTGCGATGTATATGGCAATATGATACGTGAATACATTGTCGACAATTATGTTCTATCTGTCCAACACCTCCCCAGTACGTACACCATTTACTTTCATTTCAGTTTTTCCCAGTATTTCCTCTGCAGTGGATTCCAGGAAGGGGTGAGGGTGTGGACATGAGCTCATTGTCCTGTGGTAGTATTGTCTCAAGGTCTCAAGGAGTTTTTCTTTATTTCTTTTGTTTTTATTTCTTGGATTTCTGTCCTTGGAGCCTAGTGGTTTGCCATTTTTCTATTGAGAAACAGCCACTTCTGCTGCTGGTTGATTGCATCCATTCTCGGGGATGTCAATTCTAGCTGGAGCATTTGCAGCAGGGATGTGTGATTTGACAATCTTCTGATTGTCGATAAATGAGTCCGATAACTGGTGAACAATGTTCTGTATGTGGAGGATCTTTAGGATCTCATCTTCACATTGTTTCGTTACCGAATCATAATGGGTCAAAGTTTTTGTATCCCACGTTATAATTTGCTTCGCACCAGATTTCTCAGTGTCTGGGCCCCTTCTGGGGAAACTTGTCTCATCAAAATCACAGTCTTCAAGACGTGCCTTAAATGCGTCCCCCGATTATGGCTTTATGTATCTTATAATTGAGGGTGAGTCAAAACCTTACATAGATACCTAGGCGACGTTGATGACCCATTTTGGGCCTCTGTGGTGGTGCAATGGGGATTTAAACTGTGCATCCGAAGATTCTCAAGTGAGAAGTGTTCGGTGGCATTCCATATGCAAGTTGCATCGGAGAGAGACTCTGACCTCCAGATGGTCTTATTTTCATTAACGATGCAGCATACAAAATTGCATGTCCCCATGTATCCACCGACAACTGGAATTTCATTAAGAATGGACGTGCAATCCATTGGAGTCTTTTTATCAGTGACTCTGCCAACCCGTTTTGGATATGAACATGCGGCACTGGATGTTCATTTTCAATTCTCGTTGCTTGGCAGTACTCTTGAAATGACCGGAAGGTAAATTCCCCAGCATTATCCAGACATATTTTCTTTATTTGGTTGTCTGGAAAATACACCCGCGACTTTATTATTTGTGCCAATAGCTTGTAAAAAGCTAGGTTGCATGTCGATAGTAGACACACACACACGAATATTTTGAGGATGTATTTATCAGTACCATAATGTACTAAAATAGCCCACTAGGGGGTGTGGATTTGTCCACATCTATCTCCTTATATTCTTTTGAGGAAGCGTGGAGATTCTTTGTTAACTTTTAGTAGAGATGGCCTTGTAACTTGTTTTCCCTTATAGCTAGGGATGCGAGGGAATTCTCCCTTCTGAAGAATCTTCTAGTTCTTCAAGTTGTGCCCATTGGATCGAGATAAGATGCGGTGCATCATCACAAATCCAGGGTGGCCAAGTCTATCATGCAAAGTAAAAACTTGGCTGATGTCGGGCACTTCATGTGCTCCGTCAAATTAGCTTCCTCTCTTTGAATCTTTGTATGGTAGATGCCTGATGAAAGGCTCTCAAAACGTTCAAGTATGGATTTTACTCCTTTTTCTCGAGACGTTACATACAATAATTTTTTTTCATTTACATTTGCTGTTTCTAAATGGAATCCGTTTAAACAGATATCCTTGAAACTTAGAAAGTTTCTATTGGAATTTGGAGAGAATAGTGCATCCTTTATTTTATTTCTGTGTCATTTGGGAGCAACAACATTGCGTTCCCAGAACCTTCAATATGGCCCTGATATTGGGCTTTGTATTAAAGGATTGTAGGTGTTTATTGTCTACTAATCAGTCATGAGAGCAATTCATCTATTAAAAGATGAATCATATAAGCACATTTTCAGAAAAACATTTTCATTCAAAACAAATTCATTAATTCAAATGGCTCTTATGACATAAATTGTTCTGAAACAAATACAAAGATAAATGGTTAATCTAGCAGGTCATCACCTTCGTAGTCGTCAGCTGTGAACTTGACTGGAGCATTTGTGATAACCAGATTTGTTTCAGCTTTCGTTTTCTTGTTTTCTTTATACAGTTCCTGAAGATGCTGTGGAGTTTGGCACACCCTAGACCAGTGGTCTTTCATGCCACAGCTACTGCACTGGTCTTCCTATTCCCTCTTGGGTGGGGTGCATCATTTCTATTGTTGTCATTTCTGTGCCAGGTGAACTTCCGCCTCCCTTCATTTCTTCGCTACTGGACTTGGCCTCTGGCCCTTTTGTTCTATCCCCCTTTCTGTGGTCTTTCTTTTCTTTTGTTGTCTCTCTTCTTTTTGGAAAAAGAAGATGCATTGTGAGCTTCTAGTAGAGGCAGTGCTAGAGGGGCGCATGTTGTGAGTGGTGAGGAGAAGCTCTCAGTTTTGTTCAGCCATGAGTAAATATGACAGCAGCTCAAAATACTTGGTGAATTTGCGTTCACGGTATTGCTGCATTAGTATCGTATCTTTTCATGGAAAGACATGTACGTCTTTTCCAGCATGCGATCTTCTGAGAATTTTTCACCACACAACTTCAGGCGTGAGGTGATGCTAAAAAGAGATGAGTACACAACTCCAGGCGTGAGGTGATGCTAAAAAGAGCTGAGTTGTACTCAGCTATGAACTTAAAGTCCTGCAGTCTCAGGTTCTCCCACTCATATCGTGCCCTTGGTAGTATAAAATCTTTCTGATGTTTATATCTATCCTCAAGGGTAGTCCACAGCTCAAGTGGATCTTCGACCCTAAGGTATTCAGCCTTTAGGGTCTTGTCCACATGGCGACGAATATAGATAATGGCTTGCACCTTTTCTATATCGCTTACATTTTCATCTTTAGTCACATCAGAAATGAGGGACTTAGCCCACATATGAAATTCATATCGAGCTGCCAGCTCAGATAATTTCTTCATGATGCGTCCAGCACTTCGAAATCGACACTTGCGATTTTGGCCATTTTATCTTGCAGAGCACACATTTGCATGAATTAATAATTTATACATTGAGGCAATTTTTAAATGAAGAGCTAATAGCTTGGATCGGCCAGTCCCACACAAATAAAATAGTCCAAAGTCCAATTACAGTCAATATCACACAAATGAAAGCGAAAAAAGAAATTACACCTTTGGAAACCCGTGGGTCCCATATAAAATCTTCAGCTTCAAGTGTGGCCTCCGTCTCCATGGAAAGTAGTCATCGATCTTGGACATTACATAATTTCCTCACTACAATTTCTCTCAAAAGGAAAAGAAAAGTGCAGGAAAAATAAAATGTGGGACTTAAACAGCCGATCCAAAACCATAATTAGCCATCTATGCAAAAATTTGTGCTCATCAAACATTTTCATCAGACATTTTCAGCAGACATTTTCATCACATGCATCGCATGCATCATATTCACAGAAGGATAAACAATTTAAATACTTAATAATTATTGGACTACTGGGCAACGTCATACACCGTTATGTTACGTGACTAACGGCAGAGCAGTCGCAGGATCTTCCTAATTATTAAGTTAATATTGCACAACAGAATATCAGTTTATCCACATAATGAGCCATTTAAAAGTGATGAAGAGCATATAATTATGATCCTAAAAAGGCATCATATAATGCAAAAAGTTGTGCTGTAACGACCCGCTCTCGGGGCCCGTTACTTATTTGGTTTATTCGCAGGTTCCGCAGTTTACCAGTGAAATCAGCATAGCCACAACTCAGAGATGTATCACAATACTCAAACCAGCGTACAGACGTTATTACAGTCCAAATTAAAGTACAACAACAACCAGCACTCTCTCTCACAAATACATAAAGAAAGTACTGAAAGGAAATGCGGAAAAGGAAATACACTGTACAACACACACACCAACAGAAAAGTAACTAAAACTCTGCCGTCTCTGGGTCAATGTAGGCTCCATGAACTCTGGGGCAATCTCCTTGATCAGGTCTTCGTCTGCCGGTGCCATAAATGGAACCGAAGGTAAGTCACAACAATTCTAGCGATAGAAAAAGAGGAGTGCACAAATATGGAGCAGTCTATAGTAAACAAGTGCGGAAAGTAAAGCAGGGACAGACAAGCATGCAAGTGCGATAAGTAAAGTACATCTGTCAAGCATGCAAGGGTGACAAGTAAAGTAAAGGTGACCGAGCAATGACAATAGCAATAGGAAGTGTGCCTAGCCTAGTTCGTGACTTATAACGGGTAGTACAGTAAGCAACCAAGAGTCCACCTGATATCCCGGGTTACAATCAAAACGATACTGTTCAACAAATCGATACTATTCAATACTGTTCAATACGAAGATCGGACTGGTCGCTCCCGTACTTCCGCAATTATAAGTTACCCCAAAAACCCAGTGTCTGTGCAATACCATACTCTGCAATTTTACCAGCCATTAACCATTCTCACATTTCTAGTTACAATCTTTCTGTCAAGCAATGTCAATAATCTGTTCAGGTCAATAACTGTTCCGAGACTAGATGTTAAGTCCTATGTTCATACGAGTACACTATCTATATTTCTAAGGATAGAATTTACTGTGACTTACTATCTTCGAGGTGGTGGTAGTGAGCTGGGACTGGATCTAGTGTCGATGCACGAGATTTGCTACCTGTAAACACAAGAGATAACTAGTTAGAGAATACCCTATTTTCTTATTTATTTAAGTTGAGTGTCTGATTTTAAAACTGGTTAAAACGGCGATGAAAAGGGTCCTAAATTTTTATATAGACTATATATGATAAAATTAGTTTTACTGCAAGAGGGAATATTTTTCTGAAGTCTATAGTAATTTTTATAATTTTTAGAAACTCAAAACTAGTTTAAAAACCCAATTTATTTAAGTGTCGCGAATCTTCCGTAAATTGTTCCGGGAGCAATCCTAGTCGGAATTACTCGAATGAACAGTCAAAACGACCGTCTCGAAGTTTACTTTCACATATAATTTTATCATATATAATTGTGAGTGAAAACAACGAGTTACGATTTTTAGAAAGATTTATACGTATTTAAATTTTAGGTTCAAAAAACGATTCTGGGAAAAGTAGGCGTCTGCTCGCAGTGAGACTAGCGCCATTGGGTCCAAAATATCGTTTCGGATTTTCTGGAGCTATCCCCATATTTTTCTGGGCCATATATTTTAATTTATGAATTTTAGACCATATATACCCTATTTAATAATCAAATAAATACGAAAATACGAAATACTTTCGTATTTACGAAAGTGCCATCGCGAATCTTACGCAGCCTCCGTCGATTTTTCGACAGCAGCGGAGGGGGGCGGAGTTAGGCGGTCGGCGGCGGGGCTCTGCTGCAGCGGCGAAGGCGGGCGAAGGCGACGAGCGAGCGGCGATGGTCGTGGGGCTCTCGGATGATGATGGGGTGCGGCGGTCGACGAGGGTGGCGAGGGTCCATGGCGGTGTCGGAGGCGAAGGCCTCTGCGACGGTTTTGGCGGTTTGGGCTCGCCGTGAGACGGCGGTGGCGGCTCAGATCTGAGCTCGGGGCGGCGATGGGGCGGTTCCACGGCGGGGGCGCGCTTCGCAGCGGATCGGGCGGCGGCTACGGGGTCGATCGAGGCGGTGGCGGTTGCTGATCGGGGCGGGGGCGCTGGGGGGTCCTGTCGTCGGAGAGGGAACGACGGAGGCGGGGCCGTGGGGTGGAGCAGCGGCGGCGACGACGTCTAGGCGGCGGTGACAGGGCGGATCGGCGGCTTTGACACGGCGGGGAGCTCGGGGCGGCTTCGGGCTCGATTGACGGCGGTCGACGTTGTCGGACGGCGAGCGGGAAGGCGGGGCGAGGCGACGATGGGTCTAAGAGCTCAAGGAGGAGAGAGTTTGATCTGCTCTTGGGGTTTGAATGGGCAAAAGAGAGGGGGAAAACGTGTTCACTGTGTTTGAACGAAGAGAGCAGGCTGAAGTTTCACCTTGGGTTTGAACGAAAAAGCAAGGGGAGAGCTAGAGAGATAACTGTGTGGGTAATATTTTAAGGAGATGCTGAGTTATGATAGCCTGGGGCTTTTTGATGCGGGCTTGGGTTTGATCCGAACGCAAACGGGGAGAGAGAGGGAGGGAGAGACTGAGTGTGTGTCTGTGAACGAAAGGGGGGTGGAGTTATATAGATGTTTATCAATGGTGAAATTGTAATTATGGGAGGGGAGACAAGGGGTTAAAGAGGGGAGAGTGGGATGTTGGATCTGAAATCATTTCAGATCCAACCAGAAATTCGGTGGATAATTAGAGTAGTTGGGGGGTTAGGGGTAAAAGTAACTAGTTAAGGGTAAAAAGATCATTAGTGAATGTAATTAGCAGTGCGGTGAAATACAGACACGTTTTCACAAACGACTCCGAAAAATCACGAAAACATACCCACAGGATTGTATCGACGCGAGGATCACGAATACAAGATCCGTTCGGGGATTTGAGATACGGAAATACAAGTTTTAGGCCAAAACATTTAGAAAGCGGGTATGCGGGCTCTAGGCTGAAACAATATCAGAAAATTACGAAATTAATGTGGGAAGCCCTAAATGATCATAGGATGCTACTGTAGAAGTTTGAAAACGTTTTGAAGACGTTTGAATAGAAAATAAATTCGTCGAATCAAAACGGTAATTTTGGGAGATGAATTTTAACGGGAATGTTTTGGGCATTTGAGGAAATCTGAAATTGCTGAAATACAATATAATAAGTCTAGTGTTTCAAAATATTTTTATAAGAATTTTTGAAACTAGTTTTGTCATAAAACTCTGGACTAACAATTATAAAGAGAATTTAAAATTGTTGAAAAATACGTTAAATGCGTATTTGAAGTGTTTGAAAAATACAGGCCGTTACATGTGCATGATGGGATTATTCAAAAATATTTGAAAAAAGCCCAAAAATTTACATGTTCTTCGTGAAAAGGAAGAAGATTTCCTTTTTTATTCACTCCCAATAAACCCCCAAAAATCCCCAATTATCCACATAATGTCCCATTTTAGTCTCCCATTTTATCATATTTTTTCTGTAATTTTTAGGCCCCCATAAGCCTTTTTAGTCTTATTTTAGACCATTCCCCATATTTTTTCTTTTCTGTTTTTTTTCCAGAAAATTTTGGCCTGCATGCCTAAAGCCCGTAGGGTGGCTGCGGGTTTCAGGCCAGCGCCAGTTTTATTTATTTATTTTTTATTTTTTTAGTGCGGCATAAGGCCCGCAATGACGCAGCGGGCTTCAGGCCCGCGTGCACTTTTTTTGAGTGGGGATTACAGCCCACTAATTCTGCAAGGGAGAGGAGGGCAGCAGCGACTAGGGTTTGCCGCCGCCGCCCCATCAGCGAGGCAGTAGCCCCCGCTGGCAGGCGGGGGGGGGGGGGGGGGAACGACAGCCCCCCGCGCTCGTTGTGAGCACGGGGTAGGGAAACAGCAGCCCCCGCGCTCGCCGTGAGAGGGGGGGGAATAGCAGCCCCCCTCGCTCGTCGTGGGGGGGGGGATGGCCGCCCCGTCGTTTAGGCGGGGGAGGGGGGACGACGACTTAAACGTCGAGGGTGGGGGATCTAAATCCGCCTTCGGGGCGGTAGATCAACGACGGCCAGGGGCAAAGCCGTCGGCGAAGCCGTGTGGATAAAAACATTATTTTTATTTTATTTATCAGAAAGAACATGATAAAAATATAATTTTTAGACAAAAAAATCGTCGATCTAGTCAATTAGCCCTATTTCCACTCCGATCTTGCGAGATCTAGGGAGAAAATAATCATACACATGATAAAAATTAAATTTTTAGCTAGAATACATCTAGATCCATCCTCCAGATCTAGCGATGGTTGAACGAAGGCTACACGTGGATGACGACGACCGTTTGAGGTAGATGACGCCGCGCGCGTGGATCTCTGCCTTTCCGTTGCTTTCTCAACGATCGGTATTTGTGTGGAAAATTTTATTTAGAGACTCGTGCTGATAACGTTTTATGAATCATCATCTGGGTGAGTAACCACCGGCTCTTTATTTATAGCAGGAGAAGGAGTATATAGAGATAAGATACAATAGATACGGTCTTATCTGTAAGATAAGACCCAATCCTAACCAGCTCATCATCGTATCCATTCACAACAATTATCAAGTATTAATATATATTTTTCAGTAAAACATATACAGCAAAACATGATAATTAAAAAAATATTTTTTAAAAAGATGCAACTCTAGTTATGAGTTATGAGTGCGGGGGAAGTGGGTGGGTAGGTGGGTGGGGTTGTGTTGTTATGGGCAGGAGAAAAAGGAAAAGAGAGAATTAATGAATGGAAGCATGAATATGGATTGGCCAATGGAAGGAGTAATGAGGCTGATGCCACCACCAACGTCCTGCTTTTAATTCTTCCTTCCTCTCTCCTCTCACCTCTCATGTTCATCTTTTGGAGAGAGAAAGTGTGTTCGACGGAGAGAAGCTGGTGATGTTTTAGAGTGAGAAGATTGGGGGGATGGAGAGTTTCTGTTTGGGGATCTTCGTTTTGTTGATAAATGGGGAGATCCGCTGCCTTCTCCCTTCTCTCCTCTTGGGACTTTGATTCCTCCTTCTCCCTTTAATCTATTTGCTTTTAAATTTTTTGCCTCAATTATTGTCTATCTGATCGAAAAAGAGAAAGTTTTAGTGTTCCATTTTATAGAAAAAAATCATTTCCTCTTCTCTTTTGATGATGAGAATATCTTATTTTTAGCGTTTGAACCCTTTTGCCCCCAAAATCTTCTCGACATAAAGGTGGGATTCTCAGAACTCATCACACTTTCGCACTCCCCAAATCTCTATCTTAATGGTCTGCACGAAAATCTGTTAAAAATCTCTCATTTCGATGCATATATCATTATGGAAGCCCATTTCTCATTGTGCATCGCTGATCATCGACAAGAAGAGCCGCCGTAAAGATTCCGGCGGCATCTCCGAAGAGACCACCGCCACCACCACCACCAGCAAGAGCAGCAACAAGAACAACGGCAGCAACAACAATAAGCCATCGGTCCTCCGCCAGCTGCAAGAATCCAAGCTCCGCGAAGCTCTCGAGGAGGCCTCCGTGGATGGGTCCCTCTTCAAATGTCAAGACATCGACGACCGCCCCTCGGCCGCCGCTGCCGGCGATCCCCTCTCGAACCCCGACGGCTCTATCGGTCGGTCCCGCTCTCTCGCCCGTCTCCACGCCCAGAAAGAGTTCTTGCGAGCCACCGCTCTCGCCGCCGGCCGAACTTTCAGCACCACGGAATCGATCGCGGACCTCGAAGAATCTTTCTCCAAGTTTCTAACTATGTATCCAAAGTACCAGAGCTCGGAGAAGATCGACAGGCTGCGATCCGATGAGTACTCCCATCTCAGTGAGCCCGGAGCCAAGGTATGCCTCGATTACTGTGGATTCGGGTTGTTTTCATACTTGCAAAGTTTCCAACAATGGGAAACTTCGGCCTTCAGCTTGTCTGAGATCACTGCTAATTTGAGCAACCATGCGTTGTTTGGCGGTGCCGAGAGCGGCACCGCCGAACATGACATTAAGTCGAGGATCATGGACTACTTGAACATTCCGGAGAATGAGTATGGGTTGGTCTTCACTGTGAGCAGAGGTTCGGCGTTTAAGCTGCTTGCAGAGTCTTACCCTTTTCATACGAATAAGAAGCTGTTGACGATGTTCGACCACGAGAGTCAGTCTGTGAATTGGATGGCTCAGAGTGCCAAGGACAAGGGGGCGAAGACTTATAGTGCGTGGTTCAAGTGGCCCACGTTGAAGCCGTGTTCAACCGAGCTAAGGAAGCAGATCTCGACTAAGAAGAGGAGGAAGAAGGATTCGGCCGTGGGGTTGTTTGTGTTCCCAGTTCAGTCGAGGGTAACAGGGATGAAGTATTCATATCAGTGGATGGCGTTGGCGCAACAGAACAATTGGCATGTTCTGCTTGATGCCGGTTCTTTGGGTCCTAAGGACATGGATTCGCTCGGGCTGTCTCTTTTCCGGCCGGATTTCATTGTAACATCATTCTACCGGGTGTTTGGGTCCGACCCGACTGGTTTTGGTTGCTTGCTTATTAAGAAGTCGGTGATGGGTAGCTTGCAGAGCCAGAATGGTGGCACTGGGTCGGGGATGGTGAGGATTGTTCCCGTGTTTCCTCAGTATTTGAGCGATTCGATTGATGGGTTGGATGGATTGGGTGGAATTGAGGATGATATGATCAATGGAGACGATGATTCAATGATGCCCGGTACCAGCAAAGGATCTCAGATGCCCGCGTTCTCCGGGGCATTCACTTCGGCTCAGGTTCAAGATGTGTTTGAGACTGAAATGGATCAGGACTATGGCTCTGACAGGGATGGGGCGAGTACAATATTTGAGGAAACGGAGAGTGTGTCGGTTGGAGAGGTCATGAAGAGTCCGGTGTTTAGTGAGGATGAATCCTCGGATACTTCTTTCTGGATTGACTTGGGTCGCAGCCCGTTTGGTTCTGACCACTCGGCCCAGATGAACAGAGGTGGGAGGTTGGGCTCTCCATTGCCACCGTCATGGTTCACCGGGAGAAAGAACCATAAGAGGGTGTCTCCAAAAGTGGCGGCCAAGATGTCAAGGAGCCCAATATATGATGATCATGTAGTTTCCTTTGATGCAGCTGTCTTATCAGTCTCGCAAGAATTGGACAGGGTAAAAGAGGTTTCAGAAGAAGAACCACCAGAAATAGGCAGAAAGGTGGAGATTTTCCATCGCAACAGTGAGATTCAAGAAGAGCCCGAGGTTAGGTCTGCAGCAGGGTCACCTACTGTGAAATTCTCTTCAACCATTCGAACGAAAGCCAGTAGCTCGGCCTCTATTTTTGGGCACCATGGTGGTCATGAGAATGGTTCAACATCAGAAATTTGCTCTGAGACAAAAGCAAGTGCCATAAGGAGGGAAACTGAAGGTGAATTCAGACTGTTGGGAAGAAGGGAAGGAAATAATGGCCGGTTTGCTGGAGGGAGATTCTTCTCAGTCGAAGAGAACGAGCGGGTATCGAGCATGGGCAGGAGGGTCTCCTTCATCATGGATGACAGCAGACCTTCGGAAAGATTGAGTCACAACCCAGAAGCTGGAGAAGTCTCTACACGTGGTGATGACAATGATGATAGTGATGGTGATGACGATGACACTCAGGAATGGGGCAGAAGAGAACCGGAAATAGTTTGCAGACATCTTGATCATGTGAACATGTTGGGTCTGAACAAGACCACCATCCGACTACGGTATCTGATCAACTGGCTTGTGACATCTTTGCTTCAGTTGAGATTGCCAGACTCAGATGGGGGGAGTGGTGTTCCTCTTGTGAACATCTATGGGCCGAAGATCAAGTATGAAAGGGGTGCATCCGTGGCTTTCAATGTCAGGGAAAGCAGTGGGTCATTGATCGGCCCTGAAGTCGTCCAGAAGCTCGCCGAGAAGCATGGGATCTCTTTGGGCATTGGCTTCCTGAGTCATATACGCTTGTTAGATTATCAGAAACACGGGGCGGTCGATTTGGGTGAAAATTCCTTCTGCCGGCCTGTCTCAAGTGGCCGTCATGATGGTAAAAATACATTTGTCAGAGTGGAAGTTGTCACGGCATCCCTGGGGTTTCTCACAAACTTTGAAGATGTATACAGGATGTGGGCTTTTGTGGCCAGGTTTCTTGATCCATCTTTTGTCGAAGGTGATAGACTATCCACAGTTGCGGAAACCATGGAAGCATAGCAGTTGGAATTGCGCCACATATACTGTCAAGCTTCAATGGAAACACATCACCTCTCACCAGCTCGATTGACCATGATCGCGGGCACGAGATAGAACATGAGGAATGTTTGATCCTTCCCATGGTTTCATGTCGTCTCGGAGTAGTAGCTTGTGTTCATGAAGGTGGATTTATTAAATTCTTGGCCCCGTTCCTCGCGGTATGTACTTTTTCTCATTTCATGTAGATTTTCCCCGAGAAATATGTATGATCCTGTGAAGTGCAGAACGCCATTTCCATCATTTGCTGGTTGTTGCTGTCTTGCGGACAGTGGATTTTTGCAAATGTAGCTGTGATTTTATGTTAATGCATGATTGTAAAAGGTTTACAGAAAATATCTCTGATCGTCGCGGGCATCAGGTTTTCCAAACTGCAAGCAATGCGAGCACAGATTAGCAAACAGATTGGTGTGTGTGTAAATGGTTATGAGTTATTAGTTATGCCAAGAAAGGCATCGCTTTTTGGAAATTTGGACAGAGAAATTTCTTGTTTTTCTTGTTTTTTGCCTATGAATTGCAAAATTCGAGTTGTTTGGTTCACGACACTGGAAGATGCAATGTTTTGTTGCTTACAGGATTTTATTTGCTGGAAGATAGACTCAAATTTAGTAATTTTTGTCGCAGGGAAATTAGGACAACCCTAGGGTTTGGGTGTCTGCAATTTTTTGTTGCACGGTTTAGAACACCGAAATGCCCCCAAACCATTTCCAAGCGTTGCAGCCTTTGTGACAAAAATTTACTATTTTGTGTCAATTTTTCTGCTCCTGTTTCTGGTGTTATATGCAACACCTGGTAAGAAATAGAAATTAAACAACATTTTTCTGATGAACTCCATTTCCACCGAAGCAAACATTAGAAATATAAGTCAGGCTGCAACATTTGAATTTACTGAAAACTTGCGTCAAATCTTCAACTTTGGGACTAAACTATCAACCGATTTTAGCAGTTCAACCGCACTAAATGTCGACGCAACTACAAATTTTTGCAACTGAACTGGCTGCAGTTCTAGAACTTGTGATCGCAAGACAAGCAGGTCCTCTACCACTACCAATGTCTGTGCTTCTTTTTAAATTGAAACATAGCAATTGGCAATATAGTATTTGATCACACAAACATTAAAATAAAGAGTGCTGTTATTAACACCACAAAAATTGATGAATACACCACAAAATGAAATATTTTTGAAATACCAAATTTATCCTTAACAGTGTTTAATAACTTACACTTAAATATCTTACTTAATAACAAAATTACCATTGGCTTTTTCTTGATGCACCACAAAACCTTTCTTCTTCTCATGTTTTCTCTTTTTCTCTTCTCCACATCTTCTTTTCTCTTTCTTTTCATCTTTTCATGCCCTAATATATTGCTTAGCATTAGCTCAAAATTTAGAATTTGAAAAGCTTTAAAGTTCTTGTTAATTTGCTGGTGGAGAAGGATGGAGGACAAAGAGGTATGTAATCAAAACTTAAATTATATATTTGTGTATAAGCTTTCTTTTTAATTCATGGTTTATCTAAAAATTTTCCGCCGTGTATGGAGTTGTAAATCCGATCAAAACTTTTATCGCTCGGACATTTAAGTTTGAGCAGTAAATGAGACGTTCGGATATAAAGGTCCGAACCCCTTTCTTTACAGTCGGATTTGAAGGTCCGAACGTCTGGTGCTTGATATGAAATTATTGGATCATATTTTTTTTTAAAATAACATTGCACTACACGTAAATGATAAAGGATAATAACTACTTGCACCAAACCTTTATAGTTTTATTGTTTAGTTTTCGCATTCTCATTTATTACTTGCTTCTTCAGGACACTTCTTGCATTTTCGTGGAATCGATTGTTGTAGATTATACGGAGGTTTTTACAACTGACGCCATATTTTCAAGTCGACAAGAAATTCTTGATTGGGTACGAGATGTCGGTAATGCTCATGGACTTGTCATTGTACTAAAGCGTTCAGAGATTGGCAAATCAGGTAGAAAGCCGAGGCTTTACTTTGCATGCGAAAGAAGTGGTGCTTATCGCAGTACATTCAAAAAATCTAACGAGAAGAGTCGGATATCTACTGGAACTAAGAAATGTGGATGTCCATTTAGTTTAAAAGGAATAAAGCTACCCACAGATGATGATTGGCAAGTAATGGTTGTATGTGGAACACACAACCATCCAGCTGCAAAGCATCTGGAGGGACATTCATTTGCTGGAAGGTTAAAAAAGAAAGAGCGTGAAATGTTGATAGATATGTCAGTGGCTCAAGTACGGCCTAAAGAGATTCTTACCATGTTGAAGCAGAAGGATGAGCGTAATGTATCCACCATGAGAACTATTTATAATGCACGTCAGTATTATAAAGTTGTTGAAATGAGTGGAAGATCTCGAATGCAGCAACTTATGAAGAAGTTGAAAACAAGTAACTACATTGAAGTGCATTCTTCAGATGAGATGACGTCATGTGTGAGGAACTTATTTTTTGCACATCCGACATCTGTGGAATTAGTTCGTGCTTTTTCGGAAGTTTTGATTATGGATTGCACGTATAAGACAAATAGATATCGACTTCCGTTGTTGGAAATAGTTGGTGTGACATCAACTGAAAAAACATTTTCTGCTGCATTTGTTTTTATGGAGGATGAGCGGGAGGTTACCTACACATGGGCTTTAGAAAGGCTGCGTGACTTGCTCCAAGGTTGCATGATGCCTCGGGTGATCGTGACAGATAGGGAGATTGCCTTGATGAATGCTATATCTTATGTCTTCCCTAAGGCAGAAAATCATTTGTGCAGATGGCATATTTCGAAAAATATATTAGAAAATTGTAAGAAATATTTTGAAACACAGGAGGTATGGGATAAATTTAACTGTGGTTGGAACTCGGTAATGATGTCCCTCACCACAGAGGAGTACTTGCATAACCTCGGTGATTTCGAAATGAAATTTGTTGGAAAACAAGAAGCCATTGATTATGTGAAGTGTTCATGGTTTAACAAGTATAAAGAGAAGTTTGTTTCAGCATGGGTAGATAAAAACATGCACTTTGGGAATGTTACTACTAACAGAGTAGAGACTGCACATTCAAACTTGAAAAGGAATTTATGCACATCCACTGGCAGTTTTGATACCGCATGGACAGCTATTCATGATATGCTCGAGCGCCAACATACTGAGATCACGGCATCATTTGAGAGGAGTCTTAATACTGTACAACATCAATTCAATCCTGTTATGTTCAAAGAGCTTAGAGGATTTATATCGCGGAATGCACTGAATATAATTCTACTTGAGTCGACGAGATCAGAATGTATTGGACCGGATGCAGAATCATGTCGATGTGCCATTCGTCGTACACATGGATTACCATGTGCCCATGAAATTGCAATATTTAAAAAGGAGGGGCGTCCAATACCTTTATCTAGCATACACTCTCATTGGAGAAAACTTAACATGAAGCCGACAAAGGATGGTCAAGTTGCAGGGTTGGTAGATGTGGATATGTTTAGTGCCGAGCTGCATCAAATTATGTTACAATTTGAACATGCCGATGACGCTGGTAAGGTCCTCCTTATGAGAAAGGTAAGAGAAATTTCAAATCCAGAAGCGACTTCTCTTGTTGAGCCAAAGGAAAAGGTGAGTGTGAAAGGTGCGCCAAAGAAAAAGAAAAACACAAGAGTTGAAATCTCAACATGCCGCGATCCTAGTCTATTTGAACGTGTATTGTCAATTGAAGCCAGCAAGTCAACTCCAGCTAAATCCATATTGCCATTGAAGAGGAAGCAAAAAGAGAAGGTTATTAGGAGACAGTCATCGACGCTCGAGAAATATTCTACCCAATTTCATATCAAATTAAGGCCATACATTCAACATATAATAGATGTAAAAGCAGATGGAAATTGTGGATTTAGAGCCATAGCAGCTCTACTTGGAATGGGTGAGGATATGTGGGCCACCGTTAGAGCTGACATGAGCCGGGAGTTAAATTTACATGCCAATGAGTATCTAAAAATATTTGGCGAAGAACTATATGAAGAGATCAAAACGGCATTGGCTTATATGGATAATTATCCTCCATGTCGTTATTGGATGACGATGCCATACATGGGATATATCATTGCCTCTTGTTACTCATGTGTTTTGATCTCACTTTCTGAAAAGCAATGCTTGACGTTTTTACCTCTTAGAGCTGTGCCGGAACCACTAGCTTCTAGACGTCACATTGCCATTGGATACGTTAATGGTAATCATTTTGTTCAACTTCATCTTACAAACGGACATCCAATTCCTCCGGTTGCAAGTCATTGGTACCAACTCCGACATCCATGTGCACATGGATGGGTAGTTTCATATGGTGCTAAGATTCAAGAATTCAAGAACCTTATTGGAAATCATGTAGCAACAACTGATGTAATTATTGATAGTGATTAATTTGGTCGTTTTTTCATGATCTGTAACGTTGAAAACATTGGTTGTTCTGTCACGTCAGTGTATCAATGTATCCATGTATTTTTTTGTGTTCTATTCGGATGTGTGAATGCATCAGTTCATTGTTTCTTTGGTCTTTGTTCTGTTCGGACGTGTGAATTAGAACACAATACCAATTTTATTATTCTGTTCGGATTTGTAATTCCGAACATACGAATAACAGTAGCATATACGTTCGGATCTTCAAGTCCGAACATCTGAATGGATCAGTTCATTGTTTCTTTGGTCTTTGTTCTGCTCGGACGTGTGAATTAGAACACAATACCAATTTTATGATTCTGTTCGGATTTGTGATTCCGAACATAAGAATAACAGTAGCATATACGTTCGGATCTTCAAGTCCGAACATCTGAATGCATCAGTTCATTGTTTCTTTGGTCTTTGTTCTGTTCGGATGTGTGAATTAGAACACAGTACCAATTTTATTATTCTGTTCGGATTTGTAAATCCGAACATAAGAATAACAGTAGCATATACGTTCGGACCTTCAAGTCCGAACATCTGAATGCATCAGTTCATTGTTTCTTTGGTCTTTGTTTTGTTCGGATGTGTGAATTAGAACACAATACCAATTTTATTATTCTGTTCGGATTTGTAATTTCGAACAAAAGAATAACAGTAGCATATACGTTCGGATCTTCAAGTCCGAACATCTGGATGCATCAGTTCATTGTTTCTTTGGTCTTTGTTCTGTTCGGATGTGTGAATTAGAACACAGTACCAATTTTATGATGCTGTTCGGATTTGTGATTCCGAACATAAGAATAACAGTAGCATATACGTTCGGATCTCCAAATCCGAACATCTGAATGCATCCATAAAATTGTTAGGAGTACAAATAGAAGATAGGAAAACATATGCTGCATGCAAGTTTCTATATTCAAGGGATGCAACTTGGACATCAGCAGCACTTACTCTCACATGGTTAAAAAAACTTTGGTGCAGCAGCAATAGTCATTCCAACACTTGCCGCATACAAAAGAGCCAAGATTTTGGTGCCAACGTAGATGCTGATATCTGACTTGATTCTTGAGGGCTTGGATACAAGATTTTGGTGCCAACGTAGATGCAATAGTCATTCCAACACTTTCCCATACATGTTCTTTATTGCATGTGTATATGCTTATATATTTATATGTATTGCAAACCCATCATTTGTGTGGGATTTTCATGCGTTCGAAAATTCTTTCAAATTTTTTCATGAAAATGTGACCTATGATAATTACTATGTCATTTATTCATTACTATGCTTTTGAATATTCGTTCCATCGGCCCAGTCCAGGCTTAGCGAGATTCTGTGCGTCAACAATTTTCAAAGTGACAACACCCTAAATTTCTTGCATCATTATATGAATATAAATACATGCATTCACATACCTCGCATTTGTTATTCAACTTTTACAACACAGACTTATTTGAACATGGTAGAATAATATCAAGATTGTCCGAGTTAAAAATAAATACAAACTGATACAAACACCAGAGGGAACTCATTAATTCATGATGGAGCAAAATCTCTCTCCCCCTAATTTCGCCTCTGGACACCACCAAAGTCTTGCAGCAGACGCTCAATGGCCCTTCTTGATGTCAATGTGTTATCGATCTCAAATGCCTTCAACTCTTCTTTTGAACCTGAGAAATTTTGAAGCATTTTGCTATTAACACAAAACGTTTGTGCATATATGTGCGCGTTAACGGACGTTGCTGACCTAGTCGATCGAGAGCTTTGATAGGAAGACGCGTTCCATTTATGTCAAGATATCGATAGAAGCTTCTCATGAGCTCTGCAGTGTTGGCGGAGACCAATATCTCCCTCTAACATCAAGAAGACGGGTTGATTACATTCTAGCTAATCGAAACAGCGTAAATATCTGTGTTCTCTTAACCTGCCTACATTATACCTTGAAGTTGTTTCGATCGTCGTAATATCCTGAGACTATCACGAACAGCTGCAGCTTCTCTGATTCTGTGAGAGAACAATATTATCGATATTCATGATCAGGTATCTTTATGCTGTGAAAACACGCAATATCCTCAATCACCTTGAAAGCGGATTATCTCTTCTACGGCCGAATCCTCACGAGCAACGAGCTCCTCGAGCGAGATGCCTATGCAGCTCATGCCAACGTGCGAGGTGGTTAATCTGGACCCTGTGCTGCCGGGCTTTCCTGAAGCCAAAGCAATACATATGATATGATCAACTCGTACGATAGACGCATTAATTGTGAGATGTTTGGGTATACCGATCACCGTTACCTGTGACTCTAAACCACCTCTTGTACTCTCGACGGAGCATTTCCTTCACCTTCAGGTCGGAGATGTCATGCATCTTGCGCTTCACTGCAAGAGATTGGTTCCGTTAACGTGACAGCCCATAACCTGGCAGTAACGCAAAGAGCATATAAGAATACCAGATGCCTTGGATACAAGATGTGAGTTCTGAACTGAATACTGAAAAGGAAAGGAAATACAAATAAGAATACCAATTAAGAATACTGAAAAGAGCATATAGAAATACTGAAAAGGAAATACAAAGAATCAAAGAGCATATAGAAGCAAGTGTAAAATGCATATACCAATTAAGAATACTGAAAAGGAAATACAAATAAAACAGTATCAGTGAAACAAACAGTGTTCACAAAATGTTTCGCTGTGTCTCTTTCTTTGCCTACTTACATCAAATGTTTATTTTCACCGCTGAAAAAATGCTGAACATATCAGGTAATCATGTGCAACATGTAAGTCAGTGCATGAAGCAAATATGCCATATGTAATAGGAGCATCCTTTTTTAAAAAATCAAATATAGAAAAATCAAATATAAAGAAAACAAATATGCTAACTAGTGAATCACATGAATGGACACATCCTAATCCACATTAAATAGGAAACTGCAGCAGAAAACAAGCATTCATCAGCATTACATCAGCATTACACATCACCACAAAACAAGCAGAATCCAAGTATTCCTTCAAACAACAATCCGCATGCATCAGCATTACACATCACCACAAAACAAGCAAAATGCCGTCAAAGAAAAACGTATAACAAATAACAGCTTCCCTTCCCACAGAAGTCTTTTCAATTTCATATAATATCAGGCTCGTGAGGGTCACCACGTAGTAAACCGACAATCTTGCTCAAGCCCCCTAGCACATTCTCAATCGTCTGATGCGATCCTCCTGCTAGAGTTGATTCACCGATGCGAAGTGCCTCATCTACCTAATATCACGAAAAATATAAAATAGATTATCCATAGCACAGATAAAGATTGAACAATAAATCATGTAAATACTAACCCTGTGAACTAAATCTGCATCTCTCTCGCCTGGACGTAACTTGTCATTTGTTGATGGGTTTTGGACCACAAGATGTGATATACTACGATACCAATCTATATATCCTGGGGATGTGTCCCATGCTAAGCGACATCGTGTACCAGTTAGCCGAGCCTGTAGGAGATGATCTTCCCAACGACTCCAATAAACATCAGGAGAAGGATAATCAACACGATAACTATTGGATGTTGAGCCCCTAATGGCATGTGTCGGCTTGATCGGTTCAGGCGGGATTGTTTGAACAATTCTAAACTGTCTGATAACCCTATGTGGATGGTAGGGTTCAATAACATCAAGAGCACGGATGCAACCTGAGTAGAACGTAACATCTGGGATAGGAAATAGATTTCTAACATAATTGTATGGCTCCCACGTAATCTGAAAAGTATACAAATTTCACATAAGTCAATAAGAATATAATTGACACAACGTAAATACATAACATAAAATAAAGACAAAAAAATCCATGCTATTTACCCTCTCTTCTCTTGCACCATCTAACTTCTCCCGGTTCACTTGGAGAGCATTATCTGGATCTGAGCCTTCTTTTTGAACAACCCAACGAGATGATCGAGGTGCATTGTTTTGATAATTCACATTGGGAGAAGGACAACAGAATGGAAAGTATTCAAAAATCCATGACTGCAAAAAAATATTTAAATAAGATTAGCAAAATAAAAGATTGTTATAACCATTTAAATTTAAAAATTATACCTGAAGCAAGGTAATATATCCCGCAATCTGTCTGCAATTCCATCGACTAGCACGTCCAAGCTGACGATATAAGAAAGCAAGGCATGCTGCTCCCCAAGAATAGCTTCCAACCAATGGTAGATCCATAAGTAAATACAAGTATTTAATTGACACTCGAGTGCAAGTCTTATCGGCGAATAATGTACAACCTAAAAGGTACAATAAATATGCCCTTACAGACTTCTCAACACCTACTGTTTTAATATCACTACAATTTTCCTTAAGCCACTCCAATCTTACACCCGAACCTCTAAAACTGTTCAACTCTTCCCGTGCAACCGTTCGACTAACTCCTAATGTCTGCACAATTAAATCAATATCATCCATCTCATCAACGTTCTCTATGGACACTCCCTTACCTACAACTGTAATGCCTAAAAGAGTAGTTACATCATCCAAAGTGATGGACATCTCACCGAATGGTAAGTGAAAAGTATTTGTCTCTGGTTGCCATCTCTCAACAAAAGCAGAAACAAGACCTTTACTGATATATTTATGAGAACATGCAGCCAAAGATAACAAGCCAGACTGCTTAACAAGGCCGTCAAAATCAGGACAATTTTTGGGAAGAGGCCATGATGTGACCTTCATAGCATGGTTTATGCATTTAAGTGCCGGTCGCTCCTACATTGTTAAATGAAACTATATTTTAGTCATACGAGATATAAATCCACAAACATTAAAGAAAGTAATAATTTTTTCATGTAAATTATTTACTTCTCCATTCCATATGTGGTAAGCAACATGAGACCAAAAGCTGGATATGATCTCCTCATTCTCGGGGCCGCCTGGAATCGGCCCGCTAGTGTCCTCCACTAAGTCATGAGCCACAGAGCTATTAGCTAAATCATGTTGTTCCTCAGACTCGACGATATGATCCTGCAAATGTTCAAGCATTTGTTCTCGTCGTCGTCGTCTGACTGATCCAGTAGGCCGTACACGCAATTGGGCTGATGAAGAAGCCAACATCGAAGAAGAATGAGCTTTAGGAGCTCTCATAGATCTTCGTAACTGTACTCGTATAAATAAATTTTAACTGTCAGAACTTTACACATGAAATACATCAAAGCACATCATATCCGTAAAAGGACACAAAATTCCTTAAGTTAATGATCGAATCATATAAATTGGGGAATTTCGGTTAAGTTTAAGAACCTGCATAGCATGCATGACCTCATGATTCTTCGCCAAGTGCCGAGGTTGATGACGTTGAAACTTCTTGTCCCTCAGCTTCCTCAATGGCGATTTCATCTCTAAAATCTCCAAATCCCCTGAAGTAACTCACCTGGGGTTTCAAAGGTTAGTAACAATTTTATTCAAATAGATGAATTAAGAAAGCATGTAACCCCTCTTGCCAGAACATATGAAGGGTTCAACATTTTGTTTGTAAATCAAATAAAACAAAACAAAGCCTAGCAGGAAAATTTTCTTTGTTTCCTCTCACATCAAAAAGTGTAGTCATTGTAAGTGCTGTGCAGTGTGGTCCTTGAAAAAAAATTGTTTGATGGTCCTAGGGGTGTGGAGTTAGCAAAGATCCAACGACCCCACTCCTATTCTTACAGCAAATATCTATGTTCAAAAGTTAAAGAATGTGTGGGTGTGAGTTTGGGTACGTGTGGGGGTGGAGAGAGAGAGAGAGAGAGAGAGAGAGAGAGAGAGAGAGAGAGAGAGAGAGAGAGTTCAAAGAGGAAACTAATTGATTAATCACCTATTCTACTGACTAACACAGATGCATGGGAATTATGAAGAGGTTTCAACACTTTCAACTTACATTGGGATGAAAACACCCTTAGGTATTGTCTTTTTACATAGAATTCAATGAAATGGAAAAATTAAAAATTATTCCAACATGGTTCAAAGTTAAAATCTATTCAGAGGTTGGTGAAAAGGGGATTTTGTATTTTGTGAGTGATATAGGCAAAACTTATTTTATGGTGATGAATGTAAGATTATAGTTAGATATTAAACATTTCCTGCGTAGACAACACATATCTATCAATTTATTTATCTATTAATAAAAAAAGCATGATGATATAACCTGTTCTGTGCAATTAGAGTTAACAAAAAGTATGATAATAAAAAAAGCATGATAATAAATATACAAGTTAATAAATAAATAAAACCAGTGAATACCCTAAGAGATGTAACAGCCAGTTGTCTTGTTTAGGCCTCTGACACTGTTAACTCTTAATACCAAGATACATTAGTCATCAGTATCCTACTGTGTTATCCATGATGACCACAAAACACAAAACTACCAACACTAACAAAAAACAGCAAATTGCCAAGTTTGTTCTATGTATGGTTCAAACAGGCCTATAGAGGGTTTGCAACCGATATCAAATATCATAATTACATAAACAGTTTTATTCTCACCATTGCCATTCTGGAGAAGAAATTAAGGACTACCGCCAAGAAAAGACCTCTCTCTTCACTTCCCTTGTATAACAGGTTTTCCAAAGTTGGTATATCGTGATATATATCATTTATCGTTTTCAATAATTAACATATTATCTATCATATCATATTGTAAGGGTAGCATGTCCTCCTTAAAGGTCACCGAATCTCAATAAACTCATCATGCTTTTATGAGCTTCAGAGATGGTTGACATGGGATTGAATATATAAATAAAGCATGATGCTGTCTATAAAATGAAGGTCATAACCTGTTCAAGAATGGGATTTGACAATCAACAGCTCAATGTCGATAAGAAAATTCTTGCTTTTGGTTGGGCGGATGTCTAAAAGTTAAGCCATGTATGAAGAGTCAGTTAGAACATGGGAAGTTTTGACTCTAATTGCACAAAATAAGAAGAAGCTTCTTTGTTAAAAACACTGAACAGAAACACAATTCCCATACCAATAGCCAATTCAGCCTATACTTCTAAGTTCTGTACCTGTGTAATATCAATTTATATGACCATACAAATGATCTCAATGCAAAACAACCAAACATCAAGAAAGGTTTTTACTAGCCTTGCCCAAAAGAAAGAAAGAAAGAAAGAATGCCACCACCTCCAAACCGCCTGGTCAAATGCATCACATTTTACCCCTTGGTTCAGCTTTGAAAACCAAGCGTGATTAATGCAATATCTAACAATATATGTGCTACCCAGCTCTACCTAATCATATCAATAGGAAATGACACTCAAAAGAGTGCAGACAGAAACCTGAAGTTAAATGATTGCATTTGCAAATGCTTGGCATCTATTTTAACAGAGTTCATCATAGGAATATGAATAATTTCAATTGCATGGATTATTACGTCTTCCATTTGCTTGCATTTGCCTTGTGAGGAAATACAAAGTATGAAGTTTGGAGAAAATCCAAGTGATTCTGATTTCAGGACAGACAAATAATCACTTTAAATTCTACAGAAAATCCAAGTGATTCTGATTTTAGGACAGACAAATTAGCACTTTAAATTTTTCAAACTCCCAATAAGTTGATTCACAACTTCTTAATCTTTCTTATGGGGTTTATATTACTCTTGCAATGAATTAAACCCAAGTCCATTCAAATAGGAATATGAATAAACTTGTGGAAGCTTACCTATTCCCGAACTTGGCAACTAATTGAAGTAACTTGTGATGGTGTCATGCTCTCGACAAGATGATTACATCATGTAGAATGAATCGTAACTTGGTCATCCACATCATAACAGTAATGGAGTTGATCAAGCTCTACGATCTAAGGTGAACAACATGGATAGAAGCTACCTGAAGAAGCTACATGGATAGAAGCTACCTGAGTAATGGAGTTGCTCAAGCCCTAATCTTCCGCTGCCGATCGTCGCACCCTGAAGATCGCCGCCGCCCTTAAGATCGCCGCCGCCCTAAATATCGCCGCATCCCTGAAGATCGTCGCCGCCTTGAAGATCGCCTTCGGTCTTCCCAGCCTCAAGATCGCCGACGGCAAAAATCAAGCGATCGCAGCCGCCCTGAATATCGCCGTCGGTCTTCCCAGCCTGAAGATCGCCGCCGGCAAAAATCACGCGATCGCAGCCGCCTGAAGAAACCCTAAATTAGGTTTGTGAGTTGGGGGATAAAGCGATCGCCTGCTGTGTGATGTGCGTGGTGTATTCATCCGATTAATCAAATGAAAAGTACAATTAAAGGGTATAAATGTCAAGATTTGTGGTGTAGATATAATTACTAGAGATGTTAAAAATCAAAGTGTGGTGAACTAAGTAATGTGGTGTATTCATCAATTTTTGTGGTGTTAATAACAGCACTCTAAAATAAAAGCCATATTGTATATTAGGGGTCTGTTAGATAAGGACGGTGGAATGCTTGATTAGATATCATAATGAGGATCCGTCATGAGGAGAGGAACACCAGCTCAAAAGTAAATTTCCAGGTTCTCTCAAAGTATAAAGAATAAATGGTCTAGGGTTATCTCATTTCCATATGGTGGTATATGTTGGTCTTAATTAGGTATATATATATGTTTCTCCACATGATTGAAGAGAAAACTTGTAAGAGGTTGAGATTATCCCTCTTTTTCGTTTGAGAGCGTGGCCTCATCTCGAATAGACGGCTTGGGGGAGAGAGTTCATCTGGAACGAACTCAAACACGTATCTTGTATCCCCCTTTATTTCAGTTTATCTAGCAATAAAAATATCTTCTTTCCCCCCCGAATCCCTCTTCCTAACCCTAAACTCCTTTATTTGCCCTAAAAATCCAAATTTTCCGATAAAACCCTCTATTTGTTATGAATAGGACCCATTGGGCCTATTGGGTATCCACCCACATGAGTACCCATTATGAATACTATATAAAGGAGGCTAGGGGTTTCCTAGCCTCAACCCTTCTCCAAATCTGTTTCTCGTTCACAACACGTTATCAGCACGATCACGCTCGTAGGAGGAGACGGCGGCTCGCGGGGAAGGAGATCCATCAATCGCTCAGATTCAAGAAGATCGTAATCTTCTCAACGGGGAGCGAAAAGGGCATCCTTCACCAACCGTCGACTAGAATCCTTTGTCGAATCTAGAGGTAAAAATCAAAACTTTTTAGATCTAACTTGCTTTTCACGTTAGATCTGCATGTTTTTAGGATCAAAAAGTTTAAAAAACACGGTAAAAATCACATTTTTTAGATCCGCATGCCTAAAAAAATAAAAATCTGTTTTTAGCGATCTAAATCCTTGAAAAATCCGGTTTTTACCCCTCTTTGATCCAAAATCTCCGCACGCCGTAAGGCGAAACGGCGGCGCCTCACAAGCGCCGCCGGCGGCAAATAAACGCCGCGGCCTGAAGCCGCGACAAGCAGCCGCGGCCCCAGTGCCGCGGACTGCAGCCGCGGCCCCCGTGCCGCGGCCCCAGGCCGCGGCCCGCCGCTGCGACGGCCGCGGCCTGCAGCCGCGGCCCGCCACCGCCACGGCTGCCGCGTTCTGCGCGGCCAGCCGTCGCGGCGACACGCCGCGGGCCCACTAGGGGTTTCTGAAACCCTAACCCTAAACGGGTCAATTTTTCGAGGGAGGCCCAAATTAACCCTAATGGGTTGTTTTCATGGCCCAAAAGGCTAGAAAATTAGCCCATTTACATAAATAATTTTTCTTCTTTTATTTTTGGCCCTAAAAAGCCTAAAATAATTAAAAGAAAATTTAAAGGGTTTTAAAGCGGTAAACAAAACATTAAAATATGGATCAAAGGTAAAAGTTTTTCAAAATAAATTTTTGCACGTCACAATTTAGATTATTTAAATTAATCTTTACATGCATGTGATTGATTATCTGCGTGGTTGTATGTTTCCAATATATTATCTGCGTGGATGTGCAAATTAGGCTATGTTTTTAGGGATCAGCCATGTTTCCGACACCTTTTAATTTCCTGCAATTTTTCCTTTTTTTTGAGAGAAATTTGTAAGTGAGGATATAAATGTAAAAAGAAGACCGAAGGACACCAAAAAGGAGCTGAAGGCGTACGCACAATGAAAATAGGGGCTTCTCTCCGAAGTTCCCGAGTTGTATTTTATTCTTTCATGCTATTTTTGATGTAACTTCGGACTGTACTTCTTTTTATTTCGGTGTCGGCTGGCTGATCCCCATAGTCCTAAGTCTTTTTCGTTTTCATTGCTTATGCATTAATTGCGTGGATGTTAATTATTTTAATACCATGTTAATGTTACAATGAAACTGTCAAAAAGCATGCCAAAATCACTTTGATATAGTTTTACGCCTATAGCTAGACTATATATCTGCGATAAGATTATTTTAAATGTCTGCAGCATATAAATAGCATGTGTACACATCATACTTGTTTCAATTCAGTTTAATTGAACATAATCTTTAGTTTACAAGCTTTACATTATATGTATGATGAGCTCATGATATGACGATATTTATGACAATAATGATTTCAAAAAGTTTAATATCCACTTTGACAAAATGAACCTGAAGTTCAAAATCAAATCAAAAGTCAACACTCTCTCTCCCTAATAAAATAAATACGATGGTTTATGCGAAAATTATAATTGCTATCTTTATAAAAGATGCACACTTTGCGGTAAACAGATATATAAGATCCATGATCTATATAATCCAATATGGACACCAGAAGTTTTCCATAATACCGCTAAACTCTTTAAAAGAGTACTCTCATTTATTTTTACAAGGAAAGATTTTTTCTAGCCTTGAATATAAGCATACGCCTGAAGTCGTGGCTTAATGAATAAGTGAGAAATATATTACGCACCCACGTATTTGTTCCCCTCTGAGCATGGTAAACTATCCACATAAAATTTGAACGACTCAAGTAAATGGCCTGAAGCTATACTCGAGCATTCAAATAGACTTTTTAAAAGTCTCTTATTAATTAGAAAAGTGGAAGTATAAATAATTTGCTCAAACCCCTTCTTATGTCTCCTTAGCAAGACTAACTTTCATTGTCCTTTATAAATAAGGAATATTGAAATCAGGGGAAGTTCAGGATCAAACATGACCTGAAATAAAAATAAGGAAAACTCAAAACAGGGGAAGTCTTGGATTAAATGGGAAAGGGAAGATACGATATACCTCGACATGGAGCAAGCAATGGCAAGCCAAAATCAGACCAGAAGTTTTGATAAGAGCCATAATGTTTTTTGCAAACATGAATGTGCATTAACTTATGCCATAGAAAAATACATACATTTCTAGTCAAAACGACGAAAGTCTAATTGACCTTATGTATATTTTGCTACTCCCCGAGGACAAATAAACTTTGAAATCAAAAATAATCTGTTGTCATAACATAAGTCTTAATGAGCATAATTATTGTTGTATGTTTTCAAGAGCACACATCACACTATTTCACTTGTTGACTTATCATCAGTATTATTCTCTTGTAGTTTTAATACATTTAATTTTACTGCGTATGTTTTGCTATCTTGAATTCCCCTAAAAAATAAAATGAGGATGCCATATACTCTCTGAAACTTATACAGTTTCAAAAAGGATATTCGTCAAAACGAAATCCCTAATGACTCAAGAAATAAATGAAGCCTGAAGCTTTGTCCCAAAATGATCCGCACAATAGTCAAAGTGAAGATGTAATCCTTCACAGTTTGAACACAGTTCAACTATTACCGGACAAAATTAACTTGAGCACTTTAATGGACTTTTCAAAAGTCCAACATAAATTCAAAAAGAGGAATTATTTTGGAACACCAGAAGTGTCCAGAATCGACCAAATTTTTGGATCGATATCACCCTTGATTGATGATGCAAGACATCATCAACCAGACGAACCCGAAGATTCTTCAAAAAGGGTGAAACTTTCATTGTCATATTCAAAAGGGAAAAATGATAATGAGATCATCTCCATTCACATGGACATTGACTCTCCCCACTTCCTCACGTGAATTTAAGATGATATACTATCATCATTAAAGATAATGAAGACCTTTAGGTCTCTTGAGAGTATTTAAGGGATATAAATAGGCTTCGTCCACTCCCTTAACCGGACTGATGATGTACCCTTGGTGTACTCATCAATATATCCTCTAAATAAATGGTCATTATCCAACCACATTCTTTTATAAAATGGTGGTAACTTTGGATAACACTAGGAAATTTAAATGTTTTACAACTGGAAAAACAACGAACACCCTGAAGCTTGTGTTCACACCCAAATATGGGTAAGATAAATCATTAAAATGATTTAAATGGATTTCTTATCCATTAAAAATCCAGTTGTAGGTGACCACATGGGAACATGCAATTACATTGCAAACCATCAAAACGCCTCTTTAGAACCTATTTATATGAGTCTGATCACCTCATATAAACAGTTTCCGAAGACCCCTGACGGGGGAAGCGTTTAGAGCACATCTTATAGATTGTGCCATGATGAGTAGACACCCCCATATCACCACTATAGACCATCAAAATGCAGAACTATTTATAGGAAGTAAATATCCCAGATAAATAGAGTCTGAGCACTCTGAACAGGGGAATCATTTAAATTCACTTCTCCTAAGACGTGCATTGATGATCCTATTTTAAAGATTTGATGAGATCCTGAAGATCCCTCACAACCTTAATGTCCCAGAATCAGTTTCAACAGAAATACTACAATCATCCATGAGCCTGAAGCTCAAATGACCATTTAAATCATTAATACCTATGATCTGGCTATCATGAATTGTGATGAGATCATGAAGATCCACACTTATGAAAATGTTAAAACAGTTATCAGACATAGTTACTGACAATATAGATATTGTCAAAACTTTCACATCCCTGCTACTAAAAATCCAGCTAGGATTGACATACCAAATATATTGGATGCAATCCACCAGTAGCAGAAGTGGATATCCTCAATGGATGAGAGGACATACCACTAGGCTCCAAAAAGAGAGATCTACTCCTGGAGACCGAAAAAACAATACCACCACAGGAAAATGAGCTCAAATCCAGAACCTTATTGCAACTTGGTTGCTAAGGACCAATTCTGGATCTGTCCATATTCTTTACCCGTCCCAGAACCTTCACTTCTTTAACGCGTCGTGAAGGAGACACCTCTGGGAGAAATCAAATGATTATAGTACGTACGAGGTGAGTTTTGGACAAGAAAGAACACATTTTGTCGACAAATTCTCTCATATTTCATTTTGCCAGTTAAATATAAAATATCGTTTCCACACCTCTGCGTTGCCTGAAGCAAAGATAGAGATTTGGCCAAATTATAATAATGTGGAATGAGGCAATAATAAGGTGAGCTGGACTCACTTATGAAATATGAGGTGTTGGACCTGAAGTCCTGGTATCAAAAATGATATCAAATCCTGTGGGATAACTGAGTATTGAAGGAGAATTAAAATAAAATCGTTAGCTATAAGCATTTTAAATTTGCTATAGTTTTAGAGGTATAAATCGCTCAAACCAGGAAGTAATCAAGTAAGATGAGCTGAACTCACTTACAAGATGAATCTGATGCATCGACTGGTTTATGTCAAGGCGTAACCCAACGAATGGCAAAAAGAGGGAATTTTTTGGTTGATGTTGCTATTGGATGTGACAACATCACCGATATAAAATTTCTTCAACTGCATGTACAAATTTTTTCTTTACTTTCCTTTCTTTTTGGGACACATATTAATAATATGATTAAAGGAAAGACAACCTAGACAAAGATCCTTAAAGGACTCATACTAAAAGGTTGTTGTTTGCACCTCTTAAAAATAGTATTGTTCTTAAGAGAGCAAATTAAAAGAATTGAGATTATTTTAATAACTCAAAATATTATCGGATCTCCTGAAGAGAAAATTACCGAAATATCTGTTAAAGCCTATCTATCAGATATGATATGATATGAAAGCCCTAGCTAGGCATAAATTCTAGGCTTACAGAACATTAATCATCCTGAAGATGAACCATCATCCTGAAGATGAACTATTATCCTAGAAATGAACTATCATCCTGAAGATGACGTTAATAAATCATCCCGAAGATGTAAACTTCATACAATGATGATTGATGAAGAACCATTAATTTCATTCTCCACCAAATACACCTATTTGGTTGTATGGATATACATTAAAAGACCCCTTTCCGTTAGCTGGAAGAGGGGAAGAATAGATATGGTCCAGAAGTACCTTAAGTGTCTTTGAAACACTCTTTTACCTGGCCAACTGCATGCGTCTCTTTTGAGCGTTAGCAGTATAGCTATTTGCCAGGTACAGTACAGTGCCCCCAGCGCGCCACTGGACCAGAGATATGTAGCTTCTGCGCTATCTCCAAGGGTCGAGGAAAAATCCTCTATGTTAAATGTATTTGTATATGCAGGTTACAGATCATCGCGATGAATGGCATAAAAGGGACGTCCACCTCCTGAAGATCTACACAGAATCCTTCCAAGTCTACATCCTTCCACCATTCCGAGAAGCCCATCACCCAAGGAGCAGTTCAAGAACATACAATGCCAGGTCCTGAAGTACCTCGCAGACAATGACGATTGAGACGTGGAGCTGTCTACCAAGTTTGCTAGCGCTCCTTTAGTTTCAGCTAATGCCTTATATGAGTGAAACTTGTATAGATGAGTGATGCTTGTACTTAACTTTTGCTTTCGGAATGTTGCAGATGAGATGGATGTATAGACACATAGGAGATAAATGTATAGATATATAGGAGATCTGCAAGCCTGAAGCTTGATCAGATTAGGGTGAGTCAACTGTAGAGTTGTACTCTTTTTCCTTGGCTAGTGGTTTTTCCCACGGGGTTTTCCATAGTCAAGGTTTTAATGATGCAACCACATTGACTCTGGATCCAGAAATATCCACCCCTCGACACATCCCCAAATCAGGGGAAGTTATGGAGTGTTGTACTCTTTTCCCTTCGCTATTGGTTTTTCCCACAGGGTTTTCCATAGCTAAGGGTTTTTAACGAGGCAGTTACCCTTAACTTGGATCCAGAAGTATCCATTCCTTAAGATACTCAGTAGTACTAATGAATCATTCAGTATTCATAAAGTCGAGTATACCACGTTGGTTGGATAAGGGGAAGTGTTATGAATAGGACCCATTGGGCCTATTGGGTATCCACCCACATGAGTACCCATTATGAATACTATATAAAGGAGGCTAGGGGTTTCCTAGCCTCAACCCTTCTCCAAATCTGTTTCTCGTTCACAACACTATTAAATCACATTATTTGGATTCTCTTTGAATTGTGGTTTCCACAACTCAGGCTCTGTTTTAGATTAATCGAAATTTTATAGAAAGAGAGAGAAAATGTCACAAACAAACGGATGATGGTTAACTAATAAATTCAATGTTTCATATTTGCTTTGGGAGAAAACTTTGATGCTTCTATAGTATCATTGATATAAATATAGACGTATATATCATTTTCTTTTCTTTTTGTTGCAAACGGTTCCAATCAGCTTTAGGGCGCACCTTCCTTTGGAGAAGAGTTTTCACATTAGGGCATGTTCTTTTGCCAAGAATAAGGGTGAGAATGGGAATAGGGACACTATTCACCCTATTCCAAGTTTGTATTCCAAGCGGTTGTTCTTTTGGTCGTAGAATAGAATCCTATGTGGCTATTCCAATTTGGTAATGATGAGCACTTTTGTATTCCAAGCTTTTTGCTTGGAATACAATGGTATCCTTGGGAATGGTGTGCCCCGCTCTCTCATTTACTCTCTCTCTCTACTCCAACTCATACTCTTTCCACTTTTTCATTCCAACTCTCCAGGCCCAAAAGAACACAAGAATAGAATGTGGACCCCACTTTCTATTCCAAACCCTATTTTCCATACTATATTCCATTCAAAAGAACACAAAACTCCATTTTTCTCTCTCCTTGGAATACAAACTTTCATCTATTCTATTCTTCTCTATTCCAGCAAAAGAACAGACCCTTACTCTCCAAGTCCCTGGAACGAGAAAGAAGTGGATTGTGTATTCCAAGCGGTTGTTCTTTTGGGCGTGGAATAGAATCCTACGTGGCTATTCCAATTTGGTAATGATGAGCACTTTTGTATTCCAAGCTTTTTGCTTGGAATACAATGGAATCCTTAGGAATGGTGGGCCCCACTCTCTCATCTCTCTCTATCTCTCACATCCAACTCATTCCCTTTCCACTTTTTCATTCCAACTCCACAATCCCAAAAGAACACGAGTAGAATGTAGACCCCACTTTCTATTCCAAACCCCACTTTCCATACTCTATTCCACCCAAAAGAACACAAAACTCCATTTTCTCTCTCCTTGGAATACAAACTTTTCCCTATTCCATTTTTCCTATTCCAGCAAAAGAACATGCCCTTAGTTGCTTTGTGTATGGAGTGTAGAAGACTTTATGGACCATGTGCTTTGTGTATGGAACGCCGAAGTGAACAGCAACCAGCCCTCAGCCACGTCCTTTCTGAGAGGTGAATCTTTGGATAGAGTTTGCAGGCGTTGTCAGCGACGATGCATCTGACATCGTTGAGAGAATAGCTTGTCCATGGTGGGGATTATCGCCGGGCTGTGGGTATGGGCATGCCCAAGGCCCGATTGGGCTTCCAATTGGACATGCCACATCATCACACCTACCAATCCTTCACTAATTCTAGGAAGAATTAGTGAAGGATTGGTAGGTGTGATGATGTGGCATGTCCAATTGGAAGCCCAATCAGACCTTGGGCATGTCCATTGTGGGTGTTTGATTTTGGGGGACTTGGGGTCACGACTAAGGTTGCTGTCAAAATGGAAGCAGAAAACTAGAAAATTTGAAACGAGAATGTAACAACAATAGCGACTGCTGACGAATAAGCCATAAATCAACTTAGGGCATAACCCTCGCAAATACAGAGGGCATAGGAAAAAAGAACACGAGGGTAAGGGTCTACTCATTCTTACAGTAACCCAACACCACCTGAGAAAATAGCATGTTAAAATAACTCTGAAAGTGTAACTTAATTGCCTTTGTGATATTTTACATTGATCAGAGATTGTACCATATGTTTTTAAAAAGATGTCTGTAAATTTTGCTCAGCGCATCCCATCGGAGAATCGCCCAAATACATTTGATATATTGATTATATTCAGACATTTGCAACTTCCAGAAACATAATGTTACAAAGATGACCCACAATGAAAGCAAAGAATGCTAATTGTGTAGAACACACAACAAAATTGATACTGATTAAGCAGTCCAGGGAATGAAAAAAAATCTCAGTGCTCCCTAACAAAACTGCTATTCGTAAAATTAAATCCAACATCCCAAATTCCAATTTGCATTACAATCACGTAACTGATGCAGAAACAAAAGCACCGGGCATCCATTAACAAGAGACATTGCAAGTCTGGATAGAAAACGAATAAAACCATTGGCGAAGGAATGTATAAAGAGATGGGCATTTCAACAGACAAAACAACCAGATCCTCCAAAGTTCACAGAGGAAACTGTACAATTGGGAAACAACTGGTAATGCATAAGAAAGTTGCACATCTTATTAAACACCCAATGCTGGGAAACAATTAAAACTACTAACATTCATGTTCTAATCTTGCAGCTAAAAAGACTGTAGAAAGTCGCTAGTAGAGGGTCTTTCTCAAGACGCCAGACAGCCCCCGTGCTTACTACCATTCTCCATTGAATTTTTTTAATCAACTTGCTTCAGCTTCCTTCAAGTACCTGCGAACAAACTGGGGGAGCTATCAAAGGATATTTCAACCATGATTCAATGCAATATAATTTGTACAATAATCCCAAACAACACACAGCTTCCATGTGTGGCAAAGAATATATTGAACCTATTTTGATGGATTGTTTGTTTGAGGATGCGGATCCAAAGATAGTCAATCGGTGAGGCTTGCAGTTTTCAAGCTCTATAAATAAAATAATGGACATACACATTGATCTCATCGATTCAAAATTCCAGAAATATTATTCATTTCTACCAACCTTGCGACTACTCATGAATCAATGAATAGTATTTAATTGTATTGTGCTGTTTATCTACGTTATATAAATTGACTGACTAGATAAGAGGGTATAAATTGTCTGACACACGAAGACGTTTGCGGATCGGCTTGTGGCTTATTTGAGAGAGTTGAAGAGGATGATCCAGGAGCATTCTGACTGCAGTTCATATATGAAGAAAGAGGCAGGCTTGGGTATGAGTGTGCCTGAAGTTCCACCCAATGCCAGAACTGCTCATGGGCCAACGGAATTGGGTTTCCACGTCATCAAACAACTGACCAGGATACCAAGGAAGAACACGGGCACACATGCATATGAGTTAGACTAGTGGGTTACTCTGTGTGTGTGTGTGTGTGTGTGTGTGTGTGTGTGTGTGTGTGTGTCGTCTTGGGATTCAAACTCAATCGAAAATCCTCTTTCAATCCCCTTTTTGCAGTGGCAGCAACTGAAAACCCTGTTGCAATTGAGATCTAAAAATTAGGGAGTCAATTTAAACCCGGCCCATTAAACACAACCCGCTATGAATGGTCCTAGGTCAAGCCTTTACGAGTCTGACTGACCATATACAACCTGACCGCTCAACCTGTTTATTAAGCAGGTTGGGTTCAGGTTAAACTTAACCCATTTGAGCTGGTACTATTTAAACAATTAAATCATTAGCGTTCTGTATTTTCCATTACCATTAAATCATCAAAGTTCTCTCCTTTCTATTCTCTAATCGCAGATAGAGACAGTGGCATTAGTTCTCACCCAAGTCCCCTCTCTGTCCACTTTCATGTCCTCTAAGTCTAAACCATAACTCAGTTTCCTCTTTGTTTCTCCTAGGTCAAGCCTTTACGAGTCTGACTGACCATATACAACCTGACCGCTCAACCTGTTTATTAAGCAGGTTGGGTTCAGGTTAAACTTAACCCATTTGAGCTGGTACTATTTAAACAATTAAATCATTAGCGTTCTGTATTTTCCATTACCATTAAATCATCAAAGTTCTCTCCTTTCTATTCTCTAATCGCAGATAGAGACAGTGGCGTTAGTTCTCACCCAAGTCCCCTCTCTGTCCACTTTCATGTCCTCTAAGTCTAAACCATAACTCAGTTTCCTCTTTGTTTCTATTTTTTTAAATAAGCAATCCTAACTGATAGCAAGCAACGAAGTCTATAAGGTCTCAGTTGCAAGAGGGGGTTTCAGTTGCAGCCGACAATAAGAGGGTATCAAGAAGCGGGTTTTCAGTTGCATTCGGTTCGCAATATACGTCTCTTAACTCTCTCATCCTCTTATACTTTTTGTTTTTTTTCCAAGCTTTCTTGGGTTTAATATTCATGAACAACATTTTTTTCATTATGTTATGTATGATTCCAACCTTAATAGTGTTAACTTGATAGGAAAGACTAGGGGTTGAAAGAATAAAAAAAGGATTTTTATAAATGATGAGAGGAATTCAAAGATAAGTGGTCTCAATTCGAGAGGAGACCGTTCTCCTAACCTTTGATTCGAGATAAAGGCATAGACCTCCCAAGATCTAAACTATTCTACTTATATTCTTTCTTCTTCTTCACTCAAATCCATCATTCAATTTTCACATAAGAAGCTATCCTTAATCCATCCTCCACTATATAAATGGCTGATTTGTCCATAATTACAAAAATACCCCTAAGGCCCAAAATTACAAAATTATTGCTGGAGTGGCCGCACCCCTATTCCCAACATAACCCAACCAGCTATCAGGTCAAACAAGTAATGCCAGGTGAACCCACAAGCCCTCGGATCAGGACTGGGTAAGAAATTCCTGGGAAGGGTATGGAAAGTGGCTTTAGAAGAAATTGGCACCTTGCCACAATACTTTAAGGTAACAAAAAAAAGGGAAAAACGTGCTAGCAAAAAAGAAAAAAGAAAAAAGAAAACCGTAACAATAGAAAAAAGGAACAAAAACAAGAACTTTTCGTAGGTAATTGGTGTGGTGAAGGGGAACACCACATGTTTGGGGGACTAGAAGGATGCACCAAGAGACCGAGATACCCCCATTAGCCAAAAAAAATTGGCAGAATGATAGAGAAATGTGTACAATCCTCCAGGAAAAACATGAAACCTTGAGATTAAGGAATAAAATGTTTGTGCCCAAAAGAACTCCAACATTAAAAGGTAACAAATTCAAATTCCACGTAGAAATAAATAATAACTACCAAGTACAAGTAGTATACAAGTTCACTACAGTTTCTAACCTTTCTAGATGAATTCTCAGTTGTATATTTTTAGTTTCCAATTATATTCATCTTGTGCTGTCCTAGTCATTTACTACAAGGACAAATAAAAAAAGAAGAAACCTACAGCAGGTGAACAGCACCAGGTTCCCATTGCATGTCGTCATGTCTCTTGCATCACCCATCTTTACCATTCCTACCTATCATATCTCAACCCAATTCATCAAATCAAAATTCAATTAAAACAACACAATAATAGAAGTAAAGCATGCATCCTTCTATTTTCAGTGCCAAATCTCAATAAGGTCATAGCATAAGTCAAGAATATATTTATTTTCTAGTTATCAATGTCATACTGCATTTTGTTCGTGTGGTTGCTAATAGCATAGTAGCAGCTAACGTAAGTGGGTAGTGTACGAAAGAACTCCAGCGCTACAAGTGTAATCAAATCAATCAATTTGCTCTACTAACACAAAGGATGAAATGTGTATCAGTTATTATATAAATCAACCAATTCAGATAAAATGAAATGAAACAACATAATCTCATGCTCACCATCTGAAAATCAATTTATAAAAAGTTCGAAGGAGCCCGAATGTACACATCAATGTTAGCAAATTAAAGTGAGAGAATGAAGCATCCAATGCACATTATTCAATGATAACATGAATTTTTTGATCTCTTTTCCTAAAACTTCATCGGTTTTAGTTTTATTTTCCCAACACTCCTGTCTATATAATGTGCGCGATGAAGTTGGCGTTAGGA
The DNA here is from genome assembly GCA_030789695.1 of Scilla litardierei. Classification (NCBI taxonomy): domain Eukaryota; kingdom Viridiplantae; phylum Streptophyta; class Magnoliopsida; order Asparagales; family Asparagaceae; genus Scilla; species Scilla litardierei. The sequence goes on from CM061141.1 coordinate 44,993,092, forward strand.
AAGGAGAAACCTACAACGGCTTAGAAAGCAGGCATCAGCCTTCGGTCCTCCATTTGCATCAACCATCTTTTCCATTTTGCCCTATTTCAATACCCTCATATCAACCAAAACTCGAAGTCTTTAATGAATTAATAAAAAGCAAAATATACATATAAACAAAACCACCGAAACACCTGACCACATCATAAAATTTAAACGAAAAAGTAACTTTTTTTACTTTTTTTTATGTGGTGCTAATCACGACCTGAAATAGACAGACCGGAGACACGACTCACAAACAAACACTAGCGATCTTGACAAGTGCGGCGAGAGGTACCCTGGAACAGCTCGCAGCAAGCCCTAGCGCTGACCGACAGGTGAGACGTCAGGCGAGCGGCGGCCACAACGCTATGAAGCGGGAGCAGGGACTGAACGCATCGGAGCTCGCCGACAGATCTGTAAGAAATTATCAAAATTTTACTAATTTCAACGTAAAGATAATATATTTTTAAGCGCCAGGATTTTGTTACATGGGAGAGGCGAAGGAAGGGCTGCGGCGCTCGATGCGGGGGGCGGAAAGAGACGGGGAGCGGCCAGGGCGGACGGCCGGCGGTGGTCGGACAGCGGATCGCGCGATGGGAATCAGAGATCTGGAGAAGGCGCCACGCAAAGAAGCCATTTGGATGGAAAAAGGAGATATTTTGGGCGGATGCTTCGAAGATTATTGGGGCTTGGAGAAGGAAGGGTTTAGGGCTTTACTTCCAAGGGATCTATTTGGGGTGAGGGGAACATCCACGTGCGGTGCGCGTGTGGACGTGGTCCGTTTGCGGGCTCGGTCCCGATCTCGACCCGGTTCGAGGGTGTGAATTGGGTTCTTACGTGGCACTTGCCAAATAGGATCGCTTTGGTATTTGTATATGAAGAAAAAATGATCGAAAATGCATAAAAATTGAAGAAAAGATCTATCTGTTGTGAATGAGAAACATGTTTGGAGAAGGTTGAGACTAGAAAACCCCTAGTCTCGTTTATATGGTATTCATATTGGTTACTCATGTGGGTGGATACCCAATAGGACCAATAGGTCCTATTCATAACACTTCCCCTTATCCAACCAACGTGGTATACTCGACTTATGAATACTGAATGATTCATTAGTACTAATGAGTATCTTAAAGGGTGAATACTTCTAGATCCAAGTTAGGGATAACTGCCTCGTTAAAAACCCTTAGCTATGGAAAACCTTGTGGGGAAAAACCAATAGCGAAGGGAAAAGAGTACAGCACTCCATAACTTCCCCTGATTTGGGGATGTGTCGAGGGGTGGATACTTCTGGATCCAGAGTCAATGTGGTTGCCTCGTTAAAACCTTGACCATGGAAAACCCTGTGGGAAAAACCACTAGCCAAGTAAAAAGAGTACAACTCTACATTTGACTCTCCTTTATCTGATCAAGGTTCAGGCTGGCAGATATCCTATATATCTATACATTAATCTCCTATGCGTCTATACATCCATCTCATCTATAACATTCCGAAAGCAAATGTAAAGTACAAATATCACTCATCTATACAAGTTTCACTCATATAAGGCAGTAGCTAAAACTAAAGGAGCGCTGCGAACTTGGTAGACAGCTACACGTCTCAATCGTCATTGTCTGCGAGGTACTACAGGACCTGGCTTTGTATATTCTGGAACTGCTTCTTGGATGATGAGCTTCTCGGGATGGTAGGAGGAAGTAGACGTGGGAGGATTCTGTGTAGATCTTCAGGAGGTGGACATCCCTTTTATGCTATTCATCGCGATGATCTGTAACCTGCATATGCAAATACATTTAACATGGAGGATTTTTCCTCGACCCTTGGAGATAGCGCAGAAGCTACATATCTCTGGTCCAGTGGTGTGCTGCAGGCGTTGCACTGTACCTGGCTAATAGCTATACTGCTAACGCTCAAAAGAGACGCATGCAGTTGACCAGGTAAAAGAGTGTTTCAAAGACACTTAAGGTACTTCTGGACCTTATAAATTCTTCCCCTCTTCCAGCTAACGGAAAGGGGTCTTTTAATGTGTATCCATACAACCAAATAGGTGTATTTAGTGGAGAATGATTTTCATGTTTCTTCATCAACGACTATTGTATGAAGTTTTCATCTTCGTGATGATTAATAATAGTTCATCTTCCGGATGATTAATGTCATCTTCAGGATTGTTACGACCTAAAGATCGTAGGAGCCCGACTCCCATCCGGATCCGCTAACATACCCCATTGACTCACCTTTTCACAAAAGGGCCGCCGCCCCGAAAATCCAGGGCGACCAGCCAAGCAGGCGTGCCTTGCAGCGCTCCCCAAACCGGCCGGGGCGGACCCCCGCAGCCGGCCGGGGCGGACCCCCGCAGCTGGCCGGGGCGGACCACCGCAGCCGCCCGACTCTTAGTCCGCCGCTAACGACAAACAGCCTAGGATAAGGACACGATTGACACGTACGTCACCCGGCCGCCTGACAAAGCACCCCCAGGCGGCTGGCCTATCCCGCGGTTAGTGATTTCGGCCCTGACATCCCGACAAAAGCACCCCTGGGCCGTTGCGCCGCCTGACAGAGGCAGGTCAGAAACTCCTGTTCCCGACGTCCTCGTCCGAAGCTTCCGCTGACACCCGAGCCAGCTCAGCACGCCTAGTCATCACCCGTCAGGTATAAATACCTCCTCTCCTCTTACGGAGAAGGGGTTATAAAAACTCTCTCACCTTCTATCACTCACACACGAGAGCAAAGATCCTCCATATCTTTGTTCTCCCACCTATAGCTCGTCACGTGAGGCGGACACACAGTTAGTCCGGCCGGCGTGTCCAGCCCCCATTTAAGTCCTTTTACTGACTTAGGCATCGGAGGGGCTAAGGGTTGAACCCCCAACCCCGCCCTTCTGACGAGTTGTTCGTGCCGCAGGAGAGTTCGCCCCCTGGCCAAAGTCAGCGTCAGCCTCCAGCCGTTCGACCTCCCTCAGCTGTGTCCGACGAGATACGGTCCTGTGAGCTCCACCGGCGACGGATCCGACCTCTTCACCCCACTAATCTCTTGTAAAACAGCCCACCTAACCCCTCATTTCCATATAACCACCGTGCCCTTGGTTCCCCATAATACAAATTCATTGTACGCGAGTTCCACCTCGTAACAAGGATAATAGTTCATCTCCAGGATGAGAGTTCATCTTCAGGATGATGTATTCTGTAAGCCAAGAATTTATGCCTAGCTAGGACTTTCATATCATATCATATCATATTTGATAGATAGGCTTTAACAGATATTTCGGTATTTTCTCTTCAAGAGATCCGATATTATTATTGAGTTATTAAGATAATCTCAATTCTTTTAATTTGCTCTCTTAAAGATAATACTGTTTTTAAGAGGTGCAAACAACAATCTTTTAGTATGAGTCCTTTAAAGATCTCTGTCTAGGTTGTCTTTCCTTTAATAATATTTTTAATATATGTCCCAAACAAGGAAAGTAAAAAAATTTTATACATGCAGTTGAAGAAATTTTATATAGGTAATGTTGTCACATCCAATAGCAACAACAACAAAAAATTCCCTCCTTTTGCCATTCGTTGGGTTACGCCTTGACATAAACCAGTCGATGCATCAGATTCATCTTGTAAGTGAGTTCAGCCCATCTTACTTGATTACTTCCTGGTTTGAGCGATTTATACCTCTAAAACTATAGCAAATTAAAATGCTTATAGCTAACGATTTTATTATAATTCTCCTACAATACTCAGTTATCCCACAGGATTTGATATCATTTTTGATATCAGGACTTCAGGTCCATACACCCCATATTTCATAAGTGAGTCAAGCTCACCTTATTTTTGCCTCATTCCACATTATTATAATTTGGCCAAATCTCTATGTTTGCTTCAGGCAAAGCAGAGTTGTGGAAACGATATTTTATATTTAACTGTCAAAATGAAATATGAGAGAATTTGTCGACAAAATGTGTTCTTTCTTGCCCAAAACTCACCGCGTACGTACTATAATCATTTGATTTCTCCCAGAAGTGTCTCCTTCACGACGCGTTGAAGAAGTGAAGGTTCTGGGACAGGTAAAGAATATGGACAGATCCAGAATGGGTCCTTCGCAACCAAGTTGCAATAAGGTTCTGGATTTGAACTCACTTTCTTGTGGTGGTATTGCTTTTTCGGTCTGAAGGAGTAGATTTCTCTCTTTGTAGCCTAGTGGTATGTCCTCTCATCTCTTAAGGACATCCACTTCTGCTACTGGTGAATTGCATCCATTATATTTGGTATGTCAATTCTAGCTGGATTTTTAGTAGCAGAGATGTGAAAGTTTGACAATATTTAAATTGTCAGCCAGATTATAATCAGATCATATGTATTTACTTTTTAAATGGTCAATTTGAGCTTCAGGCTTATAGATGATTTGAACCAAATAGGGAATTGAAGGATCTTCAGGATCCTTATTACCATCAACACACAATCTATAAGATGTGTACTAATGCTTTACTCGTACGAGATTTTGGAACCTATTCATCAAAGTTGGTTAGTCCTGACGAATATGTTCTCTTTATGGCATCATGATGGTTTATGTAGTGTTGCTTCAGGAACACATACACAGCGTTGCGAACTTACAATCTTTAAGATGTGCTCTAAACCCATTCTTAAAAAATGTTTATATGGAGTTGATCAGACTCATATAAAAAGGTCCTAATGATGTGTTTAGCTGAGTGTACGCAACCACTGTTGCTAATTATTTATGATTTCCCATTTTTTTATCCAATGTTACCACCATTTTTTAAAAAATGTGGTTGGATAATGACCATTTTTAGAGGATATATTGATGAGTACACTAAAGGGTACATCATCAGTCCTATTAAGGTAGTGGACAAAACCTATTTATAACCCTTAAATACTCTCAAGAGACCTAAGGGTCTTTATTATCTATAATGATGATAGTAAATATATCATCTAATTTATTTTTGAGGATGTTATGAGGGTCAATGTCCACATGAAGTGTGTTACGAGGTGGAACTCGCGTACAATGAATTTGTATTATGGGGGAACCAAGGGCACGGTGGTTATATGGAAATGTGGGGTCGGGTAGGTAGTTTTACAAGTGATTAGTGGGATGAAGAGGTTGGATCCGTTGCCGGTGGAGCTCACAGGATCGTATCTCGTCGAACGTAGCTGAGGAAGGTCGGACGGCGGGAGGCTGACGCTGACTTTGGCCAAGGGGCGAGCTCTCCTGCAGCACGAACAACTCGTCAGAAGGGCGGGGTTGGGGTCCAACCCTTAGCCCCTCCGATGCCTAAGTCAGTAAAAGGGCTTAAATGGGGGGCTGGACACGCCGGCCGGACTAACTGTGTGTCCGCCTCGCGTGACGAGCTATAGGAGGGAGAACAAAGATATGGAGGACCTTTGCTCTCGTGTGTGAATAATAGAAGATGAGAGAATTTTCCAACCCCCTTCTCGTAAGAGGAGAGGGGGTATTTATACCTGTCGGGTGATGACTAGGCGGAGCTGACTTGGCATGCTGACTGGACGCGCTGAGCTGGCTCGGTCGTCAGCGGAAACTCCAGGTAAGGACGTCGGGAACCGGGTTGCCTGACCTGCTTTCGTCAGGCGGCACGACGGCCAGGGGGAGCTTTTGTCGGGGTGTCAGAGCCGAAAGCATTGTCAGATGGCTCAGCCGCCAGGGGGTGCTTTGTCAGACGGTCGGGTGACGTATGTGTCGGTCGTGTCCTTATCCTTGGCCGTTTGTCGCTAGCGACGAGCTGAAAGCCGGGCGGTGTCACCCTAGGCGTCGTGGTTCGCGGGAGTCGGGCGGGCCGTCCCGATTGGCCTTGGGGCACGGCCCGCTGGTGCGAAGGGGTACGTCCACGCCGGTCATCAGGCCTGGCCTAGCTGCCCCAGCGTCACCGAGCGCGATACCCCGGTGGGTCGGGCGGCTTCGGTTGTTCGCCTCGGCCGGCCGCGGCTGTTCGCCTCGCCCGGTTCGGGGAACGCTGTCAGGCGCGCCTGTCTCCATGATGCCCCGGATTTTTGGGGCGGCGGCCCCTTTGTGACAGGGCAAGTTAGTGGGGTTTGTTAGCGGATCCGGGCGGGCGTCGGGCTACTACGATCTTTAGGTCGTAACAATTGCCCCCGGCATTCGAGTGCGAGGCGGGAGCCCGGTTCGTCTCGGATGGCGTAATGCTGCCGCGACACAGTCTTTTACCGGGACCCGGGCTCGGACCCAAGCTTAGGGGGGGAATGCGGGTCTTACGGGGCGTTACCCCCCAACGGGGTGCCGTTGTTGGCGGGTATTGGGTCGGATTTAAGAGGGGGTCCGACTACTTGAGAATGTTATGGCCCTTGTTGAGGGGCGCGCGTCGGCCGCGCTTGTAGTTTTCGTGGAACCCCAGCCGGGCTATGCTCGGTGGACCTTCCGGCTGACGTGCGCTTGGGCTCAGGAGGAAGAGTCCGAAAGGGGGAATATTATACAACGAATTATATCGGAAATCTAGGTGAGATTTATGACATTTAGGGGAAGATGTGTGGGACGGAGGGTCGTCCACATTTGCTGCTTCGCTTCGCCGGGAGGAGCAGATGCCTGCGTCAGGGCGGCCTTCCCGTACGCCGATTACCGAGTTTCTGTCGCCTCTTTGTCCCGGGGCGAGCCGAGGCGCCGGGAACCGAACCACCGTGTGCCGCCCTGACGTGTTTCCGCCTTCGGGGGGGCGTCCCTCGGTCGTCGGAGGGGACCCTCTTCTTTTCCCTTTCCTCGTCTCCTCGCGTTTTGCCTCGCTGTCGTCACGCTGGAGGGTTGTACAGCCTCGCCGGGGACCCCGCGCACCGAGGGGGAACCCCCGGGAGGTGAAGGACGAGGTAGCGGTGGTGGCGCCGCAGGGCGAGCCGTTGGGGGGTTTTCCCCTCCCTGACACCCCGTAGGGATCGCCGAAGGTGATGGCGTTAATTAGGGTGTTGCGGCACGCCGCCGGCCATCCAGACCTGCCTTTTGATACAGTAACATGCAGGAGGAAAGCTGGCGGGCGGTGCCTCCCACGTGTAAGGGGAATATCCTGTTGAAGGTGGCGGGGCTATAGTGGCCACCGTCGGGGGCAGTGAGATCCGTTGGCGGCTTTCGGCTTTCTCCTTGGTTCGGTGAGGCATTTGGGGCCGTTTCAAGCCCGAAGTGAGGGGATGGGAATCCCTTGCCTCTCTCTTTTTTTTCCTTTCTCATGGCCTATGGAGGGGGGGTATTTATAGCGAGATTCTGCGGAAGGATTTTTCTTGAGTAATGCGGGGGATTAGCGTTTCTAAGGGGTTCCGCGGAATCACGTGCTTTGGGAGTCGCTTTTCCTCGGCGGTATCCGGCACTCTGGCCTCTCGGGGATCGGGTTACTGCTGACGGCGCGTCGATCGAGCAGTCTTTCGGTATGTTGAGTCGCATCGGGGCGCTGTTCCGACGAGACCGGGTCGCTGCCTTTTCGGGACTGGGCGCATGATTCGCGGCCCTTGCCTTGGGACTGGTCCGTTCCGAGTCATGTTGTTTTGGCATCTTGCGGAAGTTACGCAATTACCAAATTACCACTTATGCCCCCAACATTCCCGTGTCCGAGATCGCGAGGTCTGGGGGAAGGGGATGTTGTCGGCTTGTGTTGCTTTTGGGTGAGGCGGGTTCGAGCGTATCTCTTTCCCCCTCGAGGGAAAGGTGTCGATGACTTTTAGTGAGCGGGGCTCGCGCTGCAGGCGTAGATGTCCCGGAGGCCCTGTGCCAGTTAGGAGGGGTTTAGTGCGGTGCTAACCCAGAGCTTGGCGGGGGATAGCTATTCACTATGGTGTTCTCCAAAGGATCTGAGCATATATAAAGAAGAACTTTTTATTTAGATTTGTAAAGGCTGATCTACAGCTTGTACAGGAGTTCTTAGTTTATCGCCCGTTGTGGGGTCCGATCTGGGTAGGGGGAGCCATATAGCTGTCCTCGCCCGTGGTTTAACGATCTCCAGATCGGGTCGTCGATGTGGGTCGGGGTCCCCTCGTAGCTTGAATCAAGCTCGGCGAGGAGGAGAATGGCCGCCCTCCGTGCTGAAGTGTTGCAAGGTCTCTTTGACGATCGTTCCGCCCTCCCCCCGTTGCTTCGTCTTCTCTCTCCGCGGATAGGGTTTTCCTCGGTCCGGAAGAGGCGCCGAGGAGGGAAACCGTCTTGATGCGGCTTGCTCCTAGGGGAGGTTCTTGAGCATAGGGCCGTTCCCCGTCGCCCTGAGCCTCACTACCTCGGTTTGAGGGTGGGGTTCGGCGCCCGATGGTGCATGGGCGAGCTGACACGCCAGGACTCGACGTTTGGGCTTGTCAGTGATGCAGCCTTTCCGAAGTCCCTGGTCGGAGGTCGAGGGCGGGGGGGGCACCTGCCGGCCGGCGCTGGGGGCTCTCGCCTGCCCAGCCGGCTTTAAACGGATGCCATTCTTTCTCCGCCTCGTCCTTGCTCGGGGGACGGAGGTGTGAAAGGTGGGTTTCCCTTGTGTAAGTGGAATACCATGTTGACGATCCGTTTGTAAGTGGAATATCCTGTTGACAGTGCCGGAGATGTCGGCATCGTTGCCCTGGGCGGCGGGAACCATTGATGGCCAGTGACCTCTCTTTTGTTAGGGCGTTGTATCTCGACCCGTTTCACCGTGGGTGGGGGGATCAAGTGGCGGTTTCTCATGTCTGCCGGTTCCCTTATTTTCTGGAGGAGGTGGGGCGTTTTTATAGGGTGATCTCGCTGAAGGTTTCTCCTTCAGTTATTGCACTGAGTTGACACCATTAATGGGTTCCTTGAATTCATGCCCGTTGGAAACCGTCTTGGCCAGGTGGCTCTCACGGGTCCTCTTTTGGAGCGAATCATTAATGGTGGCATGTTTCTCGAGCGGCCTTTCGTTTCGTCGAGTCACATCGGGACCGCCTACTCGGGAATTGGCGTTGTTTCGTCGAGTCCCATCGGGGCCGCCTGGCGTCGTTTCGTCCCGGTTTGCGTGCCCCTGTTTTTGATTTTTCGAGGGCTACGGGACCTTCTCTGGTTTGGGTGGCTAGGGTTGGCCCTGCCCCAGAGGTCTGGAGGGGGGAGCGGGTGCGTAGCCCGGCCCGTGTCCTTCTCTGGTTTGGGTGGCTAGGGTTGGCCCTGCCCCAGAGGTCTGGAGGGGGGGGAGCGGGCGCGTAGCCCGGCCCGTGTCCTTCTCTGGTTTGGGTGGCTAGGGTTGGCCCTGCCCCAGAGGTCTGGAGGGGGGGAGCGGGCGCGTAGCCCGGCCCGTGCCCTTCTCTGGTTTGGGTGGCTAGGGTTGGCCATGCCCCAGAGGTCTGGAGGGGGGGAGCGGGCGCGTAGCCCGGCCCGTGCCCTTCTCTGGTTTGGGTGGCTAGGGTTGGCCCTGCCCCAGAGGTCTGGAGGGGGGAGCGGGCGCGTAGCCCGGCCCGTGCCCTTCTCTGGTTTGGGTGGCTAGGGTTGGCCCTGCCCCAGAGGTCTGGAGGGGGGGAGCGGGCGCGTAGCCCGGCCCGTGCCCTTCTCTGGTTTGGGTGGCTAGGGTTGGCCCTGCCCCAGAGGTCTGGAGGGGGGGAGCGGGCGCGTAGCCCGGCCCGTGCCCTTCTCTGGTTTGGGTGGCTAGGGTTGGCCCTGCCCCAGAGGTCTGGAGGGGGGGAGCGGGCGCGTAGCCCGGCCCGTGCCCTTCTCTGGTTTGGGTGGCTAGGGTTGGCCCTGCCCCAGAGGTCTGGAGGGGGGGACGGGCGCGTAGCCCGGCCCGTGCCCACCTCTGGTTTGGGTGGCTAGGGTTGGCCCTGCCCCAGAGGTCTGGAGGGGGGGAGCGGGCGCGTAGCCCGGCCCGTGCCCTTCTCTGGTTTGGGTGGCTAGGGTTGGCCCTGCCCCAGAGGTCTGGAGGGGGGAGCGGGCACGTAGCCCGGCACGTGCCCTTCTCTGGTTTGGGTGGCTAGGGTTGGCCCTGCCCCAGAGGTCTGGAGGGGGGGAGCGGGCGCGTAGCCCGGCCCGTGCCCTTCTCTGGTTTGGGTGGCTAGGGTTGGCCCTGCCCCAGAGGTCTGGAGGGGGGGAGCGGGCGCGTAGCCCGGCCCGTGCCCTTCTCTGGTTTGGGTGGCTAGGGTTGGCCCTGCCCCAGAGGTCTGGAGGGGGGGAGCGGGCGCGTAGCCCGGCCCGTGCCCTTCTCTGGTTTGGGTGGCTAGGGTTGGCCCTGCCCCAGAGGTCTGGAGGGGGGGAGCGGGCGCGTAGCACGGCCCGTGCCCACCTCTGGTTTGGGTGGCTAGGGTTGGCCCTGCCCCAGAGGTCTTGAGGGGGGGAGCGGGCGCGTAGCCCGGCCCGTGCCCTTCTCTGGTTTGGGTGGCTAGGGTTGGCCCTGCCCCAGAGGTCTGGAGGGGGGAGCGGGCGCGTAGCCCGGCCCGTGCCCTTCTCTGGGTTGGGTGGCTAGGGTTGGCCCTGCCCCAGAGGTCTGGAGGGGGGAGCGGGCGCGTAGCCCGGCCCGTGCCCTTCTCTGGGTTGGGTGGCTAGGGTTGGCCCTGCCCCAGAGGTCTGGAGGGGGGAGCGGGCGCGTAGCCCGGCCCGTGCCCTTCTCTGGTTTGGGTGGCTAGGGTTGGCCCTGCCCCAGAGGTCTTGAGGGGGGGATCGGGCGCGTAGCCCGGCCCGTGCCCTTCTCTGGTTTGGGTGGCTAGGGTTGGCCCTGCCCCAGAGGTCTGGAGGGGGGGGAGCGGGTGCGTAGCCCGGCCCGTGCCCTTCTCTGGTTTGGGTGGCTAGGGTTGGCCCTGCCCCAGAGGTCTGGAGGGGGGGAGCGGGCGCGTAGCCCGGCCCGTGCCCACCTCTGGTTTGGGTGGCTAGGGTTGGCCCTGCCCCAGAGGTCTTGAGGGGGGAGCGGGCGTGTAGCCCGGCCCGTGCCCTTCTCTGGTTTGGGTGGCTAGGGTTGGCCCTGCCCCAGAGGTCTGGAGGGGGGGAGCGGGCGCGTAGCACGGCCCGTGCCCTTATCTGGTTTGGGTGGCTAGGGTTGGCCCTGCCCCAGAGGTCTGGAGGGGGGGAGCGGGCGCGTAGCCCGGCCCGTGCCCTTCTCTGGTTTGGGTGGCTAGGGTTGGCCCTGCCCCAGAGGTCTGGAGGGGGGGAGCGGGCGCGTAGCCCGGCCCGTGCCCTTCTCTGGTTTGGGTGGCTAGGGTTGGCCCTGCCCCAGAGGTCTGGAGGGGGGGAGCGGGCGCGTAGCCCGGCCCGTGCCCTTCTCTGGTTTGGGTGGCTAGGGTTGGCCCTGCCCCAGAGGTCTGGAGGGGGGGAGCGGGCGCGTAGCCCGGCCCGTGCCCTTCTCTGGTTTGGGTGGCTAGGGTTGGCCCTGCCCCAGAGGTCTGGAGGGGGGGAGCGGGCGCGTAGCACGGCCCGTGCCCACCTCTGGTTTGGGTGGCTAGGGTTGGCCCTGCCCCAGAGGTCTTGAGGGGGGAGCGGGCGCGTAGCCCGGCCCGTGCCCTTCTCTGGTTTGGGTGGCTAGGGTTGGCCCTGCCCCAGAGGTCTGGAGGGGGGGAGCGTGCGCGTAGCCCGGCCCGTGCCCTTCTCTGGTTTGGGTGGCTAGGGTTGGCCCTGCCCCAGAGGTCTGGAGGGGGGGAGCGGGCGCGTAGCCCGGCCCGTGCCCTTCTCTGGTTTGGGTGGCTAGGGTTGGCCCTGCCCCAGAGGTCTGGAGGGGGGGAGCGGGCGCGTAGCCCGGCCCGTGCCCTTCTCTGGTTTGGGTGGCTAGGGTTGGCCCTGCCCCAGAGGTCTGGAGGGGGGGGGAGCGGGCGCGTAGCCCGGCTCGTGCCCTTCTCTGGTTTGGGTGGCTAGGGTTGGCCCTGCCCCAGAGGTCTGGAGGGGGGGAGCGGGCGCGTAGCCCGGCCCGTGCCCTTCTCTGGTTTGGGTGGCTAGGGTTGGCCCTGCCCCAGAGGTCTTGAGGGGGGGAGCGGGCACGTAGCCCGGCCCGTGCCCACCTCTGGTTTGGGTGGCTAGGGTTGGCCCTGCCCCAGAGGTCTTGAGGGGGGGAGCGGGCGCGTAGCCCGGCCCGTGCCCTTCTCTGGTTTGGGTGGCTAGGGTTGGCCCTGCCCCAGAGGTCTGGAGGGGGGGAGCGGGCGCGTAGCCCGGCCCGTGCCCTTCTCTGGTTTGGGTGGCTAGGGTTGGCCCTGCCCCAGAGGCTCGGAGTTTTATCGAACTGCAAAACTTGTGTAGGAATAACCATAATGGGAAGAATGGACGGACATGTATACTGCGTATAAGAAAAGAAAAACTCACAACTATTGGTAGAATTTTAGCAGATGTTTTGCGTTCCAAGGGTGGGCCAGTTCGCTCCCTTCGGGGGTGGCCAGGATGTATGTGGCCGGCCCGACAATGTCGATGACCGTGTAGGGTCCTTCCCATTTAGCGGCCAGCTTTCCCCGTTTCGCAGTCTCAGGGAGGAAGGTGGCATCTCGGAGGACCAAGTCACCGATCCTGAAGGTCCGCGGTTTCACCCGGGAGTCGTAATACCGCGCCATCCTTTGGCTGTGCTTGACGAGGCTAGTCAGGGCCCGGTCCCGCACCTCGTCTATCAACTCCAGGCTGAGGCCGAGTCCGCCTCCGATGGTCTCTTCATCGAAGAGCTTTAGCCGGAGTGTCTCTTTGCCGATTTCCACGGGAACGACAGCCTCCGTCCCGTAGGCTAGCATGAAGGGGCTTTCCCTGGTCGAAGCCTTGTGGGTGGTGCGATAAGACCACAGGATCCCCGGCAGCTCGTCGACCCACGCCCCCAGAGCGGCGTCCACCTTCTTCTTCATCGGATTCAAGATACACTTATTCGCGGCCTCCGCCATTCCGTTGCACTGCGGGTGGGCCACTGACGCGAATTGGAGTTTGATCCCCCAGCCCGAGCAGAAATCGCGGAAGCCTTCGCAATCGAATTGCTTTCCATTATCCGTGACAATGGAGCGGGGAATCCCGAAGCGGCATATGATGGATTGCCAAATGAAGCCCTTCATGTTGGTCCACGTGATTCGCGCCAGCGGCTCTGCCTCCACCCATTTTGTGAAATAGTCCACGGCGACGACTATGTATTTCCTTCCTTCGGAGGCCTTTGGGAATGGCCCCAGGATGTCGAGCCCCCACTTGGCGAAGGGGATCGGGCTCAAGATGAGCATCAGGTTGGCCGGGGGTGCAGTCGTCCGCCGGCCGAACTTCTGGCATGCCTCGCACTTCTTGACGTACTGTACCGCATCCCGGATCATCGTCGGCCAGTAGTATCCTTGGCGCATTATTTTGTGGGCGATGGTGCGTCTGCCATGGTGGTTTCCACAAAAGCCTTCATGCACCTCGCGGATGACTTGCTCGGCCTACTCCGGGCCCAAGCATTTCAGGTAGGGCAGGACGTCGAAATTGGCTCGGCGGCGGCGGTACAGCACCCCGTCGAGGAGTACGAATGACAGGGCCCGCCTCTCCACCTGTTTTGCCAGCATCCGTTCCTCGGGTAGCTCGCACGTCTCTAGGTACTTCTTAATGGGGGTCATCCATGATGTTCTCGTGTCCGCGCACATCAGCTCTTCTTCGTCGATGGTCGGCGTCATCAGGCTTTCCATGTAGATTGCCTTCCCGATCTCGGCCGCCGAAGAGGAAGCCAGCTTAGACAGGGCATCCGCCCGGAGGTTGTTGGAGCGGGGTAGGTGTTGAACGTCCGCTTTCTTGAACTTGCGGAGTTCGATGTGGATGCGATTCAGGTATCGCTTCATCATTTCCTCTCGGGCCTCGAAGTCCCCCAGGATCTGCTGAATGACGAGACGGGAGTCACTTAGGAGCAACACGTTCGTCGCCCCCACTGCCCTTGCGAGTTTTAGCCCGTTAATCACGGCTTCATATTCCGCGACGTTGTTGGTGGTCGGGAAGCTGAAGCGTAGGGCGTATTCCAACGAACATCCATCTGGAGTCTGAATGACGATACCCGCTCCCGTCCCAGAGCCTGTGGCGGAGCCGTCGACGTGGATGGTCCATAATTCGCCCGCTGCTATCGGGGAGGGCGCTGAGGGTTTACCCATCTCGACCCTCAGCGGGGATACGGTCGCCGATGGGAGCTCTGCCTGGTCTCCCGGCGGGACTTCCGTGGTGCATTCCACCAGGAAGTCGGCCAGCGCCTGGCCCTTGATTGCCGTCCGGGCTTTGTACGCTATGTCGAACTCGCTGAGCTCGACGCTCTAGTTGAGCATCCTCCCCGACCGCTCCAGCCTTTTCAGGTTCTTTTCGAGGGGCATGTCGGTGTGGAAGATTATGGGGTGGGCCTGGAAGTAGGGTCGGAGCTTCCGGGCCGTGGTTACTAGGCAGTAGGCGGCTTTCTCGATAGGGCTGTAACGAGTCTCCGCCTCCCGGAGGATTCGGCTGGCGTAGTAAACGGGGCGCTGCACCCCTCCTTCCTCCTTGACCAGGACGGAGCTAACAGCCTCCTCGTTGGTTGCCAAGTACAACCCTAGGGGTTCGCCTTCCCCCGGCCGCGCGAGAAGTGGTGGGCTTTGTAGGTAGGCTCTCAGCTACGCGAACGCCCACGCGCAGTCGTCGTCCCACGGGATCACCTTTCTATTGTTTTTAGCTTCGCCAAAGGCTGTCCGCAAGACCCTGAAGAAGGGGAGCGATTTCTCCGCAGATTTCGACAGGAATCGCCCCAGAGCAGCGATCCGGCCATTCAGTCGCTGCAAGTCCCGGATCGTCCGGGGTTCCGTCATACCGATGAGGGCCGTCACCTTGTCGGGGTTCACCTCGATTCCCCGCTTCGTTATCATGAAGCCCAGGAACTTTCCCGACTGCACGCCAAAGATGCATTTCGCGGGGTTCAGCCTCAGGTTGTATAGGCGGACCCTCTGGAAGGTCTCCTGTAAGTCGGCGAGGTGGTCGAGGGCCCTCCCGCTCTTCACCAGCAGTCGTCGATGTAGACCTCCAAGTTTCGCCCCACCTGAGGGCCGAATATTCGGTCCACCATCCGTTGATAGGTCGCCCCGGCGTTCTTCAGTCCGAAGGGCATCTTGGTGTAGCAGAAGGTGCCTTTATCAGTGACAAAAGACGTCTTCTCCTGATCCTCCTCCGCCATTGGTATCTGGTTGTATCACGAGAAGGCGTCCATGAAGCTTAATAACTCATAGCCGGACGCCTGATCCACCAGGTGGTCGATCCTGGGTAGAGGGAAGCTGTCCTTCGGGCATACCTTGTTGAGGTCGGTGAAATCGACGCACATGCGCCACTTTCCACTGGGCTTCTTCACCAGAACGACGTTGGCGAGCCAGTCGGGGTAGTCCACTGGCCGAACAAATTTGGCTTCGAGGAGTCGCTCTACTTCTTCCTCAGCTGCCCTCTTCTTTTCGCCCCCTGCACTTCTCTTCTTCTGTCGAACAGGTCGGGCTTCTGGGTCCGCATTCAACCGGTGGGAGATCACTGTCGGGTCAACCCCGGGCATGTCGGCGGGCGACCACGCGAATATGTCCGCATTTTCCCGGAGCAAGGCGATGAGGGTCGTCCTCAACGCGGACGGGAGTTTTGTCCCGATGGAGACGGTTCTTCCCTCGCCCGAGGCCACAGGGACCTCTTCTACTTCTTCGGCTGGGGTCGGCTGCTGGTCGCAGAAATCCTCCCTCTCGTCTGGGACGAGTGCCGTCGAGACCCGCCTCGGGCTCCTACACAGGGACGACGCATGTTCGTGGTCTCCGCGCGTCTCCCGTCCTCCCCGTACCTGTCCCACCCCCCCCCCGCGGGGTTCGGAACTTCATCGTCTGATGTCGCAGGCTGGGGAGCGCCTCGATGGCCGTCATATATGGACGCCCTATGATTCCGTTGTACGCCGAGGCGACGTCGACGATGACGAACTGCGCTTCCTTGGTGACGTCCATCAGCTCCTCCCCCAGGGTCATTGGCAGGGTGATCATTCCCTCGGTGGGAATCGCATGGCCGGTGAAGCCAGCGACAGGGCCCGCACAGGGCTCTAAGTCTGCTCGCCCCCACCCCATCCTCTCGACCGTTGCCAGGAACATGATGTCACAGGAGCTACCAGTGTCAATCAGGAGTCGGCAGACGTCAACCGCCCCAATCCGAGCCTTGATGACGAGGGCGTCATGGCTCTGGCTCCGTGCCTCCGGCCAGTCCTCCTCGGTAAAGGTGATAGGGGGCCGGCGTATCTTTTGTCGCTTCGACCGGTGGTCGGCGCCCGCCATCATCACCTGTCGGGCTTCGGCCTCCAGGGTTGCGGGCGCACGTCCCGCCGAGGTTGGGCCTCCCGTTATCATCTCAATTCGCATGACCGCCCTCGGGGGACGGGGCTCCCCCTTATCGTGGTTCGCCAGCGGTCCCCGTCCCCCCTCCTCCGGGGGGTCTGTCTCTCCTGCCGCCACCCGCCTTCCCGCGACAAAGTTCCCCAGGTGACCCGCCTGGATCAGTCGCTCGATCTCTCTTTTAAGGGAGTAACAGTGGTCGGTGTCGTGACCGTGGTCCCGGTGATAGCGGCAGTATCTCTGAGAGTCTCGCCTCGCCGGGTCCGTCCTCATCTCCCGGGGAGGCTCCGGCAGTAACCCGGCCCTTGTCGCCGCGGCCAGCACCTCCATCATGGGGGCGTTGAGTCGCGTGTAACGCGCCGGTGGGGGGTCCTCATGTCCTGAGATGACTCTGGGGGGCCTCCGCACCGGGGCAAACTCGCGCGCCGGGCCAGGGCGATCTTGTGGGCGAGGCTCGGGCGGCTCCCACCGCGGTAGGGTTGTCTGATTGCGGGCTTGGCCCCTCTCTTCCCGCCCCGGCCGAAGGTGCGGCCGGGGTCCGTCTTGGGATGGTTGCGCAGGGGGGAGTATGACCTTCGCACCGAGGGTCTCTTCGGCCAAGGCGTGCCTTTCCGCCATTGCCACCAACGCTTCATAGTCGGCCGGTGGATCCCGGAGCAGGGATTTGTGGAGGCTCCGGGTCCGCAATCCCGTCTTGAAGGCCAGCATAAGCACCTCATCGCCGCATGTCACCACCGACCGTCTTTCCTCCTGGAAGCGGCGGAGGTATCTTCCTGTCCTCTCCCCCTCCTTTTGGACTATCGTGCTGAGATAGTCTAAAGGCTTCTTTTTCGTCCGTCCGGCCCGGAACTCTTGGCAGAACTTATGGGATAACTCGCCAAAGCTCCCGATGGTCCTCGCGGGCAGGCCAAAGTACCAGTCCATCGCGGTTTCTCTCAGGCTCTGGGAGAAATGCCGGCACAGGAACGCCTCGTCCACATCCTGTGCCTCCATCGCCCCCCGGTACTGTTGTACGTGTGTGAGGGGGTCGCCCCTCCCATTGTACACCGCCAAGTGAGGAGGTTTGAACTTCCTGGGCCTTGGGGCGGACGTTATCCACCGCGCGAGCGGCGTGGCCTCCTCCGGATAGGTAGGACGATTCGGGGCATCCCCTCTCCGCCATTCGGGGGTCAGGCTTCGGTCGCGTCGCGGCCGTCGACAGTCCTCCGCCCCCGGGGAGTAGTCCGATGGTCGTCTGGCGGGGCTCCTTCCTCGGGCCGAGGACTCGACGGGTTGTGGGCTGCGGCTCTCCCAGCGCCAGCGCCTCCCGGCCAGCTCTCCCCGGGCCTCCATCCGTTCCTGATTCTCCCGGAGGAGCCTCTCGCGCTCGGTGGCGAGGAAGCGTAGTTGTCGACGAACGGCTTCCTCGTGCAGGGTATTGGAGGGGTGGTGCTGGTGACGCGGGTCGCCTCCTCCAGGCGGGGGTCTGTTCAGCAACGGGTCCCGCCCGTTCCCGGGCCGCCGTCCCATCGTCGTCTCTTCAATGACGTCTTGGTTGCTTCTGTTTTCCTTCCTCAGCCTTTCGCGCTCTGCAACGATGAAGCGGAGTTGGCGGCGGGCGGTCTCCTCTTCCTGGTAGGCCTCCCGGGCGGTCTCGGCCGCCTCGTCCAAACGCCTTTGCGCGGCGGCCGCCTCCCCCAGGCGCCTCCACCGCTGCGCAACTTCCATCTCCTCCTCCAGGAGCCTCTGCTGGGCCGCAATCTCCTCAGCGAGCCCCCTATTCTCCCCCTCCTCCTCGAATTGAGGGTGGAGGTTCTACCTCACGTTCAAGGGCTCTGAGGGGCCAGGCGGAGGCTCCGTTCCAGCCGTCTGGTAGCCTCTCCTGGCCAGGGGGACGGCCTCGAAGCTCTACAGGACGACGGGGGCCGAAGTATGTTCAGTCTCGGTGCCCATCCCCGGAAGGGGGTCGGACGCCGGGGTGATTTGTAGAGAGAGTGGTTCCTGACCCACGGGATCTTTGCCGTGGTCAGGGTTCCAGGAGATCGGCATGGAGTCTAACATGGGTGTGACCCTTCGTTCCCACAGACGGCGCCAATTGTTACGAGGTGGAACTCGCGTACAATGAATTTGTATTATGGGGGAACCAAGGGCACGGTGGTTATATAGAAATGTGGGGTCGGGTAGGTAGTTTTACAAGTGATTAGTGGGATGAAGAGGTTGGATCCGTTGCCGGTGGAGCTCACAGGATCGTATCTCGTCGAACGTAGCTGAGGAAAGTCAGACGGCGGGAGGCTGACGCTGACTTTGGCCAAGGGGCGAGCTCTCCTGCAGCACGAACAACTCGTCAGAAGGGCGGGGTTGGGGTCCAACCCTTAGCCCCTCCGATGCCTAAGTCAGTAAAAGGGCTTAAATGGGGGGCTGGACACGCCGGCCGGACTAACTGTGTGTCCGCCTCGCGTGACGAGCTATAGGAGGGAGAACAAAGATATGGAGGACCTTTGCTCTCGTGTGTGAATAATAGAAGATGAGAGAATTTTCCAACCCCCTTCTCGTAAGAGGAGAGGGGGTATTTATACCTGTCGGGTGATGACTAGGCGGAGCTGACCTGGCATGCTGACTGGACGCGCTGAGCTGGCTCGGTCGTCAGCGGAAACTCCAGGTAAGGACGTCGAGAACCGGGTTGCCTGACCTGCTTTCGTCAGGCGGCGCGACGGCCAGGGGGAGCTTTTGTCGGGGTGTCAGAGCCGAAAGCATTGTCAGATGGCTCAGCCGCCAGGAGGTGCTTTGTCAGACGGTCGGGTGACGTATGTGTCGGTCGTGTCCTTATCCTTGGCCGTTTGTCGCTAGCGACGAGCTGAAAGCCGGGCGGTGTCACCCTAGGCGTCGTGGTTCGCGGGAGTCGGGCGGGCCGTCCCGATTGGCCTTGGGGCACGGCCCGCTGGTGCGAAGGGGTACGTCCACGCCGGTCATCAGGCCTGGCCTAGCTGCCCCAGCGTCACCGAGCGCGATACCCCGGTGGGTCGGGCGGCTTCGGTTGTTCGCCTCGGCCGGCCGCGGCTGTTCGCCTCGCCCGGTTCGGGGAACGCTGTCAGGCGCGCCTGTCTCCATGATGCCCCAGATTTTCGGGGCGGCGGCCCCTTTGTGACAGGGCAAGTTAGTGGGGTTTGTTAGCGGATCCGGGCGGGCGTCGGGCTACTACGATCTTTAGGTCGTAACAAAGTGGAAATGATTTCATAATCTTTTTGCCCATTTATATGGGACAAAGAAAATGCACCAATCTGAATAAACATTGTTTTCTTTAGATATATATGATTTGTTTAAACAAACATCAATCATGGGCAGCATATTCATCGTTCCTAAGTTAAGACTTGGACGATTTAGGACACTTCAGGTGTTCCAATTTTTCCTCTTTTGAATTTATTTTTGGGACAAAGCTTCAGGCTTTATTTATTTTGAGAGTAATAGACATCCTCTTTTTAGAGTATTCTGTTGTGAATGGAAATAACCGGAGTCGGTTAGGATTGCGGGTATCTTAGAGATACGCCTATATATATGTATTCGATGTATCTACTCTCCTACCATGCCTATAAATAAAGGGCTGGGGGTTCCTCCCCCAGGAGTTGATTTATAACACGTTATCAGCACGAGCCTCTAAATTTTCTTTTTCCACAAAATTTTTTCCGTTCGTTGCGAAGGCGAAGGCGGTAGATCCACGAGCGCGGTGCAAGGCTTCCTCAATCGAGCGTCGTCATCCGCGTAGGGCTTCGAGCAAACGTCGCTATATCCGGAGGACGGATATAGAGGTAAAAAATCTAAAAACAATGTTTTTAATCATAAGTATGATTGCCCCTCCCCTAGATCTCGCAAGATCGTCATGGGGATTCATCGTCGCCTTGAAAACGACGGATTTTTTATCCTAAAAATCAATTTTTAGGGGTTTTGGATTTTTTAACCTAAACCCAAAATCAACCTCGCCGGCGGCCTCGCCGCCAGCCCCCCCTCGCCGCCACGCCGTCCCCCCCATAGAGGGGGGGCGACAGCCGCCGCCCCCCTACAGGGGGGGCGGCGGCGGCCACCTCTGCTGCCGCCCTCCCCTGCAGGGGGGCGGCCGCCGCCGCTCCCCCCTGCAGGGGGGCGGCGGCCCCCGAGGCCGCCCCCCCTCTGTAGAAGGGGGGCGGCCACCACCGCTCCCCCCCGTAGAGGGGGACGTCGGCCCCGAGCCCGCCGCGCCCCCCCGCAGAGGGGGGGCCCTGGCCGCGCCCCCCTCTGCTGGGGGGCGGCCCCCGCCGCTCCCCCCCTAGAGGGGGGCGGTGGCCCTCCCACGGCCGCGCCCCCCCCGACAGGGGGGCGGCGGCCCACCTGCGGCCGCGCCCCCCCTGCCGGGGGCGGCGCCGCCGCCGCTGCTAGGGTAAACCCTAGCAGCCCATGCTGCTAGGGTTCAAACCCTAGCAGCCAAAAAAAAGTCTGTGGGCCTGAAGCCCACAGACCTGCTGCAGGCCTCAGGCCCACAGTCAGATTTCAAAAAAAAATAAAAAATAAAAAGCCTATGGGCCTGAAGCCCATAGACTGCCTGCGGGTTTCAGGCCCGCATGATGGTTTATTTCAAAAAAAAATGGGGGAGGCAAAGGGCTATAAACTCGCCTCAAAAGGCAACTTGTTAGCCTAAAAATTAATTTGAAATGGGGATTCAAAGGCAAAATATTGGTGAAAAATCACGGTATACTACGGGACAAATATCGGGCAAGAAAGGACTATTTGGGGACTTTTGGGGGGCTTTTGGGATGATGAGGGAAACTTTTTCCTCTGACAAAGAAAATGTTTATTTTGGGCTCTTAATCAATTTAATTGATTAAACCCATTTACTTTACAACCTTTGCATTGTAATGATTTTTTCTGCAAAAATCATATTTACATGCTTTGCATCTCTGGTATATTCTGTTGGATATTATATGCGTGGTTGTGCATTGTATTTAAAACTTAATAATTAGGAAGATCCTGCGACCGCTCTGCCGTTAGTAACCTAACCTAACGGTGTATGACGTTGCCCAGTAGTCCAATAATTATTAAGTGTTTAAATTATTTATCCATCTCTGCGAATATTAAATGCCTGTGATGCCTGTGATGAAAATGTCTGATGAAAATGTTGATGAGCACAATATTTCTGCATGATTTGCTAAATGTGGTTTTTGGATCGGCCGTTTAGTCCCACAGTTTATTTCCCGCACTTTTCTTTTATTTTTGAGAGAAATTGTAGTGTGTAATTTATGTAAATGTCAAAGAAAGAAGACCAACTTCCATGGAGACGGAGGCCACGCTTGAAGATGGAGATATCATATGGGACCCACGGGGTTTTCAAAGTTGTATTTTCATTTTCCTTAAGCTGCAAATTTGTATAATTTGGACTGTGGACTTTTTTGGACTCTTTCTTGTGGGACTGGCCGATCCACACATTTAGTTTTTCGTTAAATATTGCCTCCGCATGAAAATGTTTTCTCTGATTAATTATTAATTCATGCATGTTTGTGCTCTGCTAGATAAATGGCTAATATTGCAAGCGTTAATTTCGAAGTACTGGAAGCATCAGGTAGAAACTATCTAAGCTGGCAGCTAGATGTAAAGTTTCACCTGCGGGCAAAGTCCCTCATCGCTGCTGTGACTGAAAAAGAAAATGTTAGCGATATAGAGAAGGCGCAAGCCATCACCTATATTCGTCGCCATGTGGACAAGACCTTAAAGGCTGAATACCTTACGGTCGAAGATCCACTTGGGCTATGGACTGCCCTTGAGGACAGGTATAAAACATCAGAAAGATGTTATACTCCCAAGGACACGATATGAGTGGGAGAACATGAGACTACAGGACTTTAAGTCCATTGCTGAGTACAACTCAGCACTTTTTAGCATCACCTCACGCCTGAAGTTGTGTGGTGAGAATGTCTCAGAAGATCGCATGCTGGAAAAGACGTATACGTCCTTCCATGAAAAAGATGCGATACTCATGAAGCAATACCGTGAACACAGGTTCACCAAGTATTCTGAGCTGCTGTCATGTTTACTCATGGCTGAGCAAAATAGAGAGCTTCTTCTCGCCACTCACAATATGCGCCCTCCCGACACTGCCCCCCCACCAGAAGATCACCTTTCCTCTTCCTTCAAAAAGAAGAGAGATAATAAAAGAAAAGAAAGACCACAGAAGGGGGGTCAACAGAAAAATGCCAAGGGCCATGTACAGCAGCATCGAAATAATGAAAGTAAGCGGAAGTTCACGTGGCACAGAAATGACAAAAACGATTCACCCCACCCAAGAGGGAATGGGAAGACCAGTGCCATAATTGTGGCATGAAAAGCCACTGGTCCAAAATGTGCCGAACTTCGCAGCACCTCCATGATTTGTATAAAGAGAACAAGAAAAATAAAGCTGAAACAAACCTGATGACCTCTGATGCTCCAGTCAAGTTTTCAGCTGACAACTTCGAAAATGATGACTTGCTTGATTAGCCTTTATTTTTATCTTAGCAATTTGTTTTGAGAACAATTTATGAGAGCATTTTAATTATGAAATTTGTTCTGAATGAAAATGTTTAGTAGACAATAAATGAAAATGTTTATCTGAATATGCATGTGCCTAACGATTCATCTTTTAATAGATGAAACTGCTCTCATAAATAATTAGTAGACAATAAACACGTATGATCTCTTTCAATACAAAGCCCAATATCAGGGCTATATTGAAGATCCAGGGAATGCAACACTGTTGCCCCCAAACGACACAAAAATAAAGGATGCACTAATCCCTCCGAATTCCAAAAGAAACTTTCTAAGTTTCAAGGACAACCGTTTCAACGGATTCCACTTGGAAACAGCAAATGTAAATGAAAAAAAAAATTACCGTATGCAACGTCTCAAGAAAAAGGAGTAAAATCCACACTTGAACGTTTTAAGAGCCTTATAGGCCTCCACCATACGAAGATTCGGAGAAAGGAAGCAGAATTAAACGAAGCACCTGAAGTGCTTGACATCAGCCGAGTTTTTACTCCGGCATGATGGACTTGGCCACCCTGGATTTGTGATGATGCATCGCATCTTATCCTATGGGTATGACTTGAAGAACCAGAAGATTCTTCAGAAGGGAAAAAATCCCTCGCATCCCTTACTATAAGGGAAAACTAATTGCAAGGCCATCTCCACGATAAGTTGAAAAAGAATCTCCACGCTTCCTCAAAAAGAAAACAAGGAGATAGATGTGGATAAAATCCACCACCCCTAGTGGGCTATTTCAGTACTTCACTGTACTGATAAATGCATCCTCAGAATATTCGTACGTGTGTCTACTACAGACCCACAACTTAGCTTTTCCAAAGCTATTGGCACAAAAATAAAAATGTTGCGGGCACATTTTCCAGACAATAAAATGTTGTAAATAAGTCTGGTTAATGTTGGGAAATATACCTCCCAGTCTTTTCAAGAGTACTGCCAATCAACGGGAATTGAAAATGAACATACAAGTGCCGCATGTTCATACCCAAAATGGGTCGGCAGAGTCACTGAAAAGTAGACTCCAATGGACTGAACGTCCATTAAATCTCGATTGCCTATGGATGCATGGGGACATGCAAACTCTGCATGCTGCATCGTAAATGAAAATAAGACCCTCTGGAGGTCAGAATCTCCAATGCAACTTGCATATGGAATGCCACCGAACATTTCTCATCTGAGAATCTTCGGTCGCGCAGTCTTAAATCCCCATTGCACCACCAAAGATGACCAAAACGGTACTCAACGTCGCCTAGGTATCCATGCAGGGTTTGACTCACCCTCACTAATAAGATACCTAGAACCCCAAACGGGGGACGCATTTAAGGCACATCTTGAAGACTGTGATTTCGATGAGACGAGTTTCCCAAAAATAGGCCCAGATACTAGAAAATCTGGCACGAAGAAAATTATAACGTGGGATACAAAAAGTTTGACCCACTATGATCCGGTAACAATACAACGTGTAGATGAGATCCCGAAGATCCTCCACATACAGAACACTGTTTACCAATTACCGGAATCATTTACTGACAACCAGAAGATTGTCAGATCACACATCCCTGCTGCAAAAACTCCAGCTAGGATTGACATCCCCGAGAATGGATGCAATCCACCAGTAGCAGAAGTGGCTGATCCTCAACAGAAAAGAGGCAGGCCACCAGGCTCCTAGGACAAGAAACTCCTGGAGACCTTAAGACAATACTACCACAGGACAATGAGCTCCTGTCCACACCATCACCCTTCCCGGAATCCACTGCAGAGGAATTGCCGGGAAAAAGTGAAATTAAGTAAATGTTGTACGTACTGGGGAGGTGTTGGACAGATAGAACATAAATTGTCGACAATGTATTCACATATCATATTTCCATATACATCGCAATGGCGATGATGTTTATAAATTATCGTTCCACACTCCGTTGCTAGAAGGCAAACGTAGAGATTGGCCAAACGTGGAACGTGGCAATAAAAGATGAGTTGGACTCACTTATGAAACGTGAAATGTTCGGACCTGAAGTCCAGACACCAAAAGGTGTCAAACCTGTGGATAAAACAAAGTATTGCAAACATAAGAAAAATAAATACAAAATCGTATGCTATACGGTACAACCTATAGCCCAAGAAAAATTTCGCTGAAACTAGGGATCGAACAAATTCAAATGAGCATGTCTCATAAATGATGCATCAGTCTCCCTAAGTTATCAAAAGCGAATACCTTACGATTTGGCGAAGGAAAATTTTGGATATGCTGTTATTGGATGTTGTGATGGCATACCTTCGTGGATATCTTGTAAAGATAATTTCCACATTTCCTTAAAATGCCTGAATAGACTTTGGGACGTCTATTCAAGAAAAACAATAAGTATAATAAATAAATGTACAACCAAGAGAATCACTTGACAAGTCAATGATTCCTACTGAAGGTTGTCTTTGCATCTGTGCAAAGAACAGGATTAGAGATCTTAGTTGTAGACAACTAACATCTCATCGGATCTCCTGAAGAGAAAACCGAAATAAATGTACTAGCCTGACTGTTAAACATGAAATAAAAAGACCTAGGCAAATATAAAGTCATGGCTCATAGAATCCTGTTATAAACGCCCAGAAGTGCGTTGGAGAAATTAAAAGGACCATTGTCATCCAAAGTACACATACGGTGGTATACTCAATGGATGTACAAAAAGAACCCTTCCGATCGCTGGAAGAGGGGGAGGATATAACTGGTCCCAAAGTCCCTTACCTAAGTGCAACCAGGCACTCCTGGCTAACTGCATGCGTCCCGATACAGCAATTGCAGTAAACTCATTAGCCAGAGATAGTTGGCACCTAAAAAGGGCCATTAGACCGGAGTTAAGCCTTCTGCGCTTCCTCCAAGGGTCAAAAGATTCGGGCTTACAAAATGAAGTATCATTCTCCAATGTTCATGCAAATGCAGGTTTCAGGTCCAGTCCCTATGCTGAGAAATCACAGAACGGGTACCCACAGTGGGATGGCCATCCCCTGCAGATCTGCAAAGCAATTTATGAAGGTGACATCTTCCTATCATTCCGAGATCCTCACCACACCAATGGTGTACTTGAGGGCGCCTGCTGGTACATCACATCCCAATGACGATTGGGATAGAAGCTGGTATTGTGGAGCTAACCACATAGTCTGAAGACATCATCAGAGGTGACGATACTTGGCACACCTCTCCAGAGTTTCTGGATTCAGCAGCTACTTAATTGCAATAACTTTGTAATCTGTGTATATTTTCGGAATGTTGTAAATAGGAGTGATGAGATAAGCCTAAGAGATCTGAAAGCCTAAGAGCTTTTACAGATCAGGGGGAGTTGAGGGAATTTGTACTCTTTTCCCTTAGCTATGGTTTTTTCCACTGGGTTTTCCATAGCCAAAGGTTTTGACGAGGCAAATCACATCAACTCTGGATCCTGAAGTATCCACCCCTCTGTGACGCTCAGAATCCAGAAGTATTCATGAGCAGAGTCACTTGCACAGATCAGGGGGAGTTAAAGAGCGTTTGTACTCTTTTCCCTTAACTATGGTTTCTCCCACTGGGTTTTCCATAGCTAAAGGTTTTAACGAGGCAAACCTCACCAACTCAGGATCCCGAAGTATCCACCCCATGTGAGACTCTTATTACGCTCAGAATCCCGAAGTACTCTTGAGCAGAGTCCACACCTATGGCTGGATGAGGGGGAGTGTTGTGAATGGAAAGAACCGGAGTCGGTTAGGATTGCGGGTATCTTAGAGATACGCCCATATCTATGTATTCGATGTATCTACTCTCCTACCATGCCTATAAATAAAGGGCTGGGGGTTCCTCCCCGAGGAGTTGATTTATAACATATTCAAGCTTAAAAGGTCCTTAATTTAAAAAAAAACAGAAATCACAAAAAAGATTTTCTAAATTACTTATACTGTAAAATACTTTTTTAAAAGTATATATAAATACTTAAACTCACTAAGAAATATGTTATGGCAACAGATTAAAAATTGTGTTTATAAAATTTATTTGTCCTCTAGGAGTGACTAATTATACAATAAGTAGGTCGACTTTCGTCGGTTTAGGCTAGCAATGTATATATATTTCAATGGCATAAACTAATTACTTTTCATATTGCGAAAGCATTATGAATACTTATCAGAGCTTCTGGTTCTGATCTTAGTTTGCCATTTCCTACTCCATATCGAGGTATGTAATATTTTCCCTTATTTTATATTTCAGATCATATTTGATCCTGAACTTCCACTGATTTCAATTTTCCTTATTTATAAAGGACAATGAAAATTAGTCTTACTAAGAAGACATAAGCAGAGGTTTGAGCATATTATTTTATATTTCCACTTTTCTAATTAATTAGAGACTTTTAAAAGTCTATTTAAATGCTCGAGTATGGCTTTAGGCCATTTTCTTGAGTCGTTCAAATTTTATGTGGATAGTTAATCATGCTCAAATGGAACAAATACGTCGGTGCGTAATATATTTCTCACTTATTTATTAAGCCACGACTTCAGACGTATGCTTATATTCAAGGCTAGATTAAAAAAAATCTTTCCTTATAAAAATAAAGGAGAGTGCTCTTTTGAAGAGTTTAGCGGTATTATGGAAAACTTCTGGTGTCCATATTGGATTATATAGATCATAGATCTTATAAATCTATTTACCGCGAAGTGTGCATCTTTTATAAAGATAGCAGTTATAATTTTCGCATAATCACTCGTATTTGTTTTGTTTTGACATTTAATATGATTTGAACTCGAGGTTCAATTTTCAACAAAGGTATGATTTTTGAACTTGTTGAAATATTAGTTAATCTGTTTGTGTCATAATATTTAATCTTAGTATGAGTACTAACATGAAAAACAGTTATATAAGAAAATAGACTAAGTTTTAACATGCAAACAAAATATTAAATCAATTGTGCATTAATCTAGTTGTTCATAAGATGTCTTGGATTTTTATGACGCTTACCCAAAAATTTCATGGGAATTTAACTCAAAAAGGAAAATTTTATGGGTACGTGGCGGCAGCAGAGGCTTCTGGCCGTCCGCGGTATGCGCCGTGTCAATTAGATTATGTTCAGAAAAATTTAAACTGAACAACATGTCATTCATCGTTAACAACAAATAACATTTTATCCCCCAAAATATTAATATTTATTGTAACCCCCTCCCAATTACTTTTCTGATGTTTCGGAAATTTTCCAGAAATTTTCCCAAATTTTTAGGATTTTTTTTTGAAATTTTCTGGGATTTATTCAGTAATTTCTGAATTTATATATTAAAATATATATTTTATAAAGATGTCAGAAATTAATTAAAATAATATTAGGCCAGCGGGCTTCGGGCCCGTTAAGCATGTTTCCTCTTTATTTATGTATATATTTACACTTTTTGTGGGTTGCAGGCCCAACAAAATAAGAGGAATATTATTTATTAAAAAATAAATTAATTTGTGTCCGCGGGCTTCAGGCCAGTTGGGATACTTGTTTATTGATTTTCAAGAAAATCTATGGGCTAAGCCCACTCAACAAGTTAAAATTAATTTAAATTTTAATTATATTTCGATGTGGGCTTCAGGCCCATTAAGAAAAAGGGGAAAACAATTTTAATTTTAATACATTTGTATTTATTTGGTGGGCTTCATGCCCATTAGGGGGTTCTAACATAATATTAATCAACTAATCTGATTTTTTTCCTTATTGGGCTGCTGGCCCAAGAAAAGGCCCATGAGTGTAAAAATCTGAGAATTATTTTTGAATGGGCTTTCGGCCCAAAACAATTTAATTTCAGATTTATTTTATTTCATTTTTAATTTATTTTTTAGTTGGACTTTTAGCCCAACAGCCCAAAATGGGCTTACCCTAACCCTAACCCTAATATTGGGTTAGGGTTTTGGGGAGGGAGCAGCGCCTGCTCGGCGCGGCCCCCGCGCCAGGTGGCGCGGCCGGTGGTCGCGCCTGCTCGGCGCGGCATTATCCACCACCTTGCCCAGAGGCGCGACATGTTTTTTTTTCTTCCGCCGGATTTTACGCCGGATATGTCGGATCTTTGGCGGGGAGGGGCTATCGGCTTCTGGCCGTTCATGGGTTTATCCGATTTTGATTTTTAAATTAAGGGACATCATGAACAAGATTTTGCACAAAATGATCTAATAAAATCTACCAAATAATAGATATATTGCATAAAAATTAAAATTTTAATCAGTTTTGCATACAAACAATTAAGTTTTTGATCAAATAAGTTAGATCCATGCATAAATAATCATCTATTTTATCCTAGATCACATAAAAAATTGAATTTTTAATATGTTATCAGATCTAGAAAAACATTTAGGCTTAACCATTAAATCTGTCCGCCAGATCTAGCGAAGTTTGATGAGGGATGCCCAAAAAGGAACTCTGCATCGTCTCGCGAAGCTTTACGTCGCGAAAAAAATTGACGAAGCGTCCGCCGGGCGCCTCTCTCTCACGAGCCGTCGCTTCTTCCATCGAGCGTGATCGTGCTGATAACGTGTTGTGAAGGAGAAACATGTTTGGAGAAGGTTGAGGCCAGGAAACCCCTAGCCTCCTTTATATAGTATTCATATTGGTTACTGACGCACCCGCAATCTACACCCAGGATCCACATGGCGGTGTCACTATCATCAGGCATGATATGGCTCCTAGGTTACGACTTCAGGCTCAATCCGCAAGCGGACGGTGTCGAGTTATAGTATAAAAGATAGTCGAATCACACAGGGATGGTGATAGTGTCTGCGGTAGTCTCACTCTATTTCTAAATCTAGAAGTAATGTAGCGGTCGGAGTGAAAGATTTGGGTTGATTGTTGTTGTTGTGTAATATAATAAAAAGAACTAGGGCTTTAGGGATCACCGCTAGGATCGTTGGGGGTTGATGTTAGATAGGTTCCTCACGTTGCATTAGGGTTAGGGAATTAATCCCCCAATTCGTACCACTCTCGTGGGTTGGAATTGCGGGGTATTTCGGTGGCTCTCGTTGACGCAACGGCGGTAGCCGTCAACGTAGCGGTATAGTTCGTCGATGGATTCCCTCAAGGCGCAAGCCGGGCATGGTCACGTGCCTTGATTGGATCCATCGATTTCCCTATTCGAATCCCTAGATACCCCTTAAGCACATCAATTCCACAGACCGTGGGCATGATCCCAGTACGGGTTATCTACGGATTCGGTAGGATTTACCGAAATACAACCCTAAATCCCCAATCCAACATGGGGATCTAGATCTACATTTCCCCCCTAAAATCCTAGGGTTCACCCATCAACCCTAGAATGGATCTACTCACTCATGATGATAGGAGCGCACAAAATTATCAATATCGCAGAGGAAAACATTTTAGCAATAAATAAATTAGGGCTAAAAATAGCTTACAGCGAGAACGAACGAAGAACAGATCCAGAAAAGAATAGTAAACGCTAATCTTCAATTATAGATCCAGAAAGTCACTACAAGAATTAATCTAAGAATCTGCACAAGAGAAATCGCTCCAGCTCTCCAAAAATTACCCAAAACAAAACTCAGAATGAACTCTCCTTCAGCCGAGCCCGCAATTGCGAGCTTCAGCTGATGCACAGATCGTGCGCATCGTGCGTTCAAAATCTTTCCAAAAATGCCCTGGGAAGTGCTGACCGAATATGCTACTCGGTCCGAGCATAGGCTGCTCGGTCAGAAATCCGGCCCGCGTAGGCAAGCTTCTCGGCTGCTTGGAGATCTGGAAGTCGACCTATCCGGACCGAGTAGTCCTTGCTCGGGCCAGGTAGGATCGGCTTGGTCTGGGACTCGGGCGCTGCTCGGGCAGTGAAATATGGGGCTATCTGACCGAGTAGATGAGCTGCTCGGTCCGGATCAACCCGTGTCTGTTGCTTCTGCAAAGTGACACGGCTCGGTCCGAGCATTTTCTGGGAAACTCAGTGTGCTGCAGCAAGAGGGGCTTCTCTCTCTGCTCTCTCTCTCTTTCGTCTCTTCCTTCTCTCCTCCAACAGCTCCAAGAACACAGCGAACTCCTCCGGAGCCCTGCCAACAAGCTCATGAGCGCGTAGGATGTGTCCATACCCAGGCGGGGTCTAAATCTCTCCAAAATCCCTGAAAACTCAAAATACACTACGAAACTCGAAATAGCGTCAGAAATACCAAAATCGCAGTGAAAAGTGGGATTTGGACGCGGAAATGCTATGAAATGTGATCGGATAATGATATGAAAAAAGATAGAAAATATGGACACATCAGTTACTCATGTGGGTGGATACCCAATAGGCCCAATAGGTCCTATTCATAACACTATCTTGGATTTGTTTCGCTCACAAAAAAAACTTAAAATCTTGAGATCTATCATTTAACTATTTTGCATTCAGAGGAGCTTTTACACGTTACAAACAAAACGAACAAAGTGTTGTCTAAAGTTTCTGCAATCTATTTAAATGCTTCAGGTCCATAGAAAAGATATCGAAAACTTCGACCCTTTCTGTGCTAACAAATAGCCCATTCATCTCTATTCACTTTATTCTCTTTTCTTTTAGGGCCTATTCTTTTCGCCTTAAGTCGGGAAAAAAAAGCGAGGAGGGCACTGTTAATGCTCTGACGCCTCAGATTCCAAGCTTACGAAAGCTGGAGTGTTCTTTTCGCCTGATTTGTTTTCCGTCGGAAAGTCCGACGTGGAGGCGCAATCAGGAATCTCAAACCAAATTTCGCTCTCTCCGCATATCGCTCGGATTACAACAGATTCCGACCTCTGTGGGCCCCTCTCTCTCTCTCTCCCAATCAAAACAGCGATTTCCTTTTTTTTTCTTTGGCTTCCGCGTGCAGCAGTGAACGGGAATTGGCGGGCCCCACTTCGAATGAGAACAGACTTTTCTTTTTTTAATTTTAATTAGTATTATATAAATAGTTATATTAATTAATTAATTTAGCCTGTGGACCCCACACCACTTTCTTCATCCAACTTTCTTCATTCAAAAGAACACACTATACGGAGAGGACCCCACCTCAACTTTCCAACTCCACAATCCAACCACACTTTCCAAAAAAAAACACACTACACACCAATTTCTCTCTCATCAGATTCCACACTTTCTCAACTTTCCCAATTATACTTTCCTACAAAAGAACATGCCCTTATTCATCTTTCCTTTTCTTTCTCTTTGCTTTTAGTCAACCTGAACCTGGTCATGGGCCTAACAAATGTAGGCCTTACTAAAAAAGGACTGGATTGATTAACGGTGTCAAATCAACTATCAGAGTTATTTGCTTCTATGCAAAATGTTGCCAAGTTTGTCACTTTTGCACCAGTTCATTGGTGTCCTTCAACCTAGGCTAATAGAAGTCCTGATGAAGCACATTGTGACACGGTATGGAAGAAGGGAACTATGGCTGGGGATTTATGGTAGAATAAAATTTATGAATTGATAAATTTTTAAGAATAGTATTCCCTGGATAATTGACGATCATTGATTCACTTGTCTCGCACGTGAAGATTTTTCGGATCTTACTACTTGGCAACAAAACCTACTCTCGAACTCTTAGTGCAAACTATTAATATTGCAAGGTGTGTAGTATCTATTAACCTAATAGAATGGGTGTAGTATCTATTAACATGACATGACACTAGATGCTATATTAATATCCTACAAATTAGATAGGCACTAGACAACATTGCATAACACTATGTGAATTATCATCAACCTATGTATCATTGTAAGGCTATGAGTGATGTTAAACTTTTACGCTTATCTACTATACAGCTAACTAGTCAATTAAATTTGTACAACTATCTTTATCAATCATCACTTTAAAAATATATCCCCAATTTTGATGTATGTAAAGAAAATGTTAGTCCTTCACCAATATTCATCACTCTTAGGTGTATTGCTTAGACACATGATGGCATGCAAACAGGTACTAGACTCACACAAATCATCATTTGCGTCACTAGCATCCTATGGTAGAATGTGATCTTTCTCAATTGATCCATCATCATTACGAATATCTCTCAGATGTAAGCTCCTATTGGGGCACCGACTCACAAAATGGTCAAATCTATTTTTATTTTTGTTAACAATTTTGTTCAATCTAAGCGTTTCCATTTGTCTCCTCAGCGAAAATAATGTTTGAATCGGTCATGTTCTCTAATGGCCGCTTAGGTTGGTCCCCGGCTTTAAAAGTAGGCTTTCTATTGGTGGAAGCATTTGGGGAAATTCCAAACCTTTTGGCTAAAAGGCTTCATCGATGTTATTTTTCATGTGTGGGATCATTCTATTCTGAAATTCTATTATTAACCCCATGTGAAATTTGGATAAAATGAATCGAGGGCTTTTGCAATGTTACATCTAACAAGCAGACCATTAAATTTAACTATGTAGTGCCTAACGATCAAATTTTCTTATCAAAGGTAAATCTACTGAGCTAGGAGATGATCTTTATAATATAGGGGGAATGCATTTTTCTCTCAGTTTGCTTTCATTTTATCACATGTTTGCATTTGCTCTTATCCTAGCTTTTGAAGATGCCTTTCTACTGAAATCTAATAATTTTGGGCTGACCCCTATAATTGCATTTTAGCAAAATGGATCGTATGTGAATCAAACATATAGTCATACTAATCAAAGAAATGTTACATCTATACTATTCAATCCAAAAGGACATGTGTTTTGTGTGAGCTATCAAAAGTTGTGACTGTTGTTTAGAGCTTTAGAGTATTACTGAAGGTTTTCATATTGTTGTTGAGAGATTTATGAATTTTTATTCATAAAATTTAAGGTGCATGTTAGATGTAGCCATATTATCCAAACCTTGGCGGTTCGTATCAGCCATATTGCTTTATAAAAAATTTCTACTATGCAAGACATGCAATGAAAAGCAAGCACTCAAATAATAAGTAAAATTCTAAAGACAGTTTATGCATTCATTAATTATGTAAAATAAAAATCCTCAAAGGCTAAATCTATATGCTTTAGATGCAATCCAAAATATGATGATACAAACAAATACAAAACTCGAGACTTAAGACGTCAGGACACGTAAGAATGGATTGCCTAAGGAAAAAGGCAAGGAGAATGAGAATGAGAGGAAAAAGAGGAGAAATTACAAGGATGAAAAGATTAGGAAGTCAATGAAGAAGGTATATGTAGCTTGGGATCAGAGTGATGGGAAAGAGAGCTCCGATGATTCATCATCCTCCTCATCGGATGAAGAAGAAGAAAGGGAAGAGAGGGTAAATATGTGTTTTATGGCCTCTACTTCTGCCAAGGTAAGTACATCAACCTATGATAGTGACTATGATAGTTGCAAATATAATTATAATAATGATAGTGACTGTGATAATGACGATGATGATTTTGATGTTAGTAGTAATTTTGATGATTTATGCGTGACTCATGAGACATTGATTAGGGAGCACCATAAACCATAAAAGAATTATAAAAAGTGTGTTAATCTAAAAGATGTAGTTGAAGAAGAGAATGCTAGGTTAAAATTGGAACTTATGAAACTAAAGGAGACACTTGAAGAATTAACTCTTCTTAACCAAGAATTAGAAAAGGAAATAAAAACCTTAGGGATGAAAACCAACAATTAAAAATGGATAATAAAAATCTTATCAATGATTCTAAAATTTTAAATGACAGGATAGACAAACTAAGTAATGAGATTGAAGAATATAAAGTTAAGTATAATGAATTGCATGTTAATGTTCAAAAATTTAATAAAGTCAAAGAAAAAACTAAATTCTTTAATAGGATTTCAAATAGTTAAAACAATAAAAATGGAATAGGTTACACTCCAAATGCAAACATTAGGAATGTTAGGACCCCTAAAGGTCATCCTAAACAAACTTTTGTTAGAAAGACAACACATCTACCAAAGCAAACACTAATAAAGGAAAAATGATTAAAATTTGGGTTCCAAAACATTTAAATAAAAAATTATTCGATAACTATGTAATTAAATTTAAGCAAGATGTTCGCTGGTCACCTAATCACAAGTATATAAAAGATAGGAATGCCAAACCTAATTGGATTTGGTTTCCAAGGTAATTAGCCTATGTTCACAACCAAAGTGAAATATCCTAACATAACCCTCGGTATTTCACGTTAATAGGGTTCATTAGCTTGCATGCATGTGCTTGACGTGTTTGTGCATGTAGGATAGCTTAGAAAACCTTAGGATCTAACTGGGAGAGATTTAGACTTGTTTTAGTTTAAGCTATGTGTGTATTAGCTTGTATCAGTGAGGAGTCGACTCTCCTGAACACAGTAGTCGACTCCCAGACAGCTTTCCAGTACCCAGATTTTGCCTACTATTGAGTAGGAGTCGACTCCTATAGTTGGAGTAGTTGACTACTGGCTGTCGATTTGCGGATCTTGACTCGATCTGTCTTGAGTTTCATTGCGGTTAGTGGGTTTAGTTTGAGCTTAATGGGTTCATACCAATTTATTATTGGGCACCCATGACTTAACCCCATTAAGGGAATGAATCGTAACCCTTCATTCCAATTGCATGCTTAAGATCTTTTCTTCTCCAAATAAAACCCTAACTCAAGCCCCAAAATCCACACTTCATCTCTTTAGAACTCTAACCCAAAATTCCTTGAATCCACTTGATTTGTTAGCCATTTTGATTCAGAATCTCAAGGATCTTAGTTGGATTTTGTCTATGTTAGGTATACCCCTTATCTCATCTTGTTTGCATTATTATTTCTGTTTGCATTAGCATCATTTGCATCATAATTTAGTTTAGCTGCATTAGAGCACCTTCACTCATATAGATCAAAATGAATAGGTTCTATAGGACACGTGGGAAAGGTAGTTCTTCTATTCCTTAGAAGAAGAGGGCTGCTGCACAAGCCTCACAGCCTCCATCTGAACCTATTATCCTATATCTCAATAAACTTGAGCTTTTAGAGGTTTATGAGACTAATTCCCGCCGTACTATCATGTTGGAATGATTTATTGTCTATGAAGACCTTGGTGGATACCGTATTATGGAAATTTTTGCAAGCTGGTGACTTGAGGAGTTATTCTCCACTGAAAGCTCATGGAATTGCTATCCTATGTAAGTCAGCCTATACTATAGTAATTTGATTGTTAGGAACAATGATGTAGTTTCTAATGTGAAAAACAATTGCATCATTTTGTCACCTAAGAAAATAGAAGAAATTTTAGGCATACCTTGCAAGGGTAGAACGCTTGGAGAAGTCTATATGAATGCTCCAGAAGTCATACAAGACACGTTTTCCAAGGGTAAATGACCGCGATCCCCGAGAGGGGACCGAACGATGCTAATAAATACCGCAGCGCACGGGTCGTGTGTGTTGGAAACAACATCCTAACCTATGTTTGATGATAACAAACCCTACTGAACTGTTCTAATCTGTTTGTTGAGTGTGTCATAGGTCCCTATAGTCATGATTGCTCAAGTTACACATGCACGTACTCAAGTACGTTGAAATACGGAGCTAAAACTTCATTTGGATTTACACAAGCTGATCAAACAAGAGAGTATAGCTATGAAACTCTACCCTAGAGTTAATCATAGGGTATAAAGAGCATGGGATTTTTCTCAGGATTTATGGAGATTGTTTGAAGTCCAAATACGGGGAAATACGAGAAAATACTGAGTATACAAAGAAGAAACGTTTTCTACAAGAGGTGAAATGATGTGAAAATATTCTCACATGTCAATAAGAAGCTATGGGATTTTTGAGAATTATTTCAGAATTTTTGGGATTTATTTGATGCCCAAATACGCAAGAATACAGTGAAAATACTCAGCAAATACGACATACGGCACTGTTCCCATATACGCTTCATCGCAGAATTTAAATCGGCCGACGTGGCATCATCCTGACCGTTCATTTCGCATCCGACGATCGATCGAAGCGAGGCGACGTGGCCGCTTGTCAGCCGTTCGATCCAGATCCAACGGCCACCAACCACGCCCACGATTCGCAAATGGCGGGCGCCGCTGACTCAGCCGCGGGCGACGTGGCTTAATCTCCGCCGTTGGATCTCCATCCAACGGTTCAGGCACTGCCGACTCGGAGTCAGCGAAGGCGGGCGGCTCGTGGGTCCGGGTCAGCGGAGGCGGGCGCTGAACGCTGAATCCGCGGGCGACGTGGCTCGATCTCGTCCGTCCATCCCCGATCCGACGGTTGCCGACATGCCGCTTTTGCGGTTGCGGGTCCCAGCGGTTTAAAACCCGCGAAGCCGACGTTAGCGGATCCCTTCAAACAGTGCACAGACCCGTTAAGCTGCAACTATATATACCCATGTACATCTCTTCACATTTTCATCAATAAGTGGAGTTCTAGAGATCCAAATTGAGTTCTGTAAGAAGCGTTGCGACCGTGACTTCATCCCCAACACAGTGATAGCAAGTTGAGCAGCTAGTTCCTCCTGTGCAGCAAATGAGATCACTTTGAGTGAGGAACTTCTACCGACTACTTCCACGGGGACATCGACTACTTCTTCTACAGACATCCGATCATCATTCCGTAAGAAGCGTTGCGAAGCTACTGATGTGCTGAAAGACGACAACCAGAGAGATCTTCACAAATGAGCTTTCTAAACTCTTGATCTTTGTTATTTGTGAAGTTATTAATGTTTTGATCAGCATTTCTGTAATATAATTTCTTCCGTTATTTGGGACTCTGGGAACCAAACTTTTTGGGGCAAGTTGGGTTGGGGAGTGATACTTGTATGTTTCTTTTTGGCTTTGGTGAGCTTGAGTTGGTCTGACAGGTTGGTGTTGGGGCACCAATCTAAGGGAGATTGTAACTTCTTAAAGAAACAGTATAAGTGATTGCTCATTGGGGTGGACGTAGGTCATGGGGACCGAACCACATTAAATTCTGTGTCTTCTGTGAATGTTTTGTTTGTCCGATTCCTAAAACTGCATGCTGTAAACTAGGCTTAATTTTTATCTTGCGATAATTTGGTCAAAGGCCTATTCACCCCCCCTCTAGGCCTTATTTAGATCCTACAAGTGGTATCAAAGCTCCAGGCCTGGCCATTTGAGTCTAGTTCATAATGAATACATATGATTCAGCATTTACTGAAGGACAGTCTACAGTTAGACCACCCAAATTTAATGGGACTGATTTTGCTTACTGGAAAGATAGGATGAAAATTTTCCTAGTCTCTTCAGATCTTGAAATTTGGAAAATTGTTGCTAAAGGCTATCACCCACCTACAATCAAAATTGAAGATATTGATGTACCAAAACCAGAAGATAAATGGGATGATAACGATAACAAACTTTATGCTCTGAATGGTAAAGCTATAAATGCAATTATCTGTGCACTTGACAGAACTGAGTTTAACCGTATATCTCATTGTCTTACTGCGCAGGAAATCTGGAACACTCTCGAAGTCACTCACGAAGGAACCTCTCAGGTGAAGGAGTCCAGATTAGCGCTGCTGAGCTCAGAGTATGATGGTTTCCACATGCTACCAGGAGAATCCATCAAGGACATGTACACTCGCTTCACCGACATCGTATACAACTCAAAAGCCTTGGGAAAGTCTTACGACAGCATCGACCTCATTCAGAAAATCCTAAGAGCGCTTCCTAGTTCCTTCCGGCCTAAAGTGACGGCCATCCAAGAAGCGAGAGATCTCACTAAGCTGAAGCTGGATGATCTGATTGGGAATCTGTTATCACATGAGCTGGAACTCAAAATCGTCGAGACAAGAGAGAAATGTGAGGCTAAACCTTTAAAGACCATCGCTCTCAAAGCCGAAGAAAGTGACAAAGAAGATCTCGACGAGGAACATGCACTGATGGTCAGAGGATTCCGACGCTTCATCAGAACTCCTGCCGGAAAATCTGAAATGGCAAAAAGGTTCAATCGTTTTAATAAGTTTAATCCTTTGAATTCCTCGTCTAAACAGAATACTACTAAAAGTGTTCAATGTTTCAACTGTAAGAAATTTGGACATTTCATGAAAAACTGTCCAACAAAGAACGCGTCATCCGAAGCCAAAGGGAAATCATTTGCGGTAACATGGGACGATGATGACGAAGACGAACCACAAGACGAGGTAGCGCAATCATCACTTTGCCTAATAGGTGAAAGCGACACGAACAAGGTAAGAGATGAATTTTCTTTACCAGAATTAATGAACATTTGTGAAAACATGAATTCAGAAATTACTTCTCTTGAATCCTCTATAGAAAATTATAAAGAAATGAATTTCCAACTACAGCAGGAAAATTATAAAGAAATGAATTTCCAACTACAGCAGGAAAATTATAATGTTTTGCAAAATGAAATAAAATTGAAAAATGAAATTGCATCGCTCAAAATTACCATTGAAAAACTCGAAGGAAAATCTAGTATTACTGAAGCTATACCTTGTCAGACTTGTGCTTCATTAAAGCTAGAAATTAAGAATGGTAATGAAAAGATTGTTGGCCTAAATAAAAGAATAGAAACTCTCGCTAAAAATGAAGATAATATTAGAAAGAGTTTTATAAATAAAAGTGTCAGGCTTGTAAATGAAAACATCTTTTTGAAATCCAAAGTCTCTGATTTAGAACTGAGTATCAGAAAATTTGGTGTAGGAAGGAAATCCCTAGACATCATTCTTGGATACCAGTCAATCAAAAACGATAAACAAGGACTAGGATTTGGAAATGTTTATAATGAAAACATGATAAAGAAAAATCATTACATCAAGAAAAAGAAACGGAACGCCAAATATTATACCTGTGGTTCTTTTGAGCATTTATATAGAAATTGTCATTATAAGAACCAAAACATAAAGTTCAAACAAGTATGGGTTCCGAAAGGTACTATGACTAACCATTGTGGACCTATTTGGCTACCCAGGTCACACATACCTTGTTCTTCTTATGTGTAGGGACTCAGCGTGGCTAAGGAACAACTGTGTGAGTGGTATTTGGATTCAGGCTGCTCAAGATACATGACAGGGAACAGCGACAAGTTCCTTAGCCTCGTGAAGTAAGAAGGAGGAAGTGTTACATTAGGGGACAACGGCAAGTGCAAGGTAATGGGTAAAGGTATTGTTGGCAACAATACTTTTAAAATTTCTGACGTCCTCTGGGTTGAAAATCTCAAACACAACCTCATCTCCATAAGCCAACTCTGTGACAAAGGTATGAAAGTACTTTTTGATGAGAAAATTTGTAAAATTTATGACTCGGTCACAGGTAATACCCTCTTCATAGCCAATAGGAAAAATAATGTTTATACAATAATGATTGAAGAAATGACAATTGCTAAATGTTTGATTGGCAGGGAGGAGGAGGCTATACTATGGCACCGGAGACTATCACATGCCAGCATGAAGTTGCTACATAAGCTGGAGAATAAAAACCTGGTCCGAGGCTTGCCACATCAACAGTACGAGAATGGTAAGTTGTGTGTTGCATGCACAAAAGGTAAGCAAACTAGATCCACTTTTACGGGAATTCGGGAAGTTACCACTTCACGAGTCCTAGAATTGATTCATATGGATTTGTTTGGGCCTACCGATGTTGCTAGCCTCAATGGGAAGAGATTTTGTTTTGTTTTGATCGATGATTTTTCTAGATATACATGGGTTTACTTCTTAGCCAAGAAATCGGATTCCTTTGAAAATTTCCAAAATTTTTGTAATCAAGTTTCAAATGAGAAAAATCTTTCAATTATGAAAATTAGAAGTGATCACGGTGGTGAATTTGAAAACTCTGTTTTTGAAAACTTCTGTTTGGAAAAAGGGATCTTACATGAATTTTCTTCTCCTAGAACACCTCAACAAAACGGGGTGGTCGAAAGAAAGAATCGAACTATAAAAGAGATGGCAAGAAGCATGCTTAATGATTATTCTCTTCCTATGTATTTTTGGGCCGAAGCAGTGAATACATCTTGCTATGTCTGCAACAGGGTTATGCTTAGA
The DNA here is from genome assembly GCA_030789695.1 of Scilla litardierei. Taxonomy (NCBI): domain Eukaryota; kingdom Viridiplantae; phylum Streptophyta; class Magnoliopsida; order Asparagales; family Asparagaceae; genus Scilla; species Scilla litardierei. The sequence continues at coordinate 45,033,727 of CM061141.1, forward strand.
CCTTTAATGAACAAAACGTCCTATGAACTGTGGCATGGCAAGACTCCTAACATTTCATATTTCAGAGTATTTGGATGCAGGTGTTTTATTTTAAACACAGGAGATCAGCTGGGAACATTTGAATCCAAATCAGACGAAGGAGTGTTCGTAGGGTATTCATCAAGGAGCAAAGCATACAGGATCTACAATAAACGAACCTTAACTGTTGTTGAGTCAATTAATGTGAAATTTGATGAAGCTGAAATAGATCCTTTAAATTGCAGGGAAACTGAAGATGCAGACAAGGAAACTACAGAGCCTGAAAACATAGCTGAACCATCTGAAGGCCAAAAGGAAGCTGAACCCGAAGTACCACAAGGAAATAGACTGGAAAGAGGAGAGCTCAGGTTCAATCCACAGCATCCACCTGAGCTGATCATGGGGACTCCTACGGAAGGTATACGCACTCGATCCACTTTCAATAACTTGTGTGCCTTATGCATTCATGGTGACTTCATTTCTGAAATTGAACCCAAGAACGTTGAAATCGCTTTAACTGATGAAAGTTGGGTTATGGCCATGCATGATGAGATTAATCAGTTTGATAGAAATAATGTTTGGACATTAGTGCCCCGACCTGATAATTACCCAATTGTTGGCACTAAATGGATTTTCAAAAACAAACTTGATGAATCTGGAAATGTAATCAGAAATAAGGCAAGATTAGTGGCCAAAGGATATAACCAGATTGAGGGAATTGATTGTGATGAAACTTTTGCACCCGTTGCTAGATTAGAAGCCATTAGAATATTGCTGGCTTTTGCAAGGTTTAAAGGTTTTAAATTGAAGCAAATGGATGTGAAAAGTGCATTTTTAAATGGTTATTTGAAAGAAGATGTTTTTGTTGAACAACCCCCTGGTTTTGAAAGTCATAGTTTTCCCAATCACGTTTACAAGTTGCAAAAGGCTTTGTATGGTTTGAAGCAAGCTCCCAGAGCTTGGTACGACCGTCTCAGTTCATATCTTTTGGAAAATAACTTTAAAAAGGGTAGTGCAGACAACACTTTGTTTATCTTGCATGAACATGATCATTTTCTTATTGTTCAGATTTATGTGGACGATATTATTTACGGTGCTACTAATGATCTTTTATGCCAAAAGTTTGAAAAGGTTATGCAGGATCAATTTGAGATGAGTCTGGTCGGAGAGTTGAAATACTTTTTGGGCTTTCAAGTAAGACAAACTGGAGATGGCATATATGTTTCCCAAACCAAGTACATAAAAGAACTGTTGAAGAAATTTGGGATGGAAAATGCAAAGCCAATGCGAACTCCAATGAGTCCGACGACGAAGCTTGAAAAGGATGACAAAGGTACAGATGTGGACCAAAAGCTTTATCGAGGTATGATTGGGTCCTTACTTTATTTAACTGCATCTAGACCAGACATCATGTTTTCTGTCTGTTTGTGTGCACGATTTCAAGCCTGTCCAAAAGAATCACATTTGATAGCCATTAAGAGGATTTTTCGATATCTTATTCACACTCCTACACTTGGACTGTGGTATCCCTCTTGTGGTAATCTTAATTTGGTTGGCTATGCTGATGCTGATTATGCTGGTAGCTTGGTTGATAGAAAGAGCACTAGTGGAACTTGCTTTCTTTTGGGACAATCCTTAGTTTCTTGGTCTAGCCGTAAGCAAAATAGTGTAGCGCTATCCACCACTGAGGCAGAGTATATTGCTCTTGGCAGCTGCTGTGCCCATGTACTGTGGATGATGCAAACCTCACTTGACTACGGATTAGAATTACGAAAAGTCCCTCTTCGTTGTGATAACAAGAGTGCCATAGATCTTTCTAACAACCCTATCCATCACTCTCGTACTAAGCATATTGACGTTAGACATCATTTTATCCGAGATCATTTAGCTAAAGGAGATGTTTCAATTGAATATGTTTCTACTGATTCTCAGTTAGCAGACATTTTTACCAAACCTTTAGTTGAAGATCATTTTTGTCGTCTTCGTCTTGATTTAGGCATCATTAATACTATTTAATGTATATATTTGGTGTGCTTTTATTTGTGGTGTGCTTTCATATTTTTGTGTGGTGTGCTACAAAAAGAAAAATAAAAAAAATGCAAAATGAAAATAAAAAATATATATATATAAAGAAAGGGAAAGTGAATTGTCTATCTCCTCATTTTGCATTTTTCATCAGAAACAGCTTTAAATGCAAAACACATGTCTTATGGATTTTGAATATTATATTCTTAACAATACTTGCATTCAAAGACTACATGCTTAATTAGGTCATATTCATTAATGAGTAACTAACGTTTTTCATCTTCCAATCACACTTACACAAATCAAAATGTTTTTGATATGGATTTGAAATATTGAATAAGAAAAGTGGTTGTTGGTGGACTAATTTATGTTTTAATGGGATATGATGTTTCAAGGCATGTGTAAAAAGAAAAGCTCTCATCAAAATATCTGTGTTTAAAAAGAATAGCAAGACGAGTGTCTTCAAAATATTTACACAGAGCTTCGTAAGAAAAATGGATACGATCCATGTCCTTGATACTACCCTTGGACATCCAACTTATGCTATAAATGTCATTTTTTAGCGTTGGTGTTAAGTCCGTCAAGCAATGCCATTTCACATTTAAAAATCCTTCTCGGTCATGTTTGGAATTGGTAACTTGGACTCATATTACATGAGAAGGGGAAACTCAATCTTTGATGTTCATATATTCAGTTGAAAAGATGGTTATGACCGGCTGTATTCCTTATTACCTCTCCATATGTAGTAAACATTTGATCATCACACTTGAGCACGAAGATGAATTATGATAGTTATGACTTAGTGCTTATTGCTTATTTATTCATTGTGGTCATCGATGTCTTGTCTGTTTGTTTTGCTTTATAATGTTCAATTTTCCATTCATCATATGTTATTTCATCCATTTTTTTGATGAAAACAAAGGGGGAGAGAAATATATTAAGATTGAGCATGTCAATAGGGGGAGCATGTTAAGATTGAGCATGTCATAGGGGGAGCATGTCAAGCATGTCAATAGGGGGAGCATGTCAATAGGGGGAGCATATCATTTTGCCATTCATGCTCATATTCATGCTTCCATGCTCATATTCAGCATGTCAATAGGGGGAGCATATCATTTTGCAATTCATGCTCATATTCATGCTTCCATGCTCATATTCATGCTTCACACACTCACACACTTCCCACATTTTTGATGTAATCTTAATGTCTGGTTTGTTCTCATCAAAAGGGGGAGATTGTTGGAAACAGCATCCTAACCTATGTTTGATGATAACAAACCCTACTGAACTGTTCTAATCTGTTTGTTGAGTGTGTCACAGGTCCCTATAGTCATGATTGCTCAAGTTACACATGCACGTACTCAAGTACGTTGAAATACGGAGCTAAAACTTCATTTGGATTTACACAAGCTGATCAAACAAGAGAGTATAGCTATGAAACTCTACCCTAGAGTTAATCATAGGGTATAAAGAGCATGGGATTTTTCTCAGGATTTATGGAGATTGTTTGAAGTCCAAATACGGGGAAATACGAGAAAATACTGAGTATACAAAGAAGAAACATTTTCTACAAGAGGTGAAATGAGGTGAAAATATTCTCACATGTCAATAAGAAGCTATGGGATTTTTGAGAATTATTTCAGAATTTTTGGGATTTATTTGATGCCCAAATACGCAAGAATACAGTGAAAATACTCAGCAAATACGACATACGGCACTGTTCCCATATACGCTTCATCGCAGAATTTAAATCGGCCGACGTGGCATCATCCTGTCCATTCATTTCGCATCCGACGATCGATCGAAGCGAGGCGACGTGGCCGCTTGTCAGCCGTTCGATCCAGATCCAACGGCCACCAACCACGCCCACGATTCGCAAATGGCGGGCGCCGCTGACTCAGCCGCGGGCGACGTGGCTTAATCTCCGCCGTTGGATCTCCATCCAACGGTTCAGGCACTGCCGACTCGGAGTCAGCGAAGGCGGGCGGCTCGTGGGTCCGGGTCAGCGGAGGCGGGCGCTGAACGCTGAATCCACGGGCGACGTGGCTCGATCTCGTCCGTCCATCCCCGATCCGACGGTTGCCGACATGCCGCTTTCGCGGTTGCGGGTCCCAGCGGTTTAAAACCCGCGAAGCCGATGTTAGCGGATCCCTTCAAACAGTGCACAGAACCGTTAAGCTGCAACTATATATACCCATGTACATCTCTTCACATTTTCATCAATAAGTGGAGTTCTAGAGATCCAAATTGAGTTCCGTAAGAAGCGTTGCGACCGTGACTTCATCCCCAACGCAGTGATAGCAAGTTGAGCAGCTAGTTCCTCCTGTGCAACAAATGAGATCACTTTGAGTGAGGAACTTCTACCGACTACTTCCACGGGGACAGCGACTACTTCTTCTACAGACATCCGATCATCATTCCGTAAGAAGCGTTGCGAAGCTACTGATGTGCTGAAAGACGAAAACCAGAGAGATCTTCACAAATGAGCTTTCTAAACTCTTGATCTGTGTTATTTGTGAAGTTATTAATGTTTTGATCAGCATTTCTGTAATATAATTTCTTCCGTTATTTGGGACTCTGGGAACCAAACTTGTTGGGGTAAGTTGGGTTGGGAAGTGATACTTGTATGTTTCTTTTTGGCTTTGGTGAGCTTGAGTTGGTCTGACAGGTTGGTGTTGGGGCACCAATCTAAGGGAGATTGTAACTTCTTAAAGAAACAGTATAAGTGATTGCTCATTGGGGTGGACGTAGGTCATGGGGACCGAACCACGTTAAATTCTGTGTCTTCTGTGAATGCTTTGTTTGTCCGATTCCTAAAACTGCATGCTGTAAACTAGGCTTCATTTTTATCTTGCGATAATTTGGTCAAAGGCCTATTCACCCCCCCTCTAGGCCTTATTTAGATCCTACAGTGTGTAGCCGCTTACGGGTCGAACACGAGGAGGCGGTCAATTGAGTATCTGTTATATGGGTCTTCGAATGAAAGCTACGCGATAGTCAATGTAGGTCTAATTCCCTTATGTCGTGTCTACGAATATCCCCAATCTTCCTCCTGCACACAGTGGCATTCGGGGATTAGACCTACATTGGGAGAGCTTTAATCGGTGTCCGTTGGCATTCAGTCACACCGATAGTATGGATCGTCGTAGGGATTAGATCCTCAAATTGGTCCCGACTTTTGATCGGCGGCCGACCCGATCACCCCGAAGGGAGGGGGTCGAATCTACGATGATAATAATCGTCCTAATGTACCCCTAATCTCAACTAGCCCAGTAGTCAAATCTGTTATTTGGCTCAACCCATGGTCTTAATCTATTGAGATTAGGGGTACATTAGGACGATTATTAATGAGTACATTAATCTAGGGGTACATTAATCTATGGCTCAACCCATGGTCGCTAAAAACTACTCACTATCCATCGCAATAGAAGGAGTTTCTAGCGATGGGTAAGCATTCAAAGCCATAGATTCAAGCTATAACAGCAATAAATGATGAAATGAGGCAGCAATAACAAAGAGAGAGAAATTCTATTAAAGAAAGATAGAGTATTACACTGAAAATCAGTTAGAACAATGAAAACAACTAAATAAAGGAGGTAGAATTCTTACAAACCGACCCAAAACCCTAGAAATAACAGAAAAACTGCTGAAAGAGAGATTCCTCTCGCAGGAGGATGAAGGGGTGCTTATATACGCGCGCCCAAAAGATAAAAATACCCCCAGATCTGACCTAGAAACCATAGGAATGGGGTTTGAGCGGCCGCGTGAAGAAACGAAATGGTCACGTCATTCCCTAGATGAGTGGGTGAACTGGGGGCTCGGTCATGCGATCGCATCAATAGAGACGCGATCGCGTCGTATATTGCCGCAGTCACGTCGTTCTGCTTTAGAGGCCATAAATTCACGGCCGCATCATCCTAGCTTATGCGGGCCGCGAAAGTCTCTGATCTTCACTCTTTTATTCACTCTAAAAGTCTTCTGATGCTGCCGTTTGGTGGAAATTGAAACGACCGAGTCGTTGATGCTTCTTTGGCAGATTGACGCGGCTGTGTGGATATCGTGATGCGGCCGTGTGGAGCTCTATTCTTCACAAAATTCTTCTCCCTTGCGCAATTGACTCCCCGACATCGCTTCTTTTGCCTCTTCGCGCTAATATATTGCTATATGATCCCAAATCGGCATATATCTCCTGTAAAGCATGTGAGGGACCACAAAAGCAAAAGAAGAGACAAAAACGGGGAAAACAGGGAGGAATAGAGAATGAATAGGTGTAAAACGTGCATGAAAAAGGTGGAAAACTATATACAATAAACACTCATCAAAATCCCCCAAGCTAAACTCTTCATTGTCCTCAAGGAAGACAAGAGAGAGCGTAGATTGGAGGAATGCAGTTATCATGCAAATGATGCGATGAAGCTTTGAGAATTTTCAAAAATCGAGAATCTATATACGCGAGTGAAATGAAAATTCGAATTCAGGAAACCAAATGCTCGAAAATCTTTCCGTCGATGAGAATATGTTCCTAGGACATCATTCCTACTCAAATCGCTAAGCAATATGCTAGATGATGGTTATCCTCACATTCTAAGACATTTCCTCTAACCCGATCTTAGATTGAGCGTGTAGGAACCTAAGCTATACAATGGTCGAAGAGGGGACAAGTATGGGATAATGGGATATTGGTCGATCGAGAAAGTGGTGCTCACGACACGACATGATTCCTTGATTCAAGAAATTTCCAAGTTTATCCATGATTTCATATATACAAACGTATATACAAAAAGAAACACACACACACACACATATACATACATACATACATACATACATACATACATACATACATACATACATACATACATACATACATACATATATATATATATATATATATATATATATATATATATATATATATATATATAGAATAATGGGTATCATACGCCATATGAGATGGTCTCTCATATTCCCTCTCACATAAAGGGGCAAGTACAACAAGTACAAGCCCATGTGGGCTTGTACTTGCCCCCTTTATGTGAGAGGGAATATGAGAGACCCTCTCAAATGGCGTATGGCATATGATACCCATTATTCTCATATTCATATATATATATATATATATATATTTTTTTTTTTGAAAGGTAAGCTTGGGACTCCATATATACAGAAATTACACCTAAAAGGCGTGAGGTTCCAAACAGAGAGAGGATAGGGCACAAGCGCCGTCACTCTCCACTGTTTAGTACCCCACCCTAATCAGTATACTATACATTTGTAATCAATTCAATCTCTCCAAAAAATATAGCAGGGATAAAGAAATGGAAATCAGCCTTTGTCTCTGAATTCCCATCTGGCGAGAGCTGCAATCTCATCTTCGCTTGAAGGCTCAAGGTCTCCCAGTGCCACTCTGATATCTGCCGCAATCTCTTCAAATAAAGTAATTTTACACTTACTAACCCCTTCAAAGATTCTCCTATTCCTTTCTCGCCAAATATGCCAAACAGTAGCAGCAAGCGTGGTTTTAGCAAGTAGACTCAATACGTTTTTCCCCCGGAAGTGCAATAGGTAGTAATCCCCAACCATTTCCAAAGTAGTAGGAAAATGATCCTTAATGTTCAGCTTTAGCATTGCTCGCCTAAGGATGTAACTAGAATAATTGCAATCAAAAAACAAGTGGCCTCCACTTTCCAGATTATTGTCACAAAGGACGCAGTTTGTAGAAATGTTGGTGCCCCATTTACTCATCAGTTCCTTGGTTAACAATTTCCCCTTAAATGCCCTTAGGAGGGTAAGAGACATCTTTGGAATATATTTGTTGTACCAAATTAGATTATAGTAAGGGAAGAGGGTACCTGGACTTCTAACCCTATCCCAAGCTTGCTTGAATTGGAAACTCCCACCATCCGCCCAGACCCATCCATCAGCGCCCCCCCTAAGAGTGTAGTCGCGCAATAGTGGCCGAATATGAGCAGGCACGTCGGCTAATCTCCAGCCCGCCGGTCCCCAATACTCACGTACGCTCTTCCTCTCCTCTCCATCTGGGATATCATATGAGTCTTTGAGTGGACCGCAATCAAGCCAATTATCAACCCAAAATAATGTTGATCTGCCATCCCTAACCCGCCTTCTGATCAACTTTTGGGATATATCTTTACATTTAAGCATACGCTTCCAAGTTCCTGACTGCAACACCCTTCCTTCTTCACTAAAGAAGGACTCAGCCGATGTATACTCCTCCCTCATCTTTGTTGCCCAAATCCCATCTGATTTTAAAAACCTCCAGATGAGCCTAATCCCTGCCGCAATATTAAGGTCTTCCAGTTTCCGAATGCCAACTCCTCCTTCCTGTTTTGGTTTGCAAATATCATTCCAGGACCACGCTTTGGAATTACCCCAAATGAAACGCCTACAAGCTGAAGTGATAGTCCGTAGGACTTTGGTAGGAATGTGGAAGGCTTGCATCCAAAAAGCCACCATACCGTAGATAACAGTCCTGACCAGCTCAATACGCCCTGAAATAGATAGCAGTGAAGATGCCCACCCCATCATTCTCTTTTTGCATTTATCCACAAGCCTGTTGTAGTTTTGGGTTTTTGGATACTTGGAGGAGAGAGGTAGCCCCAAATAGGTAGTAATAGTAGTGGCAATCTTAATCCCCAGGGAGTCAGCTAACCCACTCCTGCCCACCACACCCTTACTGAATAAAACAGCACTTTTATCCCAATTGACTTGAAGTCCAGTATAATCAGTAAACTCAAGGAGAAGATTTTTGAGGCCCAAAAATGATTTTAAATTTGCACGGCAAAAAATCAGAAGGTCATCAGCAAACAGGAGATGGGATATAGTACCTGTGCGCCTCATAGGTTGAATAGAATGCTTATTAATTGCCTTTGCAATCAAGAGGGAAAAAGCCTCCATGACCAGAACAAATAAATAGGGGGAGAGAGGGTCCCCTTGCCGTAGACCCCTATTTCCTTCGAAGAATCCCACTGGAGTACCGTTGACCATCACTGAGAATGTGGGTGTAGATATGCATTCTTTAATCCAGGAAATAAATTTTTCCGGGAATCCCATTTGGTGCAGAAGATAATAAATGAATTCCCGGTTCACACTGTCGAATGCTTTCCTAAGGTCCAATTTCAGACAGGCTCTGCTCCCCATCGGATTGCTGAAATCTCTGATTTGCTCATGCGCAATAAGTGTACAATCAGAAAGCAAATGCATGCATGAGGGTGCAAGATGCATGGTGCGAATGCATATATTTTTGGAGTTTTTGATTTTTTTTTTCATTTTTTGTCTTTTTGGATGCATATATTGAATTTAAACATGATGCATATGAAAACGAAAGAAAGATGGAAAAATAAGAAATAAAAATTGAAAAGGAAACGAAAATAACGATAAAAATGTGGAAATAAGAGAGAAAAAAAAAGAAAATTAGCGTGAAAGAGCTCCTCCCCTAAGCTAAACCGAGCGTTGTCCTCAACGCAAATAAAACACAGAAAAAATCGTGAAGACAAATAAGATGAGAGGAAGGAGACCCAGGAGCATCCCCCAAGCTGTGTAAAACCGTGCCCGAAAATGATGCAAGTGTGCGATGCATGCACTAAATGACGAGGGGGTGCCAAAAATGTGTGGTGCTCCTATCAGGCTGAGCCACCGTCAGGTGGTGGCTGGGTGGGTGTGGTGGGTGGAGTGGAAGGGACGACGGAATCAGTTGACTGCTCAGTTGTCGTGTCAGCGTGTAGTGGGGATGGAGTGGTATGGACAAGCTCAGATTTGATGGGTGGGTGTGGGGGTGGAGATGGAGATGGGGTGGTCTAATCGTCATCCGAGGACGACGAGAGAAGGATGATGGTGCCGTCATGTGGTAGGGAAGTGGGATGAGGTGAGCGGGAATGTGTAGGGGATGGAATGGGAACGGACTCCGTGATAGGTGTAGGAGAGGTGTGTGAAATCACGGGGTCGGGGTAAGGTGATGTGGGGGGGAGGAATGTGCTCAAGCTCTGGGTCAGGCTGTGGGGAGGGTGGTGATGCGCCTGAAACTAACATCTAAAACCCACCTAGTAATGGCACGAATGCCAAGGCTAGATGTATCCCAAATGTAACTCCGGAGAGTACCACACGGGCACTGTGTCAAGTTATAGTATAAAAGATATCGATCCCACGGGGAGGTGAATGCTATTATGGTCTTGGGTAATGACTAGTCTCAAAATGTGTGATCGCTACTCCCAATTGTAGGAGATCGAACAAGTAATAATCCTGGTGAGTCCAGGTATTGTATCCACGGGAAAACTGACCGGAAAAACCACAAATTTCAGTTTATAAAGAGTACTAATACGACGAGAAACAACCACCTTTCGAAGGCAAAATAATCGTGTAAGGGGTTTTAATACGAAAAAGAAATCCTACGATAACTACAGGGAAGGCGATATTGGGGTATCAATATGGAGAGTATGTGTTGGTCGTGATTTCGTTAGGGTCTATGACATCAATGATTGTCAATATCTTTTCTATAACTCAACGTTTCATCTTGCAAGGGTATGAGAACGTTGGAAAATATAACGATAAAAGAACATCGAAAAGTGCCTTAAGTATCGAATAAAGTACTAGTTTCATGAGGAAAATAAGCTTATGTGCCCACAAGGGTCACGAATAAGTCCGCAAGGATCACGCCACGAATAAGTCCGCAAGGATCACGCCACGAATAAGTCCGCAAAGATCATATTCGATCCAAGTACACCAACAACGATAATACTTGAATAATACGTGTAGAAACTAGTAAAATAAGCGATATAACATGCAAATTAGGGCAAAAAGATATTAAAATCAAAGATTACAAAGTTCTAACTACATCACAACCAGCACATGAGGGTATTAGCCATGCATGGAGAGAAGAGAATCAATATTCATAGACAAATACATCATCAATACTAAAAATACATGCTAAATACGCAAAATACAAGAGTAAAGTTTAGAATTATTTCACCAAATCTCTACAATTGAACCCCAAACTCCTTCAACAATTTCTCCTAGCCTCTGTCTCCAGGGCCTCCAAATTTCACGGCCAAATACGGCTCCTAAAGCCCCAAATACGCCAGAATACACAACAAAACCCTAAAATACGCTTATATAAAGAGATTGCGGGTTTTAGTTGTTAACGGGTTCAAAAATCGCTCCAAAACACATTCAAACCCAAAATCCGCGACCGGCTCAGATAATAGCCGCTCGATCAAAGCGGGATTGAGCCATTATGGTGACACGTGTGTACCGGGTCTAGACTTTGCACCCGCTCCGCTTTTGTAACGCCCCGCTCCCCAGGATATCCGGGAAGTACGAATCTATCCCAGGTACGCCTAGAGAGGTGGGTGTGTTAAAGAAAAGAAGGAAGGAGAAACAGACAATTAAAGAGAAGCAGGTCCACTGCACACAGCTGGGATAGTTCCTGTAGCATTATAAACAACACAGAACACAAAAGAGCCAACAACCCAAACTCTGATATATATAAATACAAACGGTTTATACAACATTGTAACGACTGGTTTTCGTGTAATTGGATTATCTATATTAAAATATATGCTTGGTGGATTTTCTCCTTGGATGTGTGGTTTTCGTCGCCATAGCTTTCACTTTCGATCGTTTCGTCGTGATTTTCTAGCTTCTTCCTTCGATTGTCGATTTCGGAGTAAGTCATTCGTGACGAGCTTCAAATCTCTCATATCTTAGAGTTAGAGTGATCTTAGAAGCCATAGGAATCTTCCCGAAGCTCTGCGATTCGAATCGGCACTTTTAGTGCATCTTAGTTGGTTCGAGAAGGGGAACCAACCGACTAGATTGAGATCTAGTCGGTCGGCAACTCTACTCAAACCGACTAGTTCCTTGGATTAATTTTACTTAAGTTACTGTTTCTGTTTAGTCGGTCTAAGTTCATCTTTCGACCGACTAGTTGTTAAACTAGTCGGTTAAGTTTTGTACTCAGACCGACTAATTCTTAGTTCTTCTGTGCAGTCGAGTACTGTTCATTCTTAGTCGGTCTAAGAACGTTCGTCGACCGACTAGATGAGAAACTAGTCGGTCAGTAGTTGTTCTTTGACCGACTAAATCTAAATCCTATTTCTGTACAGGAGTTACTGTTTGGACTTAGTCGGTCTGCGTTGGTCAACCGACCGACTAGTTCCCAAACTAGTCGGTCAGTGGTTGTTCTCTGACCGACTAATCAGTGCCAAAACCCTAATTTCTGGGCAGCCGCCAGCCCTTCCTATTTAAACCCCTCCCAAACGTTTTCTTCTCCTTCCTCACGACCCAAAACCCTAGTTTCTCCCCCATTGAGCCCCCTTCTTCCCCAAACCATTGATCCTTCATCCCAAGCTCATCCATCACCATCCAAACCCTCATTTCACATATCCTACCTCTCCTCAACCTCAAACCCTCATCAAATCCCCAAAAGCCTCATCCAAACCTATTTCTCCAAACTTCTCCATCCATTTCCAGATCTGAACCCTAGGTTCCCCGGAGTTCTCGGCGTTTCTTCCGCTTCTTCACGGTAATAAATCGATCTCTTGATGTTTTCATAACCCGTTGTGTTTTGTGAAACCCTAATGAAATTAATGTTGTTTTGATGATTGTTTCTCCATGACAGCAGCTTCCCCGTAGATTAGCATCCGTGAGACGAACCTTCGTTGATCGTCATCCTCGGTGCTAGGCAAGTGAAACTTGCCACTTAGGGTTTGGGCCATGTTTTAGGCCATTTTCTTGTTGTAGGCGTAAAAGAGACTAGGCGACGAAATGATACTCGCCTAGGCGCAAATTCCGGAACTAGCTTGACAACGAAGCTAGGACCATCGTTTACCATGTACGCGAATATCTGTTTGCACAACTACCATGTCATGTTTAATTTTGATTATCGGTACGCGAATACATTGTCATTCATGCTATCCATGTTGTATGTCGCATTCGTGATTGTGTAGCACACGCTACAATACTTGTGTTTCCTGGCTCGTGTTCCAGAAGCGGGCCATGTGTTGGTTGATAGCCAATGCCCGACCTACTAGTTTCCGGCTAGGCACCCACTATACGTGGGCATAACCCTATGCCATACGTGTTAATCACACTTCCTGGCTCGTGTTCCAGAAGCGAGCATTCCGTGTTCGGGGGTAATGCCCTGGCTCGACACACGTGGGAGGGGTAGAGATAAACGGTCACTTGAGCTTAGGAGTTGGCCCGATCAGCCACTCTAGCCAACAGGCGGAATCTCTGTGCACGACGTGTTTACTTGACGTGATTTACTTGACTTGTACTTGAGCACAGCCTGCGGGCAATAGGGCACTCGTTGAGTGATCCCTTGTACTTGTTACTTGACATTACATGTCACAACTACCACTTGTTACTTGCTACTTGTACTTCACTTGTTACTTTCATACGATACTTGCCATGCTATGCATCATACTATAACTGCTAGGATGTTAGTTACTTTTCTTTCAGTTTCCTTGCACAAGTCTTTCCAGACTTGCTGACATGTGCCCCTCTCTCTTTTGGGTGTCACATGTTAGACCCAGAGCCAGAGCTTTGTTGCAGGGGATGTGGTGTTGCTGATGCTGATGTTTGCTGTGGTGGTGAGTGGACACCAGGGGCCTGTCTTGAAGACCGCTCGTGTTCACTTCTTTGTTTAGGTTTGCTGTTAGTTGTTGGTGCGTGGCACCTTTGTATGTATGTTATACCTTGTTGGCCATGTTTGGGCCTTAGACTCTTTCCCTTTTAGCCTGGTGGCTTTTCTGTGATATTGTAATTCATTCAATGGATATTCAGAGATTTCGCTTTTGTCTCTTTCCTTTATTATTACTGTTGTTTCGTTTGCGTTGCAAGGACCTGCCATATGATGATTTATACGCTTATCAGACTTGGAGTTTCACAGCTTCAAGTCTGAGCGGACCTTCTCACGTCTCGCCTCCACATTTTTGGGAAGCGGGGCGTGACAGGTTTTGTTGGTGGCCCATGCAGGTCCATTTGCAAATGCGAACTATCGGAACAACGATAATAATTAAAGAATGTCCATTAAATGAATTAGAACATCCAAATTATAAGCCTTGAGTCTATTTTTTTAGCGTTCCTATGTCTTAGGTGGCTGGTAGGCGTGTTAGAGCATCTGTCCCAGCTTGGTAGGAAAATCCATTAGATCAGGACCATAGAGAGACTTAGTTAGACGTCTGTGCTTGCTAGTTAGGAATCCTTGATTGTTAGCTAGACTCCATGTTAGTGATTTGTTTGATTGTCTTAAGAGTTACCTTAGTGGTTCCCGCCTAGCTCTGGCCATGATAGACTCCTAGGATTTCTTTAGCCGTTCGCTTGGGTTCATCGATTTCGGGCCCAACAGAACATGATCTTGATTCTCTTAGAACCTTCCTGAGATCTATATATTCTAACCCATTAGAAGCTTTAGTGTTAAGGTTCCCTTGACCTTTAGTTAACCCGATGATTAGAACCCCCCCTGACTCAATCTTTCCTGGTCACTACACTTTGGTGTTACTGACCGTAGATCTTCATCATGGTTTTCTTGCATCGTGATTTAGGCGCATTCAATCCACATAAACCACTTCCCTTGTCCTCGATTCACATGACCACCTCGTTACAATTATCCTTGATCTTTCAAATGTTTTCCGTTGCAAATCTTGTTTCTTCCAAAGTTATTTTCGAATGCTTTCCTTATTTGAAGTTTCACTCAATTTAAATTTTGTTCTAAACTTCTTCTTGTATGTCTCCCTAAATTTCGATGGAGTTAAAAGTCGTTCTTGAATTTTGAAGACTTTTGGTCGTAATTTTAAAATTTCTATCTTGTAACTATTTTTCTAACATATATCGTCCGCACTTGATTTTAAACTTTAGTACTATTTCGATAATTCGATATACCACCTTTTCTAAATCGCGAAATTCATTTTAACTATTTACCATACGTACTTTAAAATACTTCTTTCAAGATGCCGAAATAGAACTCCAATTAATTTATGAATATATACTAATTACAAGTTTGTCGTACCCATACTTCAAGTCTTTATACCAACCCGTTCTTGTGGCAAATCCTTGTTTCCCCCAAAAGTATTTTCGATGTTCCTCTTTCGCTAAGTTTAAATTTGTTCGAAAACTTTTAATATATATATTAGCTTTCATACTCTTTCGCGACTTAAATTTATTTGTTCTTTCCTAAACATTGAAACTTTTGTCGAGATTTTTGATTATTAGTTTATAATATTCTTCAGCCTATATTTTCATATCAATATAAATGACTTGCCTCTTTTCATATACCAATTTTACCCTGAACCGTACTTCTGTTTTTCCTAACCTGAATTATGATTTTCTTTTCTTACTTATGCCATTAAAACTTATTCGAATACCGCATCGTGTTTGCTTCTTATGTACCTTTCAAGTCACATGGGACTTCAGCTTTCAGCGAGTCGATTTTATGCTCAACGTTTTCCCTAGTTCAGATTTTCGTAAAATTACTTTTCGAAACCATTTCCTGATTTAGACCTCCAAAATTCGGTTTTAAAGCTTATTACCAATTTAGTGATTCTATATATATGTATATATCCTCCCACTTACTTCCATACCACTAAGATGTTATTATCTTTCCATTCGTCACACATATTTCTAAAAATGATTTCTAAAGTAGAACTTCAATTAATTTTTATATATCAGTACTACGACCGTTATGCTCCTCGTTTCCCCTATTTCAGATTTTTGTAAAAATCGTTATTTCATAACCTTTTCTGATCTAGACCCTCCATAAATTTGATTTTAAAGTTTCACTACAAATTTTGATAATACTACTAATAAGCTATTGTTATCTTTCCGTTCACCATACATGCCTTTAGAAAAATTTCTAACCTAAATGGAATTTCAATTATTTTTATATATCAGCACCAGGCTCGTGGTGCTCGTATGTTAAGAGCTTTGTGTAAAACAGTCTCTTTTTGGCAAATCCTGATTCCTCTAAAAGTAGTTTCAATATTGATTACTTTAAATTTTCCCTGGCTTAAGGATTTTGAAAGCATTCAACCTGAGTTTAAATTTTTCAATTAATTTAATTTCATTTCAAACTTTGCAAACGTTATTAAGTTACTACCGCGTAATATTTTCTAAAAACTACGACCACAAAATTCGTGTAAATGATTTACTTCCTTTTAATGACTTTATGTAAGCCAATAAACTGTTTTCTCCTATTATGTATATTCGACTCAAACTTATTTCAAACAATTTGTTTTATCGACCTCTAAATATTTTTATACAAAAAGGGACTCCAACTTTTGAAGTATAACGGTTTTCAAACTTTTCGTATTTTAGAATATGTTATTTACACTATTTTCCATGTGTCCCAATGGAGCATCATTACATCATTACATGACCGTTTTCATGCTTTTCGATCTTTCTATTCGTTACGCTTTTGATTTCAGTTTCTTTCCTTTTGTCTAGCCAATTGAGCTTGTCGTTGCCTGTGTCAACCTTGTTATAGTTTGGTGGGCCCATTAGTTAAGTGGTTATGTCGTCGTAGTGTTGATTTCGTGGTGTGTATATAGTGGTATGGGTGTTGGCATTTGTATGTTGTGTGTAGGTAATTTTCTGCTTGAGTATGATGTGATATACGTATGATAACAGAATGATAATTTTGATTGGTACTACTTATTTTATGAGATGCCGTATGCGTGTATACCATGAGGTGTGCCCGACTACTGCATATCTTAACTTATGTATGAAGTGAATGTGTATCGATGTACCAATTATATGTGGATGGATATGGTATGAAGATATACGATGCTTGGGTGTGACTATAGGTAAATACTTTTATTAGGGAGAGTATTGTAATTATAGGTGTGCTGATGTTTGTAATAATATTATGGTATATGAAGTGATTGAAATATGTGATATTACCTGGTTAGATATTAAGGGTGTTTGACATTTTGATATGTATATGGATATGTTGGTAGACGTATATGCATTAGATAGTATTGGTATATGTAGGGATGCTGTGTTATGTATGTAGAATACTCTGCTATGATTTGAGTCTCACTCAAGCTTGAGTGGGTACACTCTATGTACATTGGTGTATTGTATGTGGTTGGTGTATAGTGATGGATGATGTATGTATAATGTTTGGATTGTTTGTGCCTGGTTGTGTTACGCACACGATTGTGGGTGGCTATACCAATATATAGTTATATGAGTTGGTCTTGTGGTATAGTTATTCACTAAGGACTTGGTTGCGTGAATATATGTGCGCTAGCTAAACTAGGTGCGTAGATGTGCTAAGCATGTAGTGGTGTGATTGGTATATATATGAATGAAATATTAGCGTGTGTGGGTGTGCACCATGCACGGGTAAGTATGTGATAGTTATAGGAATTGGTGACTATGGTATGTGTGGTGTGTCGTGATTATAGCTATAGGACTATATATGAAGTGATAATATGGTGAAATGTGTGCATGCATTTGAATGACTATAAATTGTGAAATTATAATGATGGTGAATGTATATTAGATATAGTGAACTTGTTTTAACAATGGTATGGTGTGATTTCGCATGTTGATTGTTTGGCGTATACTAGGAGATATAGGGACTAGTGTATTCTTATTGTCTTGTCCATAGGTAGTTACCTATACGTGTAGATTCCGATGGTATTTTCTAGTGTGAAATTATTTTCGTATAAGTAAGAAAGACTTGGTTATTTTCATATAGTGTGTAATAGGTGTTTTATAGTTATATAGAATATACTTGCCTATATGAATGATTTGAATACGTGAATGGAGTTGTTTGATTATAATAAATATAAGTGTACTATGTGCGTGAATATATATTTACTTCCGTGGTGTTAATAATTGACTACCTAGAGTATATATATATATAAGCACTTGAAATGAATGTGCTTGGTTGAAATTTTGATGTGATATTGATTGAGGGTAGTTACTAGGGCGACTAGATATGTTAGAAAGTCCGAGGACGGACTTTATTCTAAGGTGGGTAGGATGTAACGACTGGTTTTCGTGTAATTGGATTATCTATATTAAAATATATGCTTGGTGGATTTTCTCCTTGGATGTGTGGTTTTCGTCGCCATAGCTTTCACTTTCGATCGTTTCGTCGTGATTTTCTAGCTTCTTCCTTCGATCGTCGATTTCGGAGTAAGTCATTCGTGACGAGCTTCAAATCTCTCATATCTTAGAGTTAGAGTGATCTTAGAAGCCATAGGAATCTTCCCGAAGCTCTGCGATTCGAATCGGCACTTTTAGTGCATCTTAGTTGGTTCGAGAAGGGGAACCAACCGACTAGATTGAGATCTAGTCGGTCGGCAACTCTACTCAAACCGACTAGTTCCTTGGATTAATTTTACTTAAGTTACTGTTTCTGTTTAGTCGGTCTAAGTTCATCTTTCGACCGACTAGTTGTTAAACTAGTCGGTTAAGTTTTGTACTCAGACCGACTAATTCTTAGTTCTTCTGTGCAGTCGAGTACTGTTCATTCTTAGTCGGTCTAAGAACGTTCGTCGACCGACTAGATGAGAAACTAGTCGGTCAGTAGTTGTTCTTTGACCGACTAAATCTAAATCCTATTTCTGTACATGAGTTACTGTTTGGACTTAGTCGGTCTGCGTTGGTCAACCGACCGACTAGTTCCCAAACTAGTCGGTCAGTGGTTGTTCTCTGACCGACTAATCAGTGCCAAAACCCTAATTTCTGGGCAGCTGCCAGCCCGTCCTATTTAAACCCCTCCCAAACGTTTTCTTCTCCTTCCTCACGACCCAAAACCCTAGTTTCTCCCCCATTGAGCCCCCTTCTTCCCCAAACCATTGATCCTTCATCCCAAGCTCATCCATCACCATCCAAACCCTCATTTCACATATCCTACCTCTCCTCAACCTCAAACCCTCATCAAATCCCCAAAAGCCTCATCCAAACCTATTTCTCCAAACTTCTCCATCCATTTCCAGATCTGATCCCTAGGTTCCCCGGAGCGTTTCTTCCGCTTCTTCACGGTAATAAATCGATCTCTTGATGTTTTCATACCCGTTGTGTTTTTGTGAAACCCTAATGGAAAGAATGTTGTTTTGATGATTGTTTCTCCATGACAGCGACTTCCCCGTAGATTAGCGTCCGTGGGACGAACCCTCGTTGATCGTCATCCTCAGTGCTAGGCAAGTGAAACTTGCCACTTAGGGTTTGGGCCATGTTTTAGGCCATTTGCTTGTTGTAGGCGTAAAAGAGACTAGGCGACGAAATGATACTCGCCTAGGTGCAAATTCCGGAACTAGCTTGACAACGAAGCTAGGACCGTCGTTTACCATGTTGCACAACTACCATGTCATGTTTAATTTTGATTATCGGTACGCGAATACATTTTCATTCATGCTATCCATGTTGTATGTCGCATTCGTAGCACACGCTACAATACTTGTGTTTCCTGGCTCGTGTTCCAGAAGCGGGCCATGTGTTGGTTGATAGCCAATGCCCGACCTACTAGTTTCTGGCTAGGCACCCACTATACGTGGGCATAACCCTATGCCATACGTGTTAATCACATTTCCTGGCTCGTGTTCCAGAAGCGAGCATTCCGTGTTCGGGGGTAATGCCCTGGCTCGACACACGTGGGAGGGGTAGAGATAAACGGTCACTTGAGCTTAGGAGTTGGCCCGATCAGCCACTCTAGCCAACATGCGGAATCTCTGTGCACGACGTGTTTACTTGACGTGATTTACTTGACTTGTACTTGAGCACAGCCTGCGGGCAATAGGGCACTCGTTGAGTGATCCCTTGTACTTGTTACTTGACATTACATGTCACAACTACCACTTGTTACTTGCTACTTGTACTTCACTTGTTACTTTCATACGATACTTGCCATGCTATGCATCATACTATAACTGCTAGGATGTTAGTTACTTTTCTTTCAGTTTCCTTGCACAAGTCTTTCCAGACTTGCTGACATGTGCCCCTCTCTCTTTTGGGTGTCACATGTTAGACCCAGAGCCAGAGCTTTGTTGCACGAGATGTAGTGTTGCTGATGCTGATGTTTGCTGTGGTGGTGAGTGGACACCAGGGGCCTGTCTTGAAGACCGCTCGTGTTCATTTCTTTGTTTAGGTTTGCTGTTAGTTGTTGGTGCGTGGCACCTTTGTATGTATGTTATACCTTGTTGGCCATGTTTGGGCCTTAGACTCTTTCCCTTTTAGCCTGGTGGCTTTTCTGTGATATTGTAATTCATTCAATGGATATTCAGAGATTTTGCTTTTGTCTCTTTCCTTTATTATTACTGTTGTTTCGTTTGCGTTGCAAGGACCTGCCATATGATGATTTATACGCTTATCAGACTTGGAGTTTCACGGCTTCGAGTCTGAGCGGACCTTCTCACGTCTCGCCTCCACATTTTTGGAAAGCGGGGCGTGACAAACATCCTTATACAATCTCATATACAACAAGAACTCTCATCCCACCAAGTACAAGAACATACACACAAATCTCTCACACACTCACACACCATCAACTCCAACCAGCTGAGCTAATGGGCCTCCAACTCCACGAATCAACCTGAAGGGTCAACAGGGACACGTCACAGCGTGACCCAATAGGAAATGCCAACTCCCACTAGTATGCCATTATGAAAATGCAACTATTTTACATGCATTCATGGAAAGGTGCAAATGAAGTGTGGCATGAGCTAAAGGGAACACGTGTATGACATAAAGCATTGAATGCATAACATAAACGAAGATACAACAACAAGAGAGTGAAACAACATAAGTAAAATAAACGCAAGTGACAAAAACCACAATAGGCGATGTATATAGCAAGGGTATACAACATGGAAGGGCTACAAGTAAAGAACGTACAAGTAAGCAACATTTAATAATGCTACAAAAGTAATGAAAGTTATCTAGTAGTGATTTGGACCCTAAGTAGTGGGTAGACCATCTTGGGACTGGACCTCACCCCTAGTTGGGGGTGACACAGGCAAACTCCCCCAGCTAGCTTGGCACTCGGCCCAGTGTGCAATGCTGTTAACAAAGTAGCCCTGTTTTCTCCTTATTTCCCCTTCACATTTTCTCCAATTCTCCTCATTTCCACCACTCCTCGCCACTCGGGCATGACAGGAGGGCCACCAACCACCATAATTGTCCAGCCCCTCATGTTTTTCCCACTACATAGTGTACCCCAATCCCCGTGTCACCCTCATTTAAGAGGACTTATTCATTTCTTAGCATTTAAGTGAGGCAACATAGCATACCACATTTAAATTTGCATCTTTACCAATTTTAAAATGACATAAGAGCGACATATTAGAAACAACAAAACTAACACATTGCATGCAATGTTAAGAGGACATAAATGAACGAATAAGCTAGTATGCTCAAAAATTAGAGGAAAGAACATGCAACATAATGAATGACATGAGAGTTCCATGAATAAGAGGACTACAACCACATCTCCCTTCTTCATCACAACATGCCATTGGTCAAAGTACAACCTAACATTGCCTCCCATTCATGTGAACCAACTTGCCTTAGCAATTCATTTTCACCCAAATGCAAACCTTTAAAGGGAAATAATAGTATCCCTTTACACATAGCCACAAACATACTCCATGTCAATTAAACCACATGCATTTTTGTAAATGCCACTAAGCTAAACTAGTTCCACCACTTGAATTAAAAAGCAACCAAAATATGAACCCAAATGTAAGTTGAGTTAAAATACGCTAAGAAATGAAAATGCAACTAGAACACAACTTGAATCAAGCGCAAGTTAAAATGTAACTTAAATTAAAATGCAAGCATTAGGGATACAACATTTGATGTAAGCTTATGCCCACATTAATAAGTAGCTAGTCTTAATTAAAATTACACAAAATGCAACCAGTGTGATTCAAAGAACGTAATCTTATAGAATGCAACCAATGAAATGCAAACTTAGGATGGTGTACATTAAAATGTAACACATATAAACTACTTAACTTATGTCTTCATTAAAAATGCAACCATGTAACAACTAGACTTTTCCTAAGTTGGCATATAACATAAGAAAGATGCTAACCACTTAATCATTCCCCAACTCCTCAACATGTTACAAAGAGCAAGGCCAAAACATTGGGAACAATATTGGTATTACTCTCTCCTTTCATCTCTTTTCTCATGCTTCATTAAAGCCTCACAATTACCCAACAAGTCCTATGTCCGAATTTAAGTAGCAACCTCTTTTCCTCATAAAATGAGCAGTGCGCAACCTTAATCTCATTATCTCAACATTGCTATAAAGTTAGTAACTTTAGACACAATTCTTTAAGAATTGGCCAACTTAAACATATCCACTTCATCCAAATATCAACATGTACATTAAGCTTTGATAAAGGGAACATCTTGCAAGGAAAAGATAACAACTTGCATATAACATAATGAATTTACCAATGAATTAACAAGAAAATGGACTACCATCTCAAAAGTGTCATCTTTCTCACAAATTTCCATTAAAGATAGTATCTTGGACAACAATCAATGACAATACATCAAGAAACTAATTTTTAACATCACAAATGATAAAGATGTTAACTTTAAACATGAAGATGCAATCCTACACAAAAGATGAGAACTTGATTCCAAAAATTACCATGCACTTAACATACTAAGGGGAGTTAGTTTTCCTACCAAATAAAGAGGCCACCTTCATTGTCTTTAACTCCTCCCATTAAATCCTTCTTTCCTTCTCTTCATCCTCCCTTAATTAACATGCAAACTGGGAATTCATCCTCTCTTAATTAGCATACAAACTTGGAAAGAAATTAAGAGGAAATAAGAGGTGGGAATGGGTGCTTACGTCAAGAACAAAGAAAAAGAAAGAGAGAAAAGAAAGCTAAGGGAATAAAGGAGAGAGAATTCTCTAACTCTCTAGAGTTTTCTTAGGATAACCATGCATAACATAAAAGTACTCAAATACCCTCACTCATCTACCCTTTAACTTCTAATTATTTACAACCTATGCCATAGAACCCTTACTTACAAGTTTGCCATCCATCTAAAATATCTCTCTTCTCATTTCTAATAATCCAAGCCCAATTAGCAAAGCCCAAGCAACTCTTAAGCAACTCAAATTAACTGTAGCCCCAAAGTAATAGTAATAATAATAATAATAATAATCAACATCTACAATAACAACAATAATAACATGCTAATACTAATAATAAGAACAACATCAACCGCAATGCCATTCTTAATACTAATAACAACAAGAATAATAATAATCTCTTTAGCACATAAGAAAAAAATTATCATGAAAATACCATTTTACTATACACACACCCACCAACCAAACATCACTAAGCACACTAATAACACTAATAACACGCACTACATCACATCCAATTCATCCATACGTATTCACTTATACATCCGCGTCATGACATATTCAACCATATAGCCATCTACATAGGAAATTACTATGCACACAACAAAATTACTATACACACTACAAAGGCACACAAGCAAGCATTCACTACATATCAAACAAGAATACATACATTACTGTATATGGCACTAGGGCCATTACAGATTTGATTCAACCGATCTGTTGAATCCATCCGAGTTCAATTAGAACGCGGCTCCTAACCGTTGGATCTGAGATCAATGGTCCCAAAGCAGCCACATCGCTCTGTATTAGACTCGAATGCGGGATGAATGTCAGCTGTTGGATGCGGATCGGGTGGTCCTCGTGTCGCCACATCGTCCCCTTCGTTTGATAACATGCGGGGTCGCTGGTGACCGTTGGATCATTATCCAACGGTCTGGAGATTGCCGCATCACCCTCTAAGATCGGAGCGTCGGATTGAGCGGGAGTGGCTCGGATGGCGCCACGTGTCAGGTGCTGGAGCGAGATACGTACGACGGCGACATATTTTGTATTTTCAGCCGTATTTTGACTGTATTTCTCCATTTAATAGGTATTCTGCATTCAATAATTCATAGAAATTAGCACAGATCTCAGAAAAATACAAATAAATAGTCGTTGGAATCGTGAGATCAAGATCTTCGCATGAAAAATATGAGAATGCCAAAATACTCAATAAAATTCTGTTTTGTGCTTAAATCAAGTGATTGCTCTAATAAATGATGATATTCAAAATACGATTGTATGGACCCCACAAAAATCAGATCATACGGGCTCATGGGCCTGCAAACTTGTCCGGCCGTGTCGCCCAACTCAGTCAAGTAGCGGCGCCGCTCGGTCGAGCTATATGCGGCTGCTGCTTTGCTGCTTCTTTGGCTCTGGCTAATACGGGCTACTCGGTCGAGTAGCCCCTCCACTCCGTCGAGCT
The DNA here is from genome assembly GCA_030789695.1 of Scilla litardierei. Classification (NCBI taxonomy): domain Eukaryota; kingdom Viridiplantae; phylum Streptophyta; class Magnoliopsida; order Asparagales; family Asparagaceae; genus Scilla; species Scilla litardierei. The sequence goes on from CM061141.1 coordinate 45,058,107, forward strand.
ACTGTAGGTCTGAACTCCCTCCAAAATGCTGCTCTGTTTGGTTGCGACTCGGGTCGAGTAGATGATCAGCTCGGTCGAGTGGCTTTGCTGCTCGTTCGAGCTACAATGCTTGGAGAATAGCCCAGAATAGTCGTTCTGTTTGAATACAGCTCAGTCGAGCTGGCTGTCTGCTTGGTCGAGTGGGGCATGTCTGTTTCCGCTGCAACGTCTATGTGTCAGCTCGATCGAGTGCTGATGTACTAGACCGAGTAGCCTGGAAAACTGAACATATGGCCTAGAGTTCTCATCTCTCGCTCTCTTCTCCTCATCTCCTCTAATCTTCTTCCTTGCCTTAGCAAACTCTCATGGAACCTCGCCAATGACGTCCCGAACATGTAGGATGTATCCATATCCCCAAATAGTTCCAATTCGTTCCAAAACTCCTGAAAATCCACAAAGCTATACGAAACTCGAATATGCCATTAGAAGCGCGATAATATATGAAAATGTGGACTTTGGAGGTGAATATGAAATGAAATGATGCAGAAAATATATGTAAAATATGGACACATCAGGTGGTGGTGTGGTGATGCGTGGTGTGATTCAGATGTGTCCTCGGGCACCAGGGATGGGTGGAGTGGGATGGAAACGTGTAGTGATGTTGAGGGAATATATACAAGGGTGGAAGTGGATGCTGGGGTTTGAGTAGTTTAAGGGGGGTGAGATGGGTGGGGTGGGATGCGGGCAGGAAGGAGTTGTAGTGCAGCAGCTGGATAGTGATCATGACTGTAATGATACTGATAGACCTGGTCGAACTGGGACTGAAGCGTCACGACAGCTAAAGCCATGCCATCGAAAGAAGTCCTGAAGTCAGAGAGGGTATAGCTGACCTCAGTTAGGGTGCTAGTCATGGAGTCTCTAAAAGATCGAAACTCCTCCTCCAAGCAAGCTTGCTGCTCAGAATGGGGTCGTGATGGGGGAGGAGGAGTGCTGCTAGAACCCTTGACGTGGGTCAAGATCTACTATATTGGCAGAGAGCTGGGATGACAATGGGGTCAGGAATATATGAGGAAGCACCGGGAGTGTCAACATAGTCCCGGGGCTGGGGCTGTCGATGGTCAATCTGTTAGACCGTGGCCTGGACATCAGAAGCTAGATCGGCGTCAGGTGAGAAGAACCACCTCAGGGTGGTGCCAGGGCCAGAAAGTCCAGGGTTGGGGGGTCGGGTGTAGGGGGGTGGATATAGGACCATACAGCCAGAAATAACGCTCTCGGTCAAGCGCTCTGATCATACGCATATTTGTGAGCACCAAGAGGTCAAGAGAGGTAGGGCCGGGGATAGGAGTCATGGAATCAGGAATCTTAAAGGAAATGGGAGCGAGTGAGGCTATGATGGTGATGAGTCCCCCACAGCAGATAGGTGATCTGGGGTCGGCTATGCTGTGTAGAAATCTCTGCATGAGCCAAGACCCAGCATGAATGATATAGTGGGGGGACAGTGATGTTGCATTCGCAAAGCACACGGCTCTGCGAAGTGTACCACGGGAAGACTAGCTAATCCTGAGAGACATGGCCCGTCTCGTATCGACAGAATAATGTGTTCGCGATAATGCGATGCACGATGCAAAGGCCAGGTGAATGATGCTAGATGCCTTCGCTCGAGTCTTCGGGAAGACATCGAGCTTGGTAATCTGAAACCAAAAATGGTTCACATAAAACTCTCGGGGGGTACGGGTGGTTGTTATGGATGGCTATGGGCTCAAGAGCTCTGGGCCACCTAAAGAGCAGGTTCAAGGAGTCTTTGGATAGACTGTACTCATTGTTCATGATTCTAAATGAAAAACCTGTCGGGTAAACCCTAAAGATGGAAAGGAACTCCAGAGTGAGCCTCCTATAGGTCCTAGCCTCACATTGTAAAAATTTCTCCCATCTGAGATTTCGGAGGAGGGTGCTGACGATGTCTAGGAGGCCTAGGGCTGACAGGGCGGGGGCACGAGGGAATTTGGTGGGGACGATCGCACGAGAGTTCATTGAAATAAACTTCGTGCACTCTTCCTCACTCAGGAAGTTAATGCCTAGTGTGTCCAATTGAGGGGCGAGAAGTGGTTCACCCCCCTTATCCTACTGTCGTGAGCATGTGCAATGTCGGCTTCAAGAGCCGTCGGCTTTTGACGCTTGCTCTTGCACTGGGAGGGGCCAGTGGTGGTGACATTCTTTCTGCACTCTCTCAGAGGCATAGTGTGAAGGCGTGAGTGATGCAATGGGGTGTGTAGTGGTTGTGTGTGTGGACTCACGCTAAAATTGGCGAATTCAGCGATACAATTCGAAAATTAAAGAGTAAAGAAGCGAAGTTACCCAAGACGGTGCTCCTCACTGAAGTCGATGCTCCCAACGCTCGTAGACGAGTCCTCATAAATGATTCCAAGCCAAGAACGTGTTCAATCACCGACTGCATCTGTTGGGTTCCCAAAACCCTTAAAAACAGATGCCCCAGGGTTTCTTGAAACGGGTTGAGGGGTGAAGAGGGTAGTGGAGAGGTCAAATGGAGGGGAGTGAGGGGTTGGAGGTTGATTGGAGGAGTTTTAGATGGTTTGGGAAGGTTTTTGGAGGAGATCGCGTCGAAGGAGAGTGAGTGATGCAAACCGTTCGAGAGAAAAGTGAAATGAATCGAGCCGTTTGGGGTTTTTTGGGGGGTTATATAAGTATTTTACGCGGGCCGCGTAAATATGTTGTAAGATTGGGGGTTGACACGGCCACGTCATCTGAACAATGCGGCCACATGAGTTTTGCTTCGTTTTGAATATTTTGGGCACGAAAATCAGAGCGATTTGCGGCCCACGTCAGTTAGATTAACGCGGTCGCGTAGTTTCGTCAAAAAAGCGAAATTGACGCGGTCGCGTCAACTAAAGTGATGCGGTCGTGAAAATGATCTGAGAATTGGGATTTTGGCCCAAGTTTCAGTAACTTTCATGGCCCGTTTTGATTTAGATAACGCGGTCGCATCAATCGTTCCTCCAAATGACATTCACGCGGTCGTGTGAGTCAAGATGACGCGGCTGCATGGGTTCCTTTCCTTCATAATCATTCTTCTTCACCCTGCAATCAAAACACTTGGTTAATTTCTTGGGTGTGGGAATTTATTGAAGAACAAAAATCTAGATTAACCTAGTCTAAAAATAAAGATGAAAATAAAATGGAAAATCTAAATCGAAAAACACTTGGGTTGCCTACCAAGAAGCGCTCATTTTAAGTCATGAGCTCGACTCCCTATCTGGATGTCATCATAGGGGTTTTAGGGGCCGTTCAGGGGTTATTCTTGAGGGTGTACCATCAAGGTCTCCTTTTCATCAACGGGGTCACCCGTGAAGTAATGCTTCAGTCTTTGCCCATTTACCTTGAACGAATCCCCCTTTCTGACAATTTTGACCGAGTCGTAGGGAGAGACTCGAACGACCTTGAATGGTCCAGACCATCTTGATCGTAGCTTTCCCGGAAATAGCTTTAACCTTGAATTGAAGAGGAGGACCATATCGCTTTCCTTGAACTCCCTTTTTATGATGCGCTTATCGTGCCACCTCTTCGTCTTTTCCTTGTAGATTCGGGAGTTCTCGTAAGCGTCGAGCCTAAACTCATCCAATTCGTTCAGCTGTATAAGGCGTCGCTCCTGCGCATTTTTGCTACCATAGTTCAAATGCTTGATCGCCCAATAATCCTTGTGCTCTTGTTCCACCAGGAGATGGCATGCCTTTCCATAAATCATGCGATATGGGGGTTTTGTAGGTCGTTCGATGAGCCCAAAGGGCATCATCTAATTTCATCGCCCAATCCTTTCTCGAACTTGCAACGGTCTTTCCAGGATGTTCTTTATCTCCATGTTGGAGACCTCCACTTGGTCGCTTTTTGGGTATGGTAGGCAAGTCCGATATGATGGCGTATTCCATATTTCCTCAATAAGGTTTCGAACCTGTTCTCGATAAAATATTTTCCTCCATCGCTAATCATAACTTTAGGAACTCCGAATCTGCGGAAAATGTTCTTCTTGAAGAACTCGGAGACTACACGTGCGTCATTGGTCGATGAGACTATTGCTTCAACCCATTTAGAGACGTAGTCTACCGCAACTAATATATATTGGTTACCAATGCTGGATGGGAACGGCCCCATGAAGTCTATCCCCTAAACGTCAAATAATTCGATCTCCAGGATACTATTCTGTGGCATTTCATTCCTTCTGGAGATGTTTCCCGCTCTTTGGCATCTATCACACCCCTTGATAAAGCTGTTCACATCATTGAATAGTGTGGGCCAGTAGAAACCGCATTGGAGGATTTTCGTCGTTATTTTCATCATACTAGCATGCCCTCTGCATTGCAAGCTATGATAGTGTGAAATAACGGATGTCGTCTCACTCTCCGGGACACATCTTCTAATGATTCCATCGTTGCAAGTCATGTAGAGGAGTGGATCATCACAAAAATAGCCCTGGATGTCGTGCAGGAACCTTTTGCTTTGTTGTGAGGTCATGTCGTATGGCATGATCCTGCAAGTAAGGTAATTGATGATATCGACAAACCAATGAGTTTCTGTTAGGGCGACGGCGAAGAGATGGTCATCCGAGAAGGAGTCGTCTATCGGAAGGGGAGGATTTTGGTCGTCAAATGTAAGGGCAAGAGGTAGTCTGCGACTACATTCTCGGCACCCTTCTTGTCTCTGATCTCCAAATCAAATTCCTGAAGTAGAAGGATTCATCTGATTAGCCGGGGTTTGGCGTCCTTCTTGTTTAACAGATATCTAAGGGCAGTGTGATCAGTGTGGACAATGACCTTGGATCCAATGATATATGACCTGAACTTCTCGATGGTGAAAATGATGGCGAATAGTTCTTTTTCTGTAGTAGTGTAATTCCATTGGGCTTCATCCAAGGTTTTGTTGGTATAGTATATATCATGGAGTCTATTGTCCTTTCTCTACCTTAGAACTGCTCCAACGGTGACATCACCCACGTCACACATTAATTCAAAAGGTAATCTCCAGTCCGGTGGTTGGATGATCAGCGCAGTGGTGAGATCCTTCTTTAACCAGTTAAAAGCTAAATGACAATCGTCAGAGAATATAAAAGTGGTGTCCTTAGCCAGCAATTCGGTTAGTGGTCGTGCGATCTTGGAGAAGTCTTTAACGAAGGGACGATAAAATCCTGTGTGTCCAAGAAAGCTCCTAATCCCTCTTACATTTACGGGAGGTGGCAACCTCTCGATAACTTCAATCTTGGACTTGTCAACCTCTATTCCACGAGGTGAGATGATGTGTCCTAGAACTACCCCCTCTTGGACCATGAAATGATATTTTCCCCAGTTGAGCACTAGATTAACTTCTTGACACCTCTCGAGAACTCTAGTCAGATTTTTTAGACAAGCGTCAAAGCTTGCGCCATAGACGGAGAAGTCGTCCATGAACACCTCCATGATATTCTCAACAAATTCAGAAAAGGTGGTAGTCATGCACCTTTGGAATGTCGCAGGTGCATTACATAGTTCGAACGGCATTTTTCAGTAGGCAAAGGTGCCGTAAGGACAGGTGAATGTAGTCTTTTCCTGGTCGTCGAGGTGGATGGGATTTGGAGGAATCTAGAATACCCATTTAGGAAGCAACAGTGTGAGTGCTTGGCTAGGCGCTCCAGCATTTGATCAATGAAGGGGAGAGGGTAATGGTCTTTCGGGTCGCTTTATTGAGCTTCATATAGTCGATGCACATCCTCCATTCGGTGACAGTCCGATTGGGGATGAGCTCATCCTTATCATTCTTAACCACCGTCATTCCTCCCTTCTTTGGAACTACCTGGACCGAGCTAACCCACATACTATCTGGATAGGATAGGTTATTCTCGCTTCAAGTAGTTTCAGAACTTCCTTTTTGACCACTTCCTTCATATTGGGGTTAAGGCGCCTTTGAGGCTCAATAGAGGTGGCATTCTCATCCTCAAGAAGGATCCTATGAGTGCACCTACCCAGGCTAAGACCTTATATATCATCGATCGAGTATCCTATGACGTTTCTAAATTTTTTAGGATAGCTATGAGGTCGTCAAGTTCATCGTTGGACAATGAGGCGTTGATGGTAACTGGGTACGTGGAGTTCTCCCCAAAGAAGCAGTACCTTAAATTAGGGGAGAGAGGTTTGAGATCTACCTCTGGGGAGTCGACATCCCCTACCTCAATTACCTCGACATGCAGCGTGTCCCTTGAAAGTTCAATGTCTCGGTAAGGAGCTTGGTGGCACTTGTGTCGTGCAGAGGCTTCCTCCAATGATGGCATTATCGTACTAATCCGGTAGCATGTTTTGATGATCTGTGGTGCCTCCTCCCGGGGCATAATCAGTTCTTGCTCAAGATCGGGTCTCCCAGGTGGAGGTTGGTACTCAATGCTGTAGGTGGTCTCCGTAGCTGGACTATCCATCACGATCCTCTCAAGTGGAGTCAATTGCAGGAAAGAATACGATGGGTCCACTTGCAAATCTTGATGTGGGGGGATGTGGTAGTCCGTCCAATGATGGTAGGATGGATGAGGGAAGTGATTGTTGGATCTGGATCGTAGCCTAGAGGGGGGGTGAATAGGCTAATAAAAATATTCGTGCAACCCACGAACAATCCCACTCAGTTATAGGCACAGTCAGGGCAATAAAATTGCAATCACAGAATACACACAGATATACCCTGGTTCGGTCGTCCCCACGACCTACTCCAGCCCCCGAAAGCAACTACTAGATAGATATGTAATCAAGTACAGCTACAATGAGTCAAGATCCCAAATCTACTCTCACCTAGCTCGTACGCACACCACGTGCTCTACACTATCAATCTAGTTAGATGCTCTCCCTCCGTGACAACTCCCAAGTCGTCAGGTCCCCAAAAAAGTAACACAGAAGGTAAAGTTTCCCCTACAAAGATCGCTACACCAATACAAAGATAAATAAATAGAGTTTTAGGAATGCTCAGTAATGGTGTGTCGTCTCTGTCAATAAGCGCAAGTCAGATATGTATCTGACATGATGTAGTCGTCTCCGCAAGTCGTGCAACTCAAGTTGCGGCTCTCCTTACAACTTGCGGCCTTTGGTACCTGTTTGTAATCTTGCAGCCTTCTCCTTGATCTTCCGATTGATGATGCAGCGAGTGGTTCGGCAATCAGATGTTCTTTGTTTTGCAACTTCCGGTAACAGGCTTCCCTTGATGATGCCACACGAATAACTTGCACACACTGTCCTGCACAAAAAAAGTTTGCACACAAAGAAGATACTTCGGCCCACAAAAATTTTTGCACACTCAAAAAATAATTCGACACACACACAAAGAAATAATTCGGCACCTTTTTGGGATGAAAACAAAACAAAAGAAAATGCCTTTCAATCATTCAACTGGCCATTTATTTTAATCCCCCCTGAAAATCAAACAAACCATTTTGAATTTATTTTCCTTTGAAATTTTCCAAGCACAGAGTCAATTACAAATTGGATGAAAGGTCTGTGCTTTTCTTTGAGGGTGTAAACAAAATCGACTGCACCTCTAAATTTCAATGCATAGGGTCTGTCACCAAATAAAAAAAATTCTTTGGTACTTTCAATCACAAACAAAAAAGCTTGGTTGTATTAAGAACAAAGTGTGCTGCTCCTTGAAAACTTGATCTTTAAAAAACCAAAACAGTGCGCCACCTCTTTGAAAGATGAGAAGATAAAACTTGAAGGCTCTGCACACAAATTACGGTGGCTCCTTGTATCAAATGATTTGCACTGGGGATTATTTTCGCAGCCAAAGAAATAATCTATTGCGGCGCCTCTGAATTTTTTTTTGTAGGTTGCTAAGATGAATTCGGCCTGGGGGATTTAAAGCATGCGGCAAAAAGAAAAACTCAGCCTTCTCTCTCTAGGGTTTCAAAAGGTACGGCTTCTTACCTAAATCTTTTTGTTGATGAATCAAAGAAGAAGTGTTGGGCTCAAAAGGCATTGTGCAGCTCTTAAAAAAAATTCGGATGCCACCTCAAAAAGAAAATGCGGCCCACAAGAAAGAATTCACAAAAAAACATCCGGCCTGTAAACCCGTACACACAAAAGTTGGTTTGAAAAAAAAACAAAAACCCATGCATAGAAGAAATCGGCTCCTGAGAAATTCGCACAGTATCAAGCATGCTGTCACTTTTCCAATTTTAAATGAATGGCTCTTGGGTTTCTTAAATGATTTGCAAAGGAGTTGAAAATTGTGGGCTTGGTTTGGTTGAGTCTAAGAATGGGCTCTAGTAGATATGAACCAAACCAAGTAGAGTATCACTTTCTTCCCATCATATTGGACACGTCTCACAATGAGTCTCTACAAGCTTTGTCATCCCTGAAACACTTAACACACACGTTAAAACGTTCACATACGTTTGTTATCATCAAACACAAAGTTCACAGATCGTTGTCACCAACAGTGATCGCAGGGGTGGATTGCAGGTTGGTGCTGGTCGTGTATGTGTTCTTGCATGTGGTACACGCCATGGCTCACTGACACGGTTGGATTGAAGGAAGCTGCTCCCATTCTCAGCTGAGTTAAGTGCTGTGTCAGGCTATCCATCTTGTTTGCAAGGGCTAGTGCGGTACTTGTAATGGCCAACATCATCGTACAAACCCTACAAAATAAGAAAAATAGAGAAGTGAATATAGGGTAAAGAAATACGTAGTCTCTCTACAAAGACTAAAAACCAATATCGAATCGTGCCTCTCCGGCAACGGCGCCAAAAAGCTGGTCGCGATTCCCGAGAGGAGACCGAACGATGCTAATAAAAACTACAACGCATGGGTCGTGTATAGTCGCTTACGGGTCGAACACGAGGAGGTGGTCAATTGAGTATCGGTTCTATGAGTCTTCGAATGAAAGCTACACGATAGTCACGGTGATTGGTTTGTGAATGGTAGAAAGAGTGTGAACAAGGGATAAAAGCTCTAGGATGTGGGGAATCCCTGCCATTTGACTAGGGTTAAGGTTAAACTAATAATCGATAGGTTGCCGTGTTCATTGAGACTCGGGAGAGGTCGTGTGACCTAAGGGCATTCGCTAACCCCCACTATCGTGATGCATGATAGGTTATTCCTTTATGTCATGTCCTACCCCCCCCGATGTCGTGATGCAATGATAGGCCAACCCAACCTACACCGATGTCGGGGGTCTACGATGCATCAGTGTACATTGGGCGCATTACACTCGACGAATATCCACAATCTTCCTCCCACCCATAGTGGCGTTCGGGGATTAGTCCTACATTGGGAGAGCTCTAATCGGTGCCCGTTGGCGTTCAGTGACACCGATAATATGGATCGTCGTAGGGATTGGATCCCCAAATCCGTCCCGACTTTTGATCGTCGACCGACCCGATCACCCCGAAGGGAGGGGGTCGAATCTACGACGATAATAATCGTCCCAATGTACCCCTAATCTCAACTAGCACAGTAGTCAAATCAGTTATGTGGTTCAACCCATGGCCCTAACCCAATGGGGTTCGTCCCATTGCCCTAGAAAAAAAACTACTCACTACCTATCGCAATAGAAGGAGTTTCTAGCGATGGGTAAGCGTTCAAAGCCATAGATTCAAGCTATAACAGCAATAAATGATGAAATGAGGTAACAATAACAAAGAGAGAAAAATTCTATTAAAGAAAGATAGAGTATTACACTGAAAATCAGTTGGAACAATGAAAACAACTAAATAAAGGAGTTAGAATACTTACAAACCGACCCAAAACCCTAGAAATAACAGAAAAACTGCTGAAAGAGAGATTCCTCTTACAGGAGGATGAATGGGTGCTTATATACGCGTGCCCAAAAGACAAAAATACCCCACAGATTCGCCCTAGAAACCGTATGAATGGGGTTTGACGCGACCGCATCAAGAAACGACACGGTCGCATCATTCCCTAGATGAGTGGGGGAACTGGGAGCTCGGTAACACGGTTGCATTAATAGAGATACGACCACGTTGAAAATGGTCACGCGACCGCGTCGTATATTGCCACGATCGTGTCGTTTTTCTCTGGAGGCCGTAAATTCGTGGCCGCGTCGTCCTATCTCACGCGGGCTGCGAAAGTCTCTGATCTTCACTCTTTTATTCACTCTAAAAGTCTTCTAACGCGGCTGTTTGGTGGAAATTGATGCGGCCGTGTTGTTGATGCTTCTTGGGTAGATTGATGAGGCCACGTGGATATCGTGACGCGACCGCGTGGAGCACTATTCTTCACAAAATTCTTCTCCCTTGCGCAATTGACTCACCAGCTTCGCTCCTTTCAACTCTTCGCGCTAAGATCTTGCTATATGATCCTAAATCGACATATGTCTCCTGTAAATCATGTGAGGGACCACAAAATCAAAAGAAGAGACAAAACGGAGAAAACGGGGAGGAATAGAGAATGAAACGGTGTAAACGTGCATGAAAACGAGTGGAAAACTATATACAATAAACACTCATCAGTAGACAGTTTGAATCTCGCATTACAACAAAGGCTCTAAGACCTAAGACAAGAATTTTGGCACTTATCATGTCTTAGAACATATGTCAAAAATCTAGCAGCTATACTAAAATATTTGAGAGCTTGGTTAAATGTGTCTATACTCATTTAGCTGGGATTAAGATGAATTGGGAAAATTTGATCTATGACAACCTTGTCAACATTAGCACTTCTGCACTCAATCATGGTTATTTTCTTAGTCTCATTTTTAGCATCATGGTATTCACCTTCTATCTGAACCTCAAATCATCCCACGTAAAGCTATATTTGATAAGGGATCCTTGCATAGAGTGTCCCTAGAACAAGATCTTACTTAAAACCCCCTGACTCTGATGTTCCTAAATCTGAGGGAGAACTCGAGAGAGAACGTGATGATGAACCCATTCCCACTATACACCCTTAGGGTCCATCTACCACATCCATTGACCCCCTTCCTACTTCATTGAGCTTCAAGTAATTCTACTTTCAAAGCTAGATCACATGCAGCTTGAAATAAAATAAGAGTTAAATCTAGTGAGGAGTGATTTATATCAGATGATGGATCAAATGAAGGACAACACTCTAAACAGGATGGAGATTTCAGATGCAATCAATGTGGAGATGCATCAGGAGCTAGCTAAGACTCATGCACACTCATGATATAGTATGAAAATGTGGTTTATCTATACTTATTCTAACATGCAAAGATGTAATATTTTTGTTCATCTCATGCTTATGATACATTTTGATATGGAATAAATGTGATTGTATCAAACAATGTTTAATTATGTTTGTGATGCTATGTTATCATCTTATGCTCTTAAGCTTAATATCTTGTGATACATTATTGAGCATATATGACATTATGATACAGTGTGGATATATGATGGATATGCCAACTTCCTTTGTGAATGTTGTCAAAAATTAATATTCTTTGTTATATTGAGCATGTGCTTACTTTTTACCATATGATTATTATAATCTTTAAATTTATTATTTTAATATCAATTTGTTGTGCTCATCATTCTTGTCACAATATGTATCCTATGAGTTTGTTGTATTAATATATCACTTGATTTATGCTCATGATTAGAATTTGGATATTTATTTCATAAAGAGAAAAATATTTCTTGACTCTTGAACATAATGTGGATATTGAGTCATCCTAAATAAAATAGGTTTTCATGTTTCATACACTTCACTTCTTGAAATATATTTTGTCATTATTTCTCACCTCTCACTTTTTGATACAACAAAGGGGAAGAAATATGGAAATACATATAAAATATGCTTAAGGTAAATGAATGTATTGATATTAATTTTATGACATGTAAATGACACATGTTTGATATGCTTCATAACACATGGTCGTTAATATTGGACTCATGCACACTCATGATATAGTATGAAAATGTGTTTTATCTATACTTATTCTAACATGCAAAGATGTAGGCGGAGTTCAAAAGATTATAGGAAATTCCATGGATCTATGTAGGGGGAGTAAGTATAATTTCTTAAGATTTTATATTATTTCATATTTTATATCATTTGTTTGTCATCATAAAAAGGAGGAGACTGTTGGATATTGAGCACCACTAGTTTAGTCTTGAGGATAATTAAACAAATGAAGGTACTAATCATGTTCATTGGGTGTGTAGGAATTAAAAGAAAATTTCATATCAATGAGTCAAATACAAAAGGAAGAATGTTGACCAAAAAGCATGATCAAGAAATTGAAGACTATCACTATGGAGCATTGGTCAAAGATGAAGTGTGGAGGAGACTCATTCAAAGGCACAAGAGCTCAAGACTTTAAGGCATGGAAATAATGGACTTCAAGCTACATCAACGGTATAACTTTAATGTATTTTTGTATTTGAGTACATGTCCTTAGAATTTATGTAGGCCTTTGATTTTGAAGCTACACACACACACACACTTAGAAAAACATATTTAATAAATAAAAATATTTTGAAAATCATTCTGAAACTGTTTGTAGAGAGTACCATACTCCTTCATGCTACATTTCCATGTATCAAAAGGGAGTCGACTCCCATTTGTACTACAGTCTACTCCTGGAGCATAGAAACTGCAGAGTGGTTTCAGGCTGCCGATTAGTTATCAACTCCTGTGTTTAGGAGAGTTGACTCCTTGTCAGTAGTTAACTCTTTGATGTACAGGAGTTGACTCCCAGCCCTCCAACGGTCTAATTGACTTACCCTTTGGTCACCCGTTGGGAGAGACATTGTGAGGGCAGTTGGGCATTTTGTCATGGGCAGAATTATTTCCTATAAATTGGAGGAAGGTGGCTGTATTAACTAACATTCATTGCATATTTTAAGCCTTCCTCAAGTGATTTTAAGCATTCATTGCTCTTTTTAAAGATTTCTCTCTTAGCGAAAAAAGATTCTCATTTTACAAAGCTTTTAAGCATAATTGGGTTGGTCCATTGATTTGTGATTCTATCAAGCTTTATCTTGATTATATTTAGATCACAATCAAGTTCTAATTTGATCTCTTTGGTTTAAGTTTTCATTTTACTTGAGATGAAAAATATTTCTCCATAGTCATTCACTATACACTTACAGAGCTTCAATCTTCATTGGCGATAGGAAAGAGTGTAATAGCTTCTTCATCTTCAAGAGAAAGGTTTGTAAAACTCACACAATGGTGTGGTGGTAAGTATTTAATTGTAATAGTTTGAAAAGCCTCAAGTGTGTGAGGTCCTATTTGTGAAGAGGTTGATTGGTTATATTGGAAGACCACTTATTGCAGAAGTGGCAATGTTGTAGAAGCCCTTAAATTGAGGCACTTTACTCTCTTGGTGAAAGTGGTTTAGTGGATGCTGGATGTATGCCTATGGTTGGCCAAACTAGGGTATAGCGTGCTTATTTGCATTTGGCTATTGTAGCTATCCCTCACTCTTTTTACTTGCATTGTGATTTATATTTCCGCAGTGCATTTCTATACTCTCATGTAAGTAATTGAGCTTTGTTGATTAAGTGCATCGTGGAGTCACTTTCTTAGGAGACTTAGGCAACTTTGTCGAATGGTATAATTTTAATTGAGCATTATTTTCCTACAACACTATTCAATTCTTCCTTCTAGTGTTGCTTGCCATCTACATGATCCCAACAAGAACACCCTCCAAAGTTAATACTTTGTTGAAGTGCATGGATACCATTTTGAATTTCATATCGTCAATACATTTCCCAGAGTCTCCACTCAGCATGCCTTCTTAAAAACTAGTATGCTCATCATCAACTATGATGCTATCTTCAACCCCACCGTCTATGAGAAATCCATTGTATATCTCTACTGGTTGGAAATGTCTACTAGATTTTTTAATTGGTTGAGGGTTGTTAAGTGCAACAATGGTGACTGGTTTGGTCCTTTCATTCGTTATAGTTTGTGTTTTTGTAACTTTTTCTAGTTCTATCGCATTGCCCACTATCTCTTCATCAAGAGATTCCTTCTCTAAGAAGGTGGCTTATCGAGAAATAATAATCTTTTGCTCTCAAGTTGATAAAAATATCATTGGGAATCTTTTTAGATATCTCATAAACTTGCACATCGTGAATCGTGCATTCAGTTAATCTGGATTGTGCCTTATCATGGATGCAGTACAACCACATATCTTAACAAACTTAAGATTGAATCTCCTAATTTACCATATCTTATATGGCATGATACACATGGCCTGAAACGAAACCATATTAAGTATCCACACTGCCGTTTCTTGGTTAAAGTCCTAGAAGGAAAGATGTAACTTAGCATTACTCATCATGAATCGTATCATATTTAAGAGGGTGCAATTCCTTCTCTAACACACCATTATGCTATGTTGGGTAGGGAGAAGTAACCTAAGAGAGAATCCCATTTTCTTTTAAATAGGCAAGAAATACCAGTCTTAAGTATTCACATCCTCGATCTGATTGAATGATCTTAATATTTTCTTCAGTGTGGTTTTTTACTTTATTCTTATATTCTATGAACTTCTCAAAGGTCTCATAATTATGTTTCATCAAGAACACATATCTAGAAGTCATCGGGGAAAGTGATGAAGTAGGAATAACCACCTTTTGCTTATATAGACATTGGTCCACATGCATCTGTATGCACGAGTCCCAAGAGTTCCGTAACTCTTTTCTCTTGTCATATAAATGGTAATTAGTTTATTTTGCCTTTGAGACAAGACTTACAAGTCCCATATGATTCATAGTCAAAAGGATTCAATAATCCTTGTTAGTTTCAGTACTTAGGAATAGCCAAATAAACACAAAGATTAAAAACAAGAACCAATCAGAGACACTCAAGACTTGGTAACGCAGTTCGGTGCGCACACCTACATCTGCGGGGCCCCGCCCAGAAAATCAGAATACTCCACTAAAATAATCAATGAGTATGATCACTAATTATCGCGATTCTATTAGGAGGAACAACCTCCCCCTTAATACAAACCGTGATGGGTGGTCTCTACCAACCCATGGAGTATTCTTAGCAAGCTCCCCTTGCTAGCAAGCTCCCCTTGCACAACCGGCTAGATCAACTCCCTTGATCCTACGTGCATAGCCGTCGGCCTCGTCCCGGAGTTCTTCAATCATCTTTTGCAAAAGCCGTGACCCACATCAAGAGTCCACGCACTACTTTTCTTCGCTCACCCCTCGAAGAAGTTAAGCTGTTGACAACAACTCCACCAACAGAATCACCAAGGATCGGCGGAAACATATGCAGCGCAGCCAAGCAAGATAAAGCAGTTAATGAGGAAATCTCAGTCGACAATCAAAACCGAAAAACAACCAAGTGTCATTAACCATCCTTCAACAGCTTCAACAATAATCACCTAATCCCGCACTGTAGAAGAAGATCTGATTCTGATCAACAAACACGATGACATCTTATCTCCAAAAACAATAGTTCAGTCACGAAGAGGTCTTATCTTCAATAGACGCAAATCAAATAGCTGCATGGAAGATTTGCCGAATCTGATCTCAAATGTTGAACAATAAGGTCAACATTTCATATGACATTTTGTACAACATTTCATAAACACTCATTTGTTAGTGGATCTTTCATACCTCGGTTGTGGATTGATACTTTCATTCACCTTCGTCAGCAAATCTTATGCATACCTGCATTCAACCGAATATCTGGAGAAGATCTAAACAATACTGCAAGATCTGAAACCATTCATTTAAAAAATCTTCTGCCGCACATATCTTCAACCGCACTTACCATTCAGTTATGAAACCAACCAGATATTGTAACCACTATATCGAGGTAAATAACTTCCTTTTTAATGCAGAATATCCGCCAATTTAAGTAGGATCACTTCGGGTAAGGATTCACATATTCAAGGAACCACCGAATCTATTTCGGGTAAAAAGATTAAAACAAATCTCATGCGGATATTTTGCCCAAAGAATAAGGATCTATTTCTGGTAAATAGAACCAATAAATCTCAGCAACTATTTCCTCCCATCAATTTAGGAACTAACCAGATTCCCAAATATTCTCAACAAACCTCCATCAATTAAGGAACTAATTCGGGAAAGAAGGAGTATAAAAATCTCACCAATATCTGGAATCAATCAAATCAGGAACCTCCGATATTCTAGGCTATAAATCAGATCTGAGATCACCACGACAGATTTGTAGACCAAAGCAGCGTTTCTGTATACGAACAATTATTCCAGATCCCGAATTTTGAACATAATGTTGCAACATAATGTTCAGCATTTTGCTCAACCTGCTCAAAAACAATCCAGGTTCCACAAACTGAGCTCTCCAGATATAGTGCCACTAATGCCAACAAATATCAGCAGAAATTCAACCCTAACAATCTCCCCCTTTGGCATTATGTGACACAAACCAAAGCAAGCGTCAACCAAGCTCACATTCTCCCCCTTTGAGCCACAATAATCCAAAACACATTCTCCCCCTTACTAGAGCAACCCGAGCAGTGATCACCTCAAAAAATACAGCCAAATTATTCAGAAAAGACACCACATTCTCCCCCTTTCAGCTAGCCTCACAACTCCAAAAGAAAATTCAGAAAAACTCAACCGAGGCACATCCAGAGGCTCCTCTGTCTCTCTTAATAGCAAATAAAATCTCAGACACAGCGGAATAAGAGAAAGAACACTATACCTCACATCTGACAGTAGGGTGACAAATGAAATGATGTCCAGGGTAGAAGTCGAGTTCTGAGGGGCCGAAAAGTAGTTGGAGAATTGAAAACATCGGCGGTGTTGACAGAGGGTACATGCGAAGATCCAATGGCACCGGTGGAGGAAGAGCAGTGAGCAGAGCGACGAGATAGCACTCTGATAATTTTGGAGGAAGATTCATGAGACTTTGGCGCATGTTGCTCACAGTGATTATCGAGGGGAGATGTAGAGTCTGGCGTCATAACATCTGCAGCAACATTGTTTTGTGTTGTATCTAATGTTACAACATTAGTCACAACATGAAGTGCTTTCTCTGAAGCTGTAGTGTTCTTGCTGTATAATTCAGACTTTCTAACCCATTGCTTCTTCATCTTCATATCAGGGTGTCTAACATTTCTTCCTTCTGACCAATGTCGCATGCGGCTGAAGCAGTTTCTCTCGGTATGGCCTTTGAACTTGCAGTAATTGCACACAGAACGATCACCTTTTATACCTTTAATCTGCCTCTTCTTTTGATCATGGCCATTGTGTTGACCCATTCTTTCAAGTTCTTTGGTAACTTGACTTCTTCTTTCATCAGACACATTATAAAAATCTCCTCTATTGTATCCCACTCCTGTGCGATCTCCAAAAATCTTACCCATGTTTCATAGATTTCCTCATTAACTGCTTTATCTTGCTTGGCTGCGCTGCATATGTTTCCGCCGATCCTTGGTGATTCTGTTGGTGGAGTTGTTGTCAACAGCTTAACTTCTTCGAGGGGTGAGCGAAGAAAAGTAGTGCGTGGACTCTTGATGTGGGTCACGGCTTTTGCAAAAGACGATTGAAGAACTCCGGGACGAGGCCGACGGCTACGCACGTAGGATCAAGGGAGTTGATCTAGCCGGTTGTGCAAGGGGAGCTTGCTGGCAAGGGGAGCTTGCTAAGAATACTCCATGGGTTGGTAGAGACCACCCATCACGGTTTGTATTGAGGGGGAGGTTGTTCCTCCTAATAGAATCGCGATAATTAGTGATCGTACTCATTGATTATTTTAGTGGAGTATTCTGATTTTCTGGGCGGGGCCCCGCAGATGTAGGTGTGCGCACCGAACTGCGTTACCAAGTCTTGAGTGTCTTTGATTGGTTCTTGTTTTTAATCTTTGTGTTTATTTGACTATTCCTAAGTACTGAAACTAACAATTATTCCAGATCCCGAATTTTGAACATAGTGTTGCAACATAATGTTCAGCATTTTGCTCAACCTGCTCAAAAACAATCCAGATTCCACAAACTGAGCTCTCCAAATATAGTGCCACTAATGCCAACAAATATCAGCAGAAATTCAACCCTAACAATCCTTTCTTATGCAGATGCATGTGGCCCAATGTCTATATATCTCTTTTCTTACTAAGTCTTTTCTCATCAATATGGCCTAGTCTACAATGCCATAAGTATGTTTCTTTTTTCACTTGGAGCCTATCTTTTATTCACATTATGAATATTTAATCTGGTGCTTGCATTCAAAATATATACGTCATTATTTAATGTACCAAAACCAAGAAAGATATTTTTATTGAAAATGTTCATAACATTGTTCTTCAAAATAAAATTGTATCCTTTCTTATTAAATAAAAAATTGATACAATGTTAGAAATCATGTTTGGTAAATAGAAACATTATGTAAAATCAAAACTTTGTTGCTTGGCAATCCGAGGTGCAAATCTCTTACGACGACGTCAGCAACACGTGCTCTAGTTCCCACTTAGATCATTTCACCATCTCTTAGCATTATACTTTTAATTAGTCCATACATACAATTACAGATGTGAGAACCAGCTTCGGTATCTAATACCCAAGTAATAGGAGAAATAGTGAGTATGTTTTGAATAACTTACACACCTGAAGATGAGGTACCATGCCCCTTCTTCTGTAAGGAGTCTAAGTAGTCCCTGCAATTCCTCATCCAGTGCCTTGACTTATGACAATGAAGGCATTCACCTTTTGCAACCTCATTCTTCTTTGCTTTCACCTTCTTAGCGTCACCCTTAGGGTTAAAGCATTCTTCTTTCCCTTGCGAATAGCTTCGAGACGACAAGAAGATTTTGTAAGCATAACCGGAGTCTTATCTTTTGAAAAGAAACTCTCCGCTTGCCTCAACATATTGAGGAGCTCTGGAAGTGAACATTTCATTTGTTCATTTGAAGTTCAATATGAACTGAGAGAAGGTACTAGGAAGAGACGGTAGAATTATATCAATATATAACTCATTATCTAACATAAGCTCAACTATTACAATTCCTCAATACAAGCAATCATCTTGCGGACATGGTCTTGCACTGGGGTCCCAAATGTCATCTTTGATTGAAACAATTTGCTCGAAGTATCGTGTCTAGTGATTCGAGATTGCTATCCATATACCTCTTTTATACAGAGAAATATGGAATGAATATCCATATTCTAGTGCCTCTTTTTGTTATTCGTTACTCATGGATGCTAACATAAGGTACTTGGCAGTGACATAGTCCTGAGTCTAGATCTTGAAGAATTCTACCTCTTCTTCACTAGACTCCTCAGTTGGTGTGTCTGGTGGGATTGCATCTAAAATGTATGCTAATTTGTCATATGTTGATGTTATTTTAACATTCTCAGCTAATCTTCATAGTTGGGTCTAGTGAATTTGTTCTTGTTATAGATAAGTTTAAAGCCAGACATGATGCTACAAAATAATATATTGTAAAAGAGTTACGATAATGCATAGTAGATGTTCATAAATAATTAGATTGGGTTTATCTAATTATTTTTTCTTACTATTTTATGAATTTTTTCAACCCAAAAGATAGATGAAAATTATTAATAAAAATTTATAGTAGAATTGGGATCCAACTATCATGAGATAGATAAAATTGATTGTCACCAAAAAAACTATCTTTATCCATGGAAGGTAGACAAACTCTTTGTCAATTACAACTTCTTATAATTCCCAATTATGGTTTTTGCCTTTAATCCATTATGACCTTAACCGTCGCCAACAAGACATACGTATTAGCCAAGTCCATTCCGGTTCATTTCTTATTCAGTTAGGAAGAGATATATGTACCTTTGATTGTCGCCAACAAGGCCATACTCTGTCCTCCCGAATTCATCTATTGGTAGCAAAAGTGCATCACCTAGTATTAAAATGCTAATGGCTTGACCGTCACCAACAACCATAGCACCAATACTAGGTACCCTACAATTTTGAATTGACGGAGTGCTATAGATAATTCTTAAAAGAATTTTAAATGTAATGAACTTGATGTAATTGGAAAAACTAATTAGGTCATGTAAATTTAGTTGGATAGAAAATTTACGCTAATTAATTGGCTAAGTCAGCTATATAATGAAAGATGGATTTTTTGTGACTGAAACACTAGAATCATGTTTTTTAAGTTGGTTACCTCTCAAAATATACACGTCTATGACATAAATATGAAAAGCAAAATTAGAATCCAATAATATGAACAAGCCTTTTGTGATTCCAATTTAAATTGGGGTTTACATATACTAATCAATCCAATTAATTAGGTTTTGCTATTCTAAGTTTATGAATGCACTGTGCAAGATTTAATCATCTTAAATATTGCATAATAATTACTTAGACTACATGGCAACATCCTACACTGTTAGGTTGGATAAATAACAGCAAAATGGTCGCAAGATCCTTATAATTATTATGCACCAAAAAAACAAAAAATAACCTGATTAAATTTTCTTAATAATTATTTAGATCATGGGACGATGTTATACGCTGAGGTTGGATTATTAATAGCAAAGCGATCACATGATCCTCATAATTATTATGCACATAATCACATTATTACATAAAAACACATCAAGCTAAACTAATTATCATATAACGATAAAGCAAGAATTTAAAACACATCTAAAATAATTTTAAAAAATTGTAAAATTATCCTAGCACATTTATATTATCTCATGAAATTGTTCAAGAATTTATTTTCATCAACACAATTTTATCATATAACAATAAAATATGAGACAACATTCTTTTAATTAAAAATTGCATCTTTTACATTTTAAATCATCACAATTAAAATCTCTCAAATTCTAAAAATTGCAATGTGTAAAAAATAATGCTAGGACATGTTTTTAAATTAGCATAGGAAAAAACATGTTTTGCAGCAAGGCTTTGATACCACTGAAAGAAATAATGCTAGGATTCTAATCTAATTAGAAAAAGGCAAAAGCATGGAAAAACAAATTTTTCTAATACCTAGTAAAACACGCCAAGATCAACAATAAAAACATGAAATTAAATGCTGGAATTAAAATACATACATTTGCATGGATTTACTTTCATGATATCCGCAGATCCTGAACTCTTTTAGTGAAGACCCTAAGCTCTTTCACCAATCAGATGCAATAGAATATTCAACTAATGATGTAGTCCCTTCACGATCCACGAGTCCTTCAAATGTTCAAATTCGGCCCTCACATGTTGCTAATGCTTGGGAAAAAGAGAAGGAAAAAACTTCTTATTTTTAGAGATACAAGTTCTTCCTTTGAAAAGGCTTAAAAGTTTCCTCTCAAGAGATCATGAATACTAGGATCTTTGATATCTTATTACGGGATTGATTGGTGAATTGAGTGGGGCGAAGATGATCCATTTATATAGTGCTTGGGATTCTCTAAATCCAAATAGGATTTAGAATTTGAATTAGAGTCCAACCCTATCTCGTGAAAAAAAGAAAGCTTATTCATGGATTCTTTTAATCCCAATTTGATTCTAGATTTTAATCCAATTCTTATCCAAAAAAGATGAAATTAAAAGACTAAAAGTCGTACAAATCCTACAACTCTTGGAATTTCTTATTCAAGTCAAACTCTTTGTTTATTGTTGGTTTTGGATCTAACTCTTTGGATTAAACTCGCACCCGTAAATGAACCCAAACCCATTCCCTTTACTGGGCCCCACCGTGCAACTGGGCCGGGCCTAGCCACATACGTAGCCACTAGCTGGTGGCCACGGCTAGCTGTGGCTGGCGGTGGCTACTCTGCAGGCCGGCCTTTAGTTAGCGGGGGTCTGGCCACCTCACCGGCGATGATGTCTATCACCGGTGTCAGTTAGGGCATGTGTTTGTGGAGTTTTCTAGCTTTCCTTTTCTATTGAAACATTCGTTACCCCTTCCGAATATTTCTTATTTGTGTTTTGCAACTCCTTGTGACACGTTTCTCAAATTAGTTGATAACAATTCTTTATGATTGATCCCGTATATCACATATACATCAAGTTCGTTCCTTCGATTTTCATGACAAGACATCATCGTTGTGAGACTCTAAAAGCATGAATCCTACTTTAGCAATGACTCGATCGTACTCTATGATCATATCATAGGTATGACATGAATGCTAGCTGCATATGAAGACCATCTATTTCAGAATCATTATTAACTTGTTGGTGTGAGACTGGATACTCGTTCGAATCAAAACTGGGCATGTTAATGACAGCTACATGTAATCCGGTCCCTTTGTCAAAGCTTTGTCACTAAGGTGCCTAGGGTACGAGAAACTATCAAACCACATTAACACCTCAAAGTCATGAGCCACATATACGATGCCCTAGTTTAATGGTTGGATGAAACTTATTACTCTAATAAGTTTATCCACTCCACCTTAGCCAGTGATATATTATGGATACATATTGACTCCCTGCGACACTAACCTCTCATCCCAGATGAGAAGAATCCATTCTTGACCGCCACCTCCTCTTCGCGTGCTTTGGACTATACCTATCGAGTACCTAGCAACAGTCGCATTTATTGTTGGTCAGTAAAAGCCTAAGCATATTCCTTCCATGTGTAATGTTCTTCAGCACATCTTAGGTTGAGGGAGTAAGTTGCATCAACTATCACCTGAGATCTTATATTGACAGTCAGAGTATATTTACCGTGTAGAAGATTATTGGCGAGTTATTCTGCAAACTTATTCTCTAACAAGTACATGTGCATTGTCTCACGATGTCCACACATCAAGTGGTTATGAGACCAGACATTACCATCTTTATGGTAAACATCAGTACACACTGGTCTATTTAGAGTATCAATGTCCAGTCCTGATATTCCTACGAACAAGAACATTTAGGATTTGTGCTTAAACAGATCTATTGGACCTCATCATCATGATTTTAATGTCCTCATACAATTCCAAGAACTTTATCTATGCAATCACATAACAATCTCGACACATACTAAATTGTATTAAAGAATCACATATATAAAGGGTCACCAAACAGCACATACATAAAGAATCACAAAAGAAGTGCAATAATCCCATTTCCAAATTTTCAACCCAGAAATCTTGTACTGCCAATTTTCTTGGTCATCAATAAAAGATGGAGGCATCTCATTCAAAAGATAGATACAATCCTTTTAACAGCCAACCATCCTCTGCTCACCTTATCCAAACCCTCTCCTCATCTTTCACATACAAAATCTGTCCTTACTCCTCCTCACCTCTGTACTCTTCAACTCTCAAAATACTGCAACAGCCCCAAGGTAACACAATAAAAGCTCCTTTCACTTGCAATCAACCGCAAACAAATTGATTCTGTGTTCATTTTTCTAGCAGAGATGGCAGCAATCTCCGCAGCAGCACTGTCAGCAACTGCACTCTCAGGCTCCAGCCTGAGGAGGAAACAGCCCGGGGTTGTGTACATTGAAGGGCTCAGCTCGTTTGGTGGGCTCAAGGCCAGCACCAGAGTCGCTTCACTTGGACTCCCAGCGTGCACCGAGCGGTCGTTTGCAATGGTGGTGAGCTCCGTCAAGGGGAAGAGAGGGAGCAGAGGTGGAGCTCTGTCTTCAACCTGCAACGCGGCCGGAGAGATCTTCAAGATTGCTGCAATCATGAATGCGCTTACTCTTGTTGGTGTTGCTGTTGGATTTGTGCTTCTAAAGATGGAAGCTACCGTGGAAGAGGCTGAATAGAGAGAGATTCATGGGCAGTGCTTTGGTTCAACCAGTGTTTGATTTTTTTTTTTCATCTTTTTAAAATAAATTTTCTGTAATTTATATGAAGCTGTAGTAGCCGAACAGATTGGTTGGAAACTCGTAAATTTGTTGAGAATGATCAGTATTTATGTGTTTAGTTTTATGTTCATGCTGTTGAATTACTTAACAAGCAGAGAAGGTTCACAAAATTCTTCCATGATTTTCATTTATGTGAAAGCTATGTTTGTATTTAATCGATAGGTTAATTTTTTTCTCACAATATTACACTTAACTCCTTATATTAAGGAATATTATGACATGAACACAAACGAGGGACTCCCAAATCTTGAAACATCGTATGGCTTGAAGAAACGATGGTCATAGGAAAATATTATAGCAAGGCTCGGTTACAACCTAACTGCAGAGATTCCAAAGCTCGTCGAAAATTAGCAGATGGGTTACACAGTAAGAACTAATTTCCAAAAAGGAGTCGGTTTTCCTACCATCTCAAAAAGATTGTGCTACACAAAAAACAAAGTACAATCCTACATAAATTGAAATTTTCCATGAGACGACCCGTGAAGATTCTTCTGCTATCTCAGTTTCATTTTGAAAGTGTGACAGCCTAGATTACATTGATCAGCCGACCAAAACCCTAAAAGTGCCACGGCAAAAATCAGCGGAAGATGCAGATTGGCCGATGCAGGAATTAGGCCGGGCTGGACCAACAGCTGCAGCATTTCACAGGCAACTACTCTCCGCTGGGGGTAGAATAACTGCAAACTTGCCGAGCCCTCCTCTAATCATTTATGCATATGGCCTTTGGCAAGCAGAGAAAAGCTGCCAACTAATAAAAGCCATCACCAAGGATGAGAATAGTTCAAAGCTCGCCACCTTTGGAGGGTGCCAGCCCAGAGATCTTCTCAGATAGCTGCGATGCCCAACAGATTTTTTTAGTAAACAGCATAAGCATATATGGCAACAGAACGACATGAAGATTGCATTACTGGCATCGCTAAACAACTAAGCTTTTAAAAATATGCTTCTATGACGTGTGATTCTGCGAACATGCATTTACCAAACGAAAACATAAAGCGTAAAATTTCTTTTATCCTACATACATGTTGCATCTAGTAGAGAAGATACAATGTGCACCACAATCAGGTCGGCACGAACATCATGCGATCTTTAATATATCCTATTCCATGGCAACACATTCACATCCATTTAACCATTAAGAAATGAAAATCAATAGCATGTTGAAGTTCTAAGATAAATTGACATTTGGTTTTCACAATCAACTGATTGAGTTGGCGATATTATGCCTTAAATTTGTTCCAGTTCACTTTAACGTGAACGCAAATTTCTTACGGCTTTAATCATTTGTGTTCAATCCCATACCGTGTTCACCAGTACTGCTGTATATTATCAAACATGACACTAGAAAAGGAAATGTAGTTTGTGTGGTCTACTGCACTTGTGAGACGAACAATAATCCATATTGGTGCTAATAGTTGAAAACTTTGCGGAATGCTGTTCATATCAGTACATCTTTAGAAACCTCCGTATAATTCAGACAGCTTCATCTTCAGCTCAAACAAAATGGAGCACCACTATCAGGGAATAAACACAAGGTTACAGTTACAATGGTTAGTGTAATTGCAACCATGATATCTAATGAGCCCTTGTAAATAATATGTTGATCATATGATTACATACATTAATAATCAAATATTGTTCTTTCTTTTGATAAAATGGCACGAGCAACACACGTCTTAAAAAAGAACACGATTTAAGACACACTTAGAATGTTATAATTACAAAACCGTTTTTAT